>VZTJ01003357.1:116879-144771 GCA_013397795.1 Orthonyx spaldingii
TTGGGTGTGCATGGGAGAGAGAAAGGGGGGGGGGGGGGGGGAGCAAGGGAAGACCCAGTAATTCCCTCTTGCAGGGTTTATTGCCCTGCTCAGGACTTGTCACCCACATAGTATTTCCAAGCACAACTTATCCCTACTCCCTTGGCTGGATCTGCTTATAAGGTTTTTAATTTCTTTGTCTAAAGATTTAGCCTGTTTAAATTTTTGCCCTCCCAATTCATTAAGAATCCACCTCCTCCCTGTCACAGAGAGGGAACAGGGAACTGGCCCCACCAGTTAAACATCTTTTAATAGTAATGTCACTGTATTTAGAAGGTTTTATGGCTGCAGATTTCCCAAAGAGAACTCTTTGTTTCTCAGCAAGACACAAATACTCCAGCAAAACCACAAACAGCTCTAACAATGTTCAGCCACAGAGCAGTACAAAGCAAAAGTTTTATGCAAGTAACAGAAACCTGCCAGTCATCATTTCTCTTCTACCTACTCCAAAACCAGACAGAAAGGATACACAAATCACAGATTTTCAGGTATTTAATGATTTTTGGGTATTTCTGCAACAGTTGACCTCTTTGCCCCAGAGGAACATGTGGCTTAGGGCAACAGAAACAGTAGAAAGCATCTGCTCCGAGAAAACAACTTCTTTTCTATTAATATATCATTTTGCTAAGCTCTGCTGCCCCAAGAGCCTTGCACTATTAAGAGTTTTTTATTGTTACTGTTGTTGTCCTGGTTCCCTCCTCCTCTCCAAAATGAAAGCATTCAGAACAGTATGTGCAATTTTTTGAATATTTGTATTAGATTTTTTTTTTTAAATTTTACTTTATATATATTTGACATTTTATTTCTTAGTTGAACCATTTTTACTAGAAAGCCTCCAGTCCAAGCTTTCTAATTCACCTGTTAAAGAACAAAAATGGCATCTGAAGAATCCAGTGGCAAAAGTGAGATGGACGTTTGCTCAGTCCAAGACTCCATGGGCCTGGCATGGGCCCAGCCCCTTCAGTGCAGCAGCACCAGTTCGGTCTCATCCTCAGAGGGGCTCTGGAGAGGCTCCCTCATCCCCATTCCCACAGCACCCCAGCATCCAGGCACCCCAGATCTTCACACTCCTCACTTCTGCAGGGACCTGTTCAAGGCCACGTTTGGCAAAACCCAGTCCTTTACAAAGAAACTGCGGAGTGCGATGCACGGCCACTGCCCTCACAGTGGAGATGTTTTGGGAATTGACCTACAGCAGCCATCCCTCGTGCAGTGTTTAACAGGGACCTGCCACTCTGCTTGCAAATGCCACTCCATGCTCTGACTCAGCGGGCGTCCCACCCTTGTTAGCTGGGCTTTCGGTCTGCTCCCAGGATAGACATTTTTGCAGGACTTGGCAGGCTCCTACAGAGACTGCCCAGCACTGGGCTATACTGGTGGGTGGCAGCCCCTTTGTACCAGGAGCAGCCACCTCACTCACCTCCCCTCAGCTGAAGTTCAACCCAAAAATGTCTTCCTGCCCCAATCACACTCAATCCCTCTCAATCTCACAGCCCTGACCCCAGCCTTGGCTCTGCACGATCCCACACTGAATGCACAGGTGGTCACACATTATTACTAGCTTCTGGTTCTTTGTCCTCCCTTTGTAGTTACCTCAGCCCACGGTCCCGTTTTCCCCTCTCTGGTAGCTTGTACCGCCTTGATCGCTACCTCAGCAGCACAGCCGGCGAGAATGAAAGAGATGGAACTTTGAGCTGCTTTATTCCATGAGAGTTTATTATTACGTAGGAGAGAACTTGGAGTTGCAACTCTCGCGAAGAGGAACAGCCCAGAAGAACATCGAACAAAGAAAGCCTGGGGTTTTTATACCTTCGGCTCAATTTGCCCGCCAAAACCTCCCGGCGGGGGAGGAAAGCAGGGGGACGAAAGGACCCGTATATAGAATGAACCACCTGAAACACAGGGGAGGACTGGCCATACCCCAACAGGGGTTGGTGGAACAAACCAAACAGATGCGGGGATGTGATCCCATGGGTGAAGAAATTAACGTGTATGAAACAAATCCCACCAGTGCAAATACGTCCCCACTCCCACAACACATCACCCTCCATTTGTGCCAAGGCTACCCCTGGCCTTGAGCAGCAGCAGGCTGGGTGGATCTATGCTGGCTGACCTTCATGCGTGTTTATAAATAATGATGCTATTGTATTAAGTCCCAGCACTCAAGTACTTCACATACAATACCGGTTCTTCTCTACACTAATGCAGCCCAGCAGCTTTTCCTCCATTAACAAGTTTGGTTAATAGACTTGCACTTTTCACATCATTAATAACATCAATAAGATCAGTCCAGACAGCTACCTTAAAATGAACTTATTCCAAAATGCAAAAGGTCACCAAAATTATCAGAGGGAGGCAGCACCTCTTCTACAAGGAAAGGCTGAGAGGATTGTTCAGTCTGGAGAAGAGAAGGATTATGGGTGGCATAATTGTGGCCTTCCAGTACCTGAAGGGAGTGGAAAGAAAGATGCAGAAGGGCATTTTAAAAGGGCACGTAGTGACAGGACAAGCGGGAATGGATTCAAACTGAAAGAGATTAGGTATCAGGGGTGAGACACTGAACAGGTTGCCCAGAGAAATTGTGGATGCCCCATCCCTGGAAACATTCAAGGCCAAGCTGGATGTGGCTTTGAGCAACCTAGTCTACTGGAAGTGTCCCCATCTATGGCAGGGGATTGGAAATAGATGGTCTTTAAGATCCCTTCCAGCCCAAACCATTCTACAATTCTACAAAAACAAGCACAAGAGGACGGAGCAGATTTAGCTGTACCACTAACATTCTGCTATCTCTGCTAACGAAACAGCGCTGCAGGACCACTGCTGACCGGCCTACCTCACATCTTGAGCTCTGCTAAAAATCCTATGTAGCCACCACACCATTAATCAGACAGAACTTGAGCACACAGACATCAACACGTACAGCAGAGAGACAGTGCCTTCAAAAGTAACCACCTGGTTTGGGTTAAGTAATGCCCTTACAACCCTAATTACTTAACCAGATCAGGAGAGGAGACCATAAGTTCTGAAAAACTTGCAATTCAGTCCTTGTTCTCTAGCATAGTGCATGATATGAGTCCTGTGACAGATGGATGACTGTGTCTATTTGATATGGAAATGACTTATTCAAGTAAGTTGCTGCCGGCATTTGTCCCTCATGATCTGAAAATAATTTCACAGCACTTGAAAAAAGTGCTGAAGTGCCCAAAGTTAGTATTTCACACAGGCTCCCACACCATCCTTTATGCATCACCTTTTCTAAAAGGTGATGCTGCTGGCATATACCTTGTGTGGCAGCATAGCTAATGAGCCCAGTCCACAGGAAATGGTCTTCCACATCTCAGCAGACTGGAAACTCCCAGGGGAATTCCTCACCCCTTTGTTTTTCTACAAAGAAAATATCTATGGTACTTTTTTGTAATCTTTCTTCTGCTGCATTTATTAACAGTACTTGACTGTGATTGAGTTGGTGTCTTGGCATTTTCCCATCCATCCATATGTGTGCATTCCTCTTCAGCTTTTCATACAGCAGTTGCCAGTACAAGAACCATGGAGCAGGTGTGTTCCTCAGCAAGGTTTTGTCTCACACCCGTGCAGCAAATGGACAGCAATGCTGCTTTACAGACTGTTCACTTTGTCCAAAATTTAGTGGTTTTTTTTCACTTCCAAACAGACTATAAGCCAAATTGACACTAACTCTGATGACACAAATAGTCAGATCTTTCTCCAGAAGTATTCATGCCTGATGGTTTTCAATGACACACTCACTGTCAGCTCTCCCATACTTGGCTTACTTGGTGCAGCTCAACGCACACACCACCTGCCAGTCTCAGTCTTCAAGGATGGCACGAACTGCTCTCACCTCCGTTTAATGGACAAGCAGACAAAATAAGAACAATACCTGCAAAGATACTTAAGACTTCTACTTCCCCTCATTCTACTACAAGCTGCTCTGCAACATATTACTAGGTAAAATCTTGATGAACAGTAGCTGATGTGGATTTAAGAGGATGGGCACATGACCCATATGTTCCTGATGATCTGCAGACCAACACGCTCGTCAAACACACCTGGCAGCACCGTAAGCACACACGCACGACAGACACCCCCTTGCACTCCGTACGTTAAAATGGACAAATGCAGAGCAAAAAGAACAATGTCACACGTTTTGGCATCTGGTGCCCAAGTAAAAAGAGAAATGGTCACAGCTGCAGGTCGCTTGTCAGATCTGAACAGCTGGAATGAGACACGTAAGTGCTAAAGCGAGGTGTTAAGACTTTAAACGTAGCACCACAAAGTTCTCCATTCATGAACACCCTCAATTTGTTCTTTTCATATACATATTGTAGAGGAGTCAAAAGTCTCCTGACTTTAAAAAAAAGCCATGAATATTTTCATTTTCTTAAGATTTGGGGGGGGAGGGGGGTTGAGGGGTCCCCCTTGCTATTAGATTGCAATCTTTTTTTCCATGTATCTGTACTTTGCTACTTAGCATCAAGTATCTTTCCCACAAAAAGATGTCCACAATCAAGTATGAGAAATAGGTTTGAAAATGGCACAGCCAGCTGCAGTAGAATTATAGCTTTATAGATAATTTTGCTGAGAATTGCACATGCAAAAATTATATTCAACAGCTACCTGAACAAGCATCTGAGGTTTCCTGAATTTTAAATACTGAAGGGAAAAAAAGTTCGATGTGAAATAACAAGAACACAGTATTGAAAACCCACTACGAAGGTGTTTTCGTTATTGGCCCCTTCCAAAATGTCAGTTTACCAAATAATATTCACTTAACTCCCAGCACATAAGCATATACAGAAGAAACATGACCAATATAATAATAATCCTTCCTACTACATATTCAAGTAATAAGTTATCACACTATTTCACAAGCACAAAACTCAAGGCACCTCAAGGAAGTACTATTGCTCAAACACAGGCAGCTCTCCAGACCAATGTATTTCGGAAGCAGAATGCATGCAGATTTGGGGCTTTCTCAGTCCCATATAAAACAAGTACTTGCTACAATCATCCTGCAAGCCAACCAGTATTCTTCTCAACTGGGCTTCTTTTACAGTGAACCAGAGCTCCCTTCACATGCTTCAAGGACTTGTATTCACAAAGTCTGCTGCAGAGGGCAGCTCGTTTGTTTTTCCATTCCCATCCACATTCCAGGACTTTGAGGCTCTGTCCTTAGAGAAGTGCCAGGGAGGCTTTTACCACACTGCCTCTGTGGAGTCCAAGGCAGGGGCAGGAGTGTCTTTCCTGACTAACACTTTCTATCCGAATGACTTCACCCGTGAGAAGCCTACAACAAAAAGTCTGATTTAGTTAAAGCTACTGATTTTTAATTTGGCTGTTTTCAAGTCTCTTGGCTTTCCTGAAAACCACAACCATACTGTGTTCTCAGACACCACTTTCACATTTCAAAATTCATCTGGTTTTTATTTCTACAGTACCCACTCAACAAGAGAAGCATTTAGCGATAGCAAATTAGTACCAAGATTTAAAACTACCAGTCTCTAAGAAAATACACAGCTATCAATATTTGAGATAATTTGTTGCTTTTCTGTTTCCTCAGTGGGCTCCTAGCAGGTAAAGACAGACGTACCAGTTGCGTTTATCAGAGTCCTTTAATCTCCCTCATGGAGGAAAAACCGATAACCAGATGTGTAGTGGACAACGTGGCCAGACCCCCCTGCCCCCTTCTTCCTCTCTCTCTTTTATTCCCTCTCCTCCTCATGGGCAGGGCGAGAGCCCAGCTAATAGACAAATGACGAGCCCGTGACATGTGGCCAGTCCTGGGTGAACAGGGGAGGGATAAGTGGAATGCAGAGCGGTGAGTGGCCAGGCCAGGCCAGGATGTCCCCGGCGGCCGGCACACTACCACAATAATTAATTACTATAATGCACGAAGATCTATCTGATGCATCTAGATCCAAATTCTAGGTCTTACTTTCCTCTTGTCTCTTTCAACAGCCATTTTGCACCGAAAGAAATGTTCACATAAAGTTCTCTGAATGTATTAAAAGTGGGGAGGGAATGGACAGGCAATCATTTGCACACATACCTAAGAGAAAGTTAAAAATCTGGTTTATTTGAAACTTTGAAATCAAAGTCCAATAAATAAAATGCTTAACATCAACACTGGACACTATGTAGGAAAACTCTGGTAAGACTGGATTGTTCCCTTGGTGCCCCGAGCATGGATGAACCATGAAATGATTTCCCAGCTCCCCACAGCTAGGCTGTTATCTCTACAACGTTTCCCCATTCATGGCAAGCCTTCCCCAGATGCACACTGCCGAATTCGTCCGTGCTGGAGTCTCACCAGTACCAGCAGAACTTCACCCAAAGATGACAAGGCCGAGGCTGTTAGAGCGAGAACAAGTGCCACATTTCAGAACTTCTAGAGAGCATCCCTCTTTCTCACTCAAAGCCCTCTGAACAGGTTTCACAAACTGTGCTATGGCCAAGTATATTTTATTTTCTAATTTTTAATGACCTATTATTAGGCTATAAGAACACACTGTTTCTTAATCACTTTTTGGGGTGGGATGTGCAACTGATCCCGTAAATGTTGTTTATGTTTGTTTAACACTACTATTATATTACCAGGTTTTTCCAAATAGCAGATTCTCTCCAAGTAACTGTATGTTACATACACATTAAAACTCTTTGAAGCAATCAATATGAAAATATTAAGATTTTATCCAAAATATAACTCCAAAAAACTTACAGAACCTCAGGCAGGAAGTCACCAAATTATGCTAAAAATGTCACACTCTTTCAGAAACAGCAATAAAACATTCTGTATCTGCTTCAAAAACTCTGGCACAGGGCAAAAGTATGCTTACTACCTTAAAAAACAGAAATAAGCTTGGGCATATCACCCTTTCCTTGTAACACTGCCACAAGTGAACTCTATTTTTTCCGTCTTATAAAGGAGGGTGGGCAGAGAGGGATGAAGAGGAGGAAATAAAAACAACGTATCTTATAGGTTATTTATTATGTAACTGGGTGTTAATATTGGAGGCACTCTGACAAGTCAGATGAAAACAAGCATACCCAGAAAGGACAGTACTCAGCAACGCCTCAATGTGGCCACCAGTCTGTGCTTCAACTCAAGTGAACCTTCCCAACAGTTTTTCTGTAATCGCAACAAAGATGTTAGTACATGTAGACAGTAAGTCTATCTGGGTTTTATACTACTGTGATGCTCTCTATAGGCCAACAAGAACCAATCACTACATGAGTATCATCTGCTCAGGTACTCAAAAGTTTAAAGTCTTGATGCTACCAATTCATCCAGTTTCAGTTTGTACCATTTCTGACGTAAGGGACTTCATTCCAGGGATCTCATTCGCTGGGGAGTAGGCTCTGCTCAGTTACTACCTCATAAAACAGCAATTTAAAATGACAGATTTTTCACCAAATTTGGATGATATTTGGATAGGGCTTCTACAAATAAGTGATGTGCGCAGAGATCATACACTCCATGTATCAAAGCAATTTGACACTCTCCAAAGCAGCCTTGTTTTTTGAAAAAGAAAATAAAACAAATGCTGCTATCAAGCTTTGAACAATAGGTATTTAAACAACCAGGCTTCAACAGCAAACAAAAAGGATAAACACTTCTGGTTAGCAAGATCTATTTAACAGATAACACAACCATTTCAAGTCAACTCATTGTAACACTTCAATAGGCACCCAAAAGCCCCTCAGTTCTAATCATGTTAATACTCAGCAGGAACTACAGGTCCCCAGACTTCACTGGCACAGGTATTTTGACAGAGAAAAAAAACACAATGCCATGTATTTAACTGCTATCAGTGCACTGGGAATTTGAAGGGGCGATGGGTGTAAAGGCCACAATCACTTCTTGAGTAGATAAATCAAAAACAGGTCAAAATAACAGGACTTAAAAATACAAATAATCAAATACATGTTTTTCACATAGTTTACCCCGTTATTTTAACCAACATTACATATTTTATTACTTAAAAAAGATGACATTGCAGAAAAATAAAATAAAATTTGGTTTTAACAGGGTGTTTTACATGGTGATATAAAAAATGTAATGGGAGCCTGAAGGGGAAGAAATAGAAATGCAAGTGGAACAAAAAAACAAAAAACAAAATCACAACACTACCCCCAGGTAAAAAGCTAAAACAAATTCCAGATGTTTACGTCTGAAGGCTTTAGCTTTTAAAATACACAACTACGTGTGCCTTTCACAATAACAGTCACAAGTGAACGACACTTTTTGTACTACTGCACCCTTCAACAGGCCAGTCTGCGAGTTAGAACAAACAATATAATAAACTGCTAAATTGTAAGTATGCAATTACGGATTGCTTTTAGCTGTTATAAAAAGCTGGGTTATATATCCAGTGGTCCATCTTTGAAATTCAAACTGTGCTTAATGTTTTTTAGTTCAGACATATTGAAACCCATCAGCACAGATGGTTCATGATGTTTTATGGCCTTTAAGCATGTATTCCTCATTCTTCCAAAGAATGATGCAACATCAATTTTCCACGCATATAGCAGCAAAGAAAGTAATTCCACCTCTTTTTTAGAAGGATATGGCCTCTTGTGAAAGTAGTCTGACAAAAACTGTTTCTGTGCCTCATATGAATTGTGATCATACTGATTAGGATCTACCGCTAGAAAGCGGAGATCCTCACTAGAAGGAAGCTTCCTCATCTCAGTCCTAATCTTTTGTCGTTTGAAAGGCACTACCCCTGAATTCACTTCGTTCTCTGGAGACAGAGCTACGCCAGTACTTAAGCTCAGAGGCTGCTGTTCCTTATTCCTTTGGTCTTCTGCAACAAAGCAGGAATCTGATTGCCTTCTTTTCAGTACCACAGAAACATGCTTTTCACCATTTACAAACAGCAGCTCTTTCCTCTCAGTGCGCTCAAGCTGCATCTTCAGGCTCGAATTGGTGTCTTTGGGAGCACTTCTACAACGGAGCAAATGTACAGCAATAGCTGTCAGAGTCATATTTCCAGTGTACACACCACAACAGTGGATGCACTTGAAAGCAGGAGACTTTAAAATCGTATGCACAGTCGGCATTATATGATGCCGTTCTTTCAAATGCTTTTCGTAGGTTTCTCTACCAGCAAACGTACCTAAGCAAAAGGGACAGGTGAACATTTTTCTGGTGCATCTCCTGTTCACTTCTGCTGTCTGAGGTTTCACTTTGATGTAAACAGGGACAAGAATCGCTGAATATATTCCAACAAGCACTGCCAAATGTACTTCTTTTTCACCCATATCTTCACCTGGTAGCACTGTGTTGAAATCGAAGTGTGGAAACACTAGGCCACCCTGAGCATCGTTACGTAGCTGAATTCCTCTGTTGCTGTAACTTGCATGCAACTGCTTTCTCCCATTGTGTGCAGTTTTATTGTGCTCCACGAGGCTTTTTAAGTCATAGAAAGTACCTGTGCAAAACAAGCAAGACAAGCCATGCATGAAGATATGCTTCATGAGCTCTTCCTCACAGAGAAAACATTTACAAGCATGACAGCCGATTGTCTTTTCTGTCATCCTCAGAAAGGGTGCGCAAGCTGCAAGTTTGGGAGGTTCTGGGGTTTCTACTTTTACTTCACATGGTTTATGGGCCACCTCCATGTGCACCTCGTAGACATTTGATGGGAAAAGCTCATTACAAACAGGGCAGGTCTTCCACTGCTTGGCCTGTCTGACAGCCTGGCTTGTTTCAGGAGTGGGAGGGGAGGCTTGTAAGGATACGTTCTCAGAGGTCAGAACCACCTGAGGAGAGGGAGCACTGGTTGGCGACTGCGACAGCTGAGTCACTGACCCTGACTGCATGAGCTGGATGGGCACCTGTGGAGCTGTCACAGTCGCTACTCCACCACCGGCAGGTACAGGCAGAGTCACTGAGACGGGGGCCAGCGTGTATGTAGGTATCCCATTAACCTGCTTGCCAGTGGGAATCAACTGCCTCAGTATAGAGCCCGCAGCCAAAAAAGCTGCGCTTTGAGAAACCGGAGGCTGAACTGGCTGATTTATTGGGATAACTGCTGGGGCAACAGGTTGATTAAGCTGGAGGAATCCAGATCCAACAGGCTGTCTTACAGGAACCACTCCAGGGGCAACAGGCTGGTTAAACTGGAGAACGCCCGACCCAACTGTCTGCGCCACAGGAAGGACCCTGGGATCAATGGGTGTGTTCATGTTCCCAAGTGACTGGCTGACAGAAAGAATTCCTGGAGCAACTGGCTGATTCACAGGGAGGACTCCTGGTGCAACTGGTTGATTCACAGGGCCGACAGGTTGAGTAACAGGGAGCGTTCCAGCTGGAATCTGACTGTTTATAGTACCAATAGGTTGATTAACAGGAAAGAGCCCAGGCCTGACAGGCTGATTAAGAGGAAGAACCGCAGGGCCCACAGTTCTATTTATGGTTCCAACAGAATGATTAAGAGGGAGCCCATGAGAAACAATGATGGGCTGGGAAGGCGACGGCTGAACACCAACGTTGTTCTGAGCCACGGGAGGATTGCTGGACACAAGAGCAACGTGCGATGATGTAGTGGTAGGAGCAGAGGTGGTTTGTGGGAGGCTGCCAGAGGCACTTGGGACGGTCACTGGTCCGACTGTGTTCTGAACTGCTTGTGTCTGCACTGTGCTCTGATTTTGATTATTCTGTGGAAACGTGACCTGGATGCAAGCTGGAGCTGTCACGGAACCTGCTGGGACAGCAGCAGGCCCTGCAGATGGAGCAGCCGCTGCGACACCTTGGACAGGCTTTGGAGCAATATACATTTGTTTCACAAATCCAGGTTTCCTAATATGTTCTGAAATCAGAGATCGAAGTTTGTTCTCCAGGTCTCTGTGTGTTTCAGCTGTCAAGACATGGTACATTAAAGAATCTGGGCTATTTGCAGAAGCACTGCATTTTTTACAGTAGAACTCAACTGAATTTGGTGTACTTTGATCATGTTTCTCGCCAAAATATACACTTACTAAGTTTTTAAAATGGTTCATCAGCACATGTTTCTTCATATTGTAATACAACGTGTCTGTGAATTCACATTTTAGACACGTGAAGTTTATGATGTCACTCCTAAATTGCTTCATGCCATCCAAAATGCTGACTGTATAGTTCTGTATTCGTTTATTAGATGAATGAAACATCCGGATGTGTTTTCCCACTACTTTGGGATGAGAAGAAAACGCACATTTTGGGCAAGAAACCACCATCTCTTGGTCCATTTCATCCTCATGGTAACGATGTAAGTGATTCTTGAAAGAAGTAAGTAATTTGGATGAGAACTTGCATAAGCTACAGCAGTACGGCTTTGTTCTGTATCTCTGCAAACAAAAGAAAAACATTCACTTAGAAACTGACAGTTCCTACACCACTGGTATCTGTTTAAATCTGCACTATCACCTGCCAAAAATGCCTTCCCTGGACGTACAGCAGTTTCTTCTGGTTTTGAAAAGCAGATTTAAAGATTACGTACTTAAGGGAAGAAACATTTGTGCCTTTTTTGTTTCATTATAATTTATTAAGAAGCCTTATGTGAGTTTACTTCTTACTCTAGTTCACAAGAAGTAATCCTGAAGCCTGTTTTTAAAGACAGGAATCACAGAAGAAGCCAAGACGAATTTGTATCCCACTGTACATAGGAAGTTAAGCCTTAGTAATTAGGAATAGCAGCCCTTTTAATGTGACGTTTTTAAACCTTTACTTAGTAGTTCAGAGCCAGCTCATACCTACTGGAGAAAAAGAGAGAAGACAAAAGAGGAAGGGATTTTTTTCTGTATTTCAACAGCCTACTATTCACTGAAAACTCTCCAAAAGTACCTTCCCAGCAACGCCACAAACAACTGATTTTTAAAGAACATTCTTTTGGAGCCACAGTAATAATAGAAAGTAGTACAACCCCCTTTTATGATAAAGCAGCGATGTATTAACTCATACACACAATTTGTATTAACTCATACATACTGGACATCCCATTATAGTGATTTTTTTAGGAAATCTCAAAAACTCTCAGTATAAAGCATACAGATTCTTCTCAGGAAAGTATTTTAACTGCTTAATACACCTATCTTGCACTAAACAGCATTTTGCTCCCTTGGTTATATGTCACATGACAGCACTGCTTTTCATATCCATATGAACATTATTTGTTCTTTCTGAAAAACTGGTAGCCCCATCAACGGTTTTTTCTGATCAACTTCCTAGGAAGTTAACCTTGGCTCCTGCCAAAAACTACAGAATCAGTCATAGCAACATCCATGCAACAAATCTGCACTCTCAAACATCTAATGGAATCTGTCTGTTCCCTCAGACCTGTTTTTCACCTCACTGATGTCTGCCCCTCACGAAAGGGAACAAGCTGTTCTGCCACTACAGCATCCAGCCCAGTCAGATCACCCACATACATCTCACTGACGCACCACAAAGAATAACAAACACTTGCAGGGGGTAGTTTTTTGCCATGTCATATAGCCATGGAGGTTATACTCAGCCATCTACACACAACAGACAGCCCAGACAGCCATCTACCAGCAATACTAGGACAGTCTCCTGCTGATAACCAAAATCTAAGCTCCTGATTCAAAAGACTGGGTCAGACAATGCCACTGGCTGGCTAAGGCTGCTGAAGTAATATACTGCTAAACTATAACTGAATTATCTTCTACTTACACTCTTTAGCTGTCTAATCTCAGCTGCAAGTAAACAGCAACAAAGCAAATTAGCAGATGCGTCAATCTTGAAGTATCCCGCCTGGAGGAAGGCCACTGACACTACTGAACTAACGAAGCACACAGAACATTGCTAGCAGATACACCTCACTACTTCTGAAGGAGTCAAGTGACAAAGAAAAAAATTTAATTACCTTTCAGCAGAACAGAAACACGTGAAAGTCTGCTGCTTTGATATTGTCTGTATGAAATAGAGCTCTTCCACACACACACTTTACAAACCATTTTGCCAGCATGTTCTCCTTGCACACTCATATGCTTTTTCTGTTCACAAGTGCTACCAATGGCATCCCAGTCTTATCGAAAATTTGACAAAATAAGAATTACAAGACACTTAGGAAAAACAAAGCATCCTGGGGATTGACCAACACAACCTTCAACTGCAAAAATGGAATCCAAACAAAGGCTTATTAGAGACATTAAGGTAAACTCAAGTAGCCCTTCTTCAAAGAACCTATCCCAGAACATAGTAACACTTTCTGTTGTGCAGTCGCATATTCCCCACAACCTAGAAACATGCAGAAAGACAGGACAGCCTCCAAAAAACAAGGTTCTTCCAGAATTTTTAATATCTCTCTAAAAATAGTATGAATGGTGGAAACCACTAACTTCACTTAAATAGACAACTTCTCCAGCCTACTGAGTTTACAGGAGGAAACAACTTATTTTCCCCTTATGGCAAGAACTTTGGAATAGAACATCCTGAAGGACCAACTTCTTTTCTCCCAAATCTAGGCAGCATGATATGTGAATGATATATATCGATAAACCAAAATTGTTTAAAGAAAATGGATAGGAACAAGGTTAGTATCCAAAAGACACAGTTTGGCAAATCTGATCCACAGCAACGTATTACCAACTCTACATGAATTTCATCAGATCAGATTCCAATCTTCTTTTCTGGACCGATATAACTGGTCACGCTGACTACCTGAGTCAGGGACACATATTTCTCCCTTCTGGTAAGGGATCAGGTCTCTTTGCCTTGTCTCCCTCCAGACAACAGGGAAGAAATGAAATTCCCTCTCTAGTGCACAATTTTCAGTTATTTTCCATTTTCACTGAAATGGCTAACCATTTTTACTAAAGTACTGGTGAAGGAAGACAAGCTTCACTTGGTCCATCTTCATCCTGTTCTTCCCTGTTTCATGTCTGGGGAGGAAGGGGAACATTCCCTGCTCATCTAACACAATCTTCCAACACTGAATTTCTTTCTTTAGTCAAAAGGTAGAAGAAAAGGCAAATGAGACAGAATCAGCAAGAGCAGAGCTCAAATAACATGACTGGGGCCAACAGACCTGATAAAGGGAGACTTTTTCATGTGAATAAAGAATAAATTAAAAAGGAGGGGAAAAAAGAGAAACCATCATTAACAATTAACAGGATTTATTCCATACACCTAAACTAAAGGCAGTCTTTAGTAAAGGTAACTGTAAGCCTCATCTGAAGTGGTACTTAAGAGGCTGGACACAATCTACTCCTACTCAAACAAAAAAGCCTCATTTGATTCTTTCATTCACAAAATCATGTGAAGAGATGAACTTCCAGTCTTAAATGTGAACTTAAGTTCAGGAAGGGAGAAATAGCAAACAAAGCAGACAAGGGCCCTGAACGGTGGAATCCTACTTAACGAGAGTTTGGCAAAGACTAAGTGGCTTTGTTTGGTCAGCCTGTATGCTGGAGCTGAAACTACTCCACTATGAAATCTAAGTTTGCTTTAAAGATAAAGGCAGATGTTTTAAAGGTGGCAAACAGTAGTCCTGACAACCTCCCCCACACTATTCTAGAGCATCACCTTTTGATTCAAGATGAGCAGATGCACCCACCGCTGTTTAGATGCCACTGACTTCCGTAAGGAGGCAATGAGGGGCCTCAAGACTCCTCAGCGAGACTGGCAAGTCTGGACACACTCCTCTGCTCTACACTGCATCTTAGAAACTTGCTCCTATATACAATTATGGAATTGTTCATCTCAACCCTGCCTTTCTTGTTGAGTCTAGCTACACAGAACTAAAAGCTGTTTCAAATACACAAATCTAACTGGAAAGAGTTTTCCACTGCCACCCCACACCAAGCCACTAAGAACAATTCCATCTTAACCCACTTGCATCTATGCAATCACATTTTCACCCTTCCAATGAAACAGGAGCCATGTTGTACACAAGACCATGCTAAGACTACACATTAAATTAGGCTAAAAGGCAGAACATTAGTGTAACATCTTAAACACTGACAGTCAAGGTTGTATCCCTAAAGACAGCAAATGGCAATTGAAGTCCTCATAACCATTACAGGGAAAAACAAAGAGGAAATGTAAGATTATTCCCTAACTAATAGCACTTAGAAAAAAATATTAAAGCTATTTTCTTCCATAAAAAAAGCTGCATTCTAATTTCTGAAAATTATAAAATTCAGCAACTCCACACAACACATTTACCCAGAATTTGTGTCACAAACATACATACCTTCCTTTTGCCCACAGGTTCCCAAGGAGAGACATCACTCCATGAAGTGTTACAAAAGTAGTTTTCACCTGCATCAAAACTTTTAAGATTCTAAAAGTAAAATAAAAACAAGAAATGAAAACAAGGCTTTTGCAGTCTGTTCTGAATATAAAGAAATTCTCAACAGGAAATAAGGAAAAAGAAGAAAGAAAAATCTACACAAAGAGAGGATGACCTGGAAGTCCATACAGCATTCAGATACTGGTCCCAAAACGCCATTCAAAGAAATTACTTCTTTGACCATCTTTGATTTATTTTACCTCAAATATTTGTTCGTATGACTGCCTGGTAAGAGTAGGAATTCTGAACATTTCACAGTTACTGAAAATAATACAGGGAGTAAAAATATTTACACTTCAATTCCACTGCTTCCAGCCAAGTTCACAGTGAACACTCACAGTATTTTCCCCCTCTACCTTCCTCCTCCTCTTTCATCGGTAATATTTCACTCCTTACATCCATTTATTAACTTACCACTATGGCTTACTTCGCAACAGGTTTTAGTATTAAATCTTCATAGTGTTGTTACACTTCTAACTTGGAAAAACAAAGAATGTTCACAGAAGCTGATTTCGAAGAGCTGCTTTTCCTGAAGCTGCAAAAGCAACACTATCGTGTCTGCAACAACTGTGTCAGGGAAAGCAACTTTCCTTACAGCCTTCTTCTAATCAATCCCATCAGAGTAGTTCATGTTCCTCAAGCCAAAGCCAGCTACTATCCTAAAAACACTTACATCTCCAGTTTTCTGAAGCCCACACATATTGAAACACAAACTTAATGGGAAAAAACCCCCCACACTAGATTCCTGCTTACTAGGTATTTCTGAAGACTCTAGGCTAGATTCAATAGCACCAGAATGCCTTGGATGAAACACAGGCTACAAATCCAGGTTTTACCCATAGAAAACTTGCATCGCTTCTCCCCTCACATTCTTCCCATTCACAAATTCCTCTTCACTCAAAACTCTGTGATACTTAGAGAAGGCAAGATGTTTCCACCTCTGTACCAGACCCCACTGCAACAGCAGAAGCAGATAATAAGTAACATTTAAGATCAGATGACCTTATAAAAGAAGTGGAATTCATACATCTAATGGTTTGTGTTAAGTGAAATTTAGCAGCAACACAGAGTATACTCAGCAACAAAGAAAAATAAAGCCTCAACAATCAAAAAAAACCAGGATCCTACTTAATGCAAGCTCTGTCTGCACTAGGCTCTTGTCCACACCATGTAAATATGAGCATTCCTGTGTGTTTAACAGATTACAGTAAGCCAAAACATCATGCCAGTGATAATTTGATTTAAACTTCATTATTCAAGAATTTAGAAAAATGCAGCTGAGTTTGCAACACGCTTTTTCTAGCTTTTTCGACCGTCAAGTATGCCCAAGGAGAATCCAGAAAAGCTCAGAACAACAATAAACAAATCCCTTGCAACCTAATCAACACCTAGACACTGAATGAGTCATGTATTTTACTTCAGCCAAACCTCAAAAAAAAAAAAACAAAACCAAAAAACTCCAGAAACACCTTAGAAAGAACTCTTGCATGGAATAAGAGAAAACCCAGAACTTTAGAGAACTATTTTTGATAGAGAAAATGAAGAGACTTGAGATTTACTAAGAATTTTTCAGACAAACATGTTGGAGTGAATTACACACTGTTCAAAAAAGGTTTCTTAAACTGTATGGCTTATCTGAAACATATTCTGGTTTTGGTTTGAGAGACAGGCTCCTACACTTAAACACCAGATTTCCACAAGCCAAACACACATGATAACAGGTCTAGATAATTTTGCTGAAACAACTGCTTTCTACAGAGAAATATCTACTAATAAAAATAATCATTCTTATCAATACAACTAGTTAGTGGTGCAAATGGCTGTCGTGAACACTTGCTTTAAACAGAGATCCACTAGTCTGTTATGCCCTTCCCACATTTCTCACTTCCAGGAGAGGAGGAAAACAAAAAGGAGAAAGGAAAGGTAACAAGAAAGGAACCAAGCCCTCTGAGAAGCCTGACTAATCCTGATGCATGAGTATTTTTAAGTTGAAGAGAAAAACATATTTGAACTAAGAACTGCTCTCCCCTCTCTATTAAAACTATCATGGTTTTCCAGAACAAAAGGGTAAAAAGCTCAGAGTTTAAATGAAGACACAGAATTACAGAATAAAATCATGCAATGCTTTGGGTTGGAAAGGACCCTCCATATCATCTAGTTCCAGTCCCCCTGTCATGGGCAAGGATGCCACTCACTAAACCAGGTTGCCCAGGGCCTCCATACAACCTGGTCTTAAATACTGCCAGGAAGGCAGCATCCACAGCTTCTCTGGGCAATTTGTGCCAGTGTCTCAGCACCATCTGAATACAGAAGTTCTTCCTAACATCTAATCTAAACCTATCCACTTCCACTTTGAAGCATTGCTGCCCCTTGTCCTGTCCCTTTCTGTCAATATAAAAAGTCCCTCTCCCTCCTTTTTACAAGCCCCCTTCAGGTACCAGAGGGCTGCAACAAAGTCTCCCCAAAGCCTTCTCTTCTCCAGGCTGAAAGAGCAGTGTCTTCAGAGCAGTGGTGCTCCAGCCCTCTGATCACCTTCCTGGCCCTAAAGGTCACAGTATGTTAGAGAAGCTGAAACAGTTTGTTAAAGGAAAACCCCTGACCTTACAGTGTACTTAAGCACACAACTTGGAGATTCAAACTAGTACTCCAGCCAAAATGCTCGTATTTTCTTCCTAGCAGAGATCAATTAGCCTAAAAACGAATCCATTTCATCTCTAAGCTACAGAGAGGTACTAGTCATACATGAAATTTCTTCATCTTCCTCACAAATTGTCGTCCATTATCATGCCTTATTACAATAGTGTAAGACCAATTTTAAGACCATATGCAGGTCACATTTGTATGGTTCCATATTTCAATCCATTTCTTACATTGTCCAGCCCCTTCAAAAAGAGTCCAGAAATCAATCTTAGTATTTGAGAAAATAACCAAACTTAAGGTACTTCTCACTACATGGTCTTCAAGGTCCCTTCAAACCCTGGCCATTTGATGATTTAAAGTTTTATTAAAACTTCACACATCCCATGCTACTAAAAAGAAATACCATAATCCTATGAACCAAGTACAAATCAAGCTATAGAAACCATTCTTCCTGCTGTTGAAGTTGTACCAAGACTAGCCCCAGATTACCTGGAAAAAACAAAGTTATGAACTTGGCTGAGGGAGAATTATTTTCAAAAAAACTAATACTGTATTTTTGGGCCCAAATCTCACAGAGGTTTTTCCACAGTGGAGACATTTGCTGGGTTTCCCACTACCACCAGTGAGAGGGATCAGTCTGATTTTTGTTTATGCCTCAACATTGTATTATTTATGAGGCTGCACAGGGGCTGTGACCGTGTTGGGAGCCCTGTCCCCAGGGACGCTCTGTCTGGCTGCTGGTCAGGGGAGGGAAAACTTCCATGGTTGGGCTGCCCAACCACTTGCCTGGATGCCTGGCAAAATCGGGCTGTGGGAGGGGCCTTGACCTTTGAAAAGCAGTTAACTGGAACACAACCACAGCCATTTTTGCGTGGAGTTTCTTGGAGGGAGAGGGGGGGCCCATCTGTGGGGTCACCTTGGCCCCCCCTCCCCCTTTTCCTCCCTGTGGTCCTGCTTCTCTGCCCATATCTGCTTTCACCTGGCTTCACTGTTCGGGAACCAGCCTGTCGCCACGACAACCTCATGCTCTGCCGACTCGGACACTGCTGTGGCCGCCTCCTGCCCCATCGCCGCTGACCGCACCCAGCCACGCCACTGGCATGCAGCTACAGCCACTGATCCTGCCACGCAGGTGCCATGCCGCAGCTGCCTCCTCTCCACCCGTACCCAACCACACCAGTACTGCTGCTGCAGCTGCCTTCCCGCTGCCACAGTCAGCCACAGTCACTGTCCCGCCTGTGCTGCAGCCACCGCAGCCACCGTGTCCCGACCCTGACCATCCACAACTACCCTGCAGATGTGCCTGTAGCTACAGCAGGCTGTTCTTCAGCAACGACAAAGACACGCGGCCTGCCGCTGTTTGAAAATCGCGCTCAACCCGCTATAAATAGCTACCCAAACACGCTGCGACTCGTGCCACACATGCTCCATCTGCTGAGCTGACAAAGCATGGAAGTTCTTGTGGTAAACGCTGTCGCTGTCTTATTTCTCCGTCTCCATTTTTCCCTCTCTGCTCCCTTTTCTAGCCCCCTTCAGTAGGGATATCTACTCTTCCCACCAATAAACGGTTCTCAAATATAATATTGCCGTGTTTGCACTTTATTTTTGCCCGAGAAATCCATTAAAAAGAACCCTCCCCGAGCTCTCTGTCTTACATGAGGATGGCACAACCTGTTATTAAAAATGAAGCAAAATCAACTAAATATATATTATACCTACCCCACAAAAGTCAACCAAATACAAAACAACTTATTACTTATTTACCATTGAAGTCCATGCAACAATCAAAGAGACTGCAAGCAATTTCATAGTAAAAACCCATCACCATCAAAACATTCCTACTTCAAATGGTCAAGACAGACTCAGGTTCTGAGTTAGAAGTGTGATTACAGAACAATATTAACCCAAAAAAAACCAAGAAGTAAATGGAAATTACTAGACATTATAATTTTCCTTGAGCTATTGCGACATTTAGATATAGCCAACATTGTTGAACTGCAATAACAAAGAACGTTCCAAAATTAGTTATGCATGTAGTCTTGAACAATTTTTTTTCCCATCACTTATTTACAGAGTTTCAGAAAGAAACCGCCACAGAAGACACAACAGCACTCTTTTAGAGTGCTAAACCTCCTTTAGTACCACCATACAGAAGCAATCAACCTCTTGACTATGGTCAATGTGAAGTCATGAATATACTCAGCAGCCAAAAAAGCCTGTGCACCAGCTCACTGAAATACACTATTGTTAAGAAATGGAGTTACATTGCTGTGTTCGCACCTTTTCTGGTATTAGGCTTGCCAGTCTGATGGTATGCATTCTTCCTGATTGATGCACAGAATTTTCTTCTGGAAGTGGCAACAGTGGTACTAGGTTCATCTTAATCACCCCAGTACACCTGCATATAGTCTTTAAGATGCAGAACTAAACTACAACTCAATAAGACAATTTTGGTATTTTTCACTGGACACAAAGTTTAAAGGCTTATCCATTTTCAGAAAAGTTGATGATTTTTATGTCCCTTCAGAGTCTTGCCTTTGATAATGTGATGGGATGTCTTTGAGGAGACTCAAGTCTTCAACTGCTTGGGATTTTAAAAGAATTGAAAAAAGCTGCTGCATAGCACACAACAATTCATTAGTCTGTGGTGTTTTTTTCCTAAAGCTGTACTGTTTCCCTTCGTTGAAACTTTACTACAGAGAATATGCAGCACCATCTATGACATACCTTGTTAAGAAATACAGCCTCTTGCAGTGTTACACACTAAATTCCTCCCCTGGCATATGAGCAGTCAGTAATGAGTAATCCCTGAAGTAAGGACCCTCCCATAAAGAACTATCGCAGAGGAGCATCATATATACACCAGAAAGTGAAAAATTTTTCAGGAGTTTACATTTCAGATTAGTTTATACTTCAGATCGGTTTACATTCTTTCAAATGCTTTACCTTCAACAATTCCCTGCAGCTGTCAATCCCAAGATCCACAAGAATGTCCTTCACCTTTTTTCGAGCCTTCCTTATATTATCAAGGTTTTGAACAGGAATTTGAAACATTTTGTACTTTTCCTAGGGGAAAAAAAAAAAAAAAAACACAACCAAAAAATAAAGAAAAAAGAAAAAAAAAGAAGAGGGAAAAGAAAAAAGTGACAAAATACTTGAATAGAGGCACTTGCATTTAACAATGTTAAAATAAGAACTAAAATCTGAAAAGTCATAGAATAGAAATATTTAGGCTAGAAAAGATCTCTAAGATCATCGAGTCCAAATATTAATCCAGCATGGTTGGTTCATCATTAACCATGTCCTTCATCACTACACCTTCCTGTCTTTTAAATGCCTCTGGGGATGGGGACTGAACTACTTCCCTTGCCAGCCCATTTCAGTGCTTGGCAACCCTTTTTCTGAAGATGTTTTTCCTAATATCCAATCTAAACCTCCACTAGTGCAACTTAAGGCCATTTCCTCTAGTCCTGTCACTTGTTACTTGGGGGAAGAGACCGACCCTCACCTGGCTACACCCTCCTTTCAGGCAGTCGTAGAGAGTCATAAGGTGTGCCCCCCAACCCCCCCATAAGCCTCCTCTGCTCCAGGCTAAACAACCCCAACTCCTCACTGGAATTGTGCTCCAGACCCTTCACCAGCTTCACTGCCCTACTCTGAACTCACTCCAGCTCCTCAATGTCTTTCCTGTTGTGAGGGGCCCAGAACTGGACACAGCACTTGAGGTGAGGCCTCACCAGTGTGAAGTACAAGGTCGATCGCTGCCCCCAGTCCTGCTGGACACACTACTGCTGATACAGGCCAGGATGTCATTTCTTAAATAGGAAAGCCCAAAATCCTTACACCAAAGAAGTGGGCTCACTAATATTTTCCAGCAGATCACTTGACTGATTTTAAAGGAAACAGAATCTGATAGGGGAGGGGGAAAAATTCTTTACATTTCTTCTATCTACAGAAAATTCCAAATTTTTCTTTCAGCTCTCCTTGTATCTACATGGCAGGAACACTGGTTTTGTGGGTTTTTTGTAAAAGAATATGAACACCAGAATTTTATTAAGTTCTATTGAGAAAATTACTATCATCTCATTTAGGAAGGAGAAATTCAACACCTTCCACCCTGGATGTTAGCATCACGATGAGAAGTTTCTTTGATAATTTTGTTTGCTGTCATGTATGTACATGCTTAAAATATGATTGCTAGTAAAATCTAGATTTCCTTTACAAGTTTCTATTTTTAGACTCATAAGGTATCCCCATGGGCTCAGCTTTAGAAGTATGTCAACAGCCTTTGTCAACTCTTTCCTACATTACTGCAAGACGCAATTTAGACTGAGCTTTCAGAAACTACACTGGACACAGAATGCAAAACCTAACCCTAAGCCTGCGCTGGAAAAGGTCACTGAAATTTCTCTGGTATTTGGTGCTTAAATAGCTGACAGAGGATCCAGGAGCGTTTACAACATCTTAGTCCTTACTACTAAACAAGTCATCCATCCAGGACACGCTTGAACAGGAAAAAGGAAAAGAAATAAAAATAAAGGAAATCCCCAAACAGTACTTCAGCCCAGTCTCAAATGTCTTGAAAAGCTGTACTTTATCAAACAAATCAAGGTCCTTGCCAACATGAAAGCTTTACTTTGAACGACAAGACTTTCATGCAAATAGTTGCAAAATCCCCTTACACATAAGACATCAGCTACAAACAAAGCCTCAAAGACAAAAAAAACAAACCCAAAACGCACAAACCATATTAAAAAATGTTCTAGTCTGTACGAAACCCGCCCAAACCTTAATTTATGTACAAAACACACAATTGAGGGGTTTATAGGTAAAATTCAAACAACTCACATACTATTCTTCGCTTCTTCTCCCCTGAAAGGAAAGGTGTGTAGAGAGAAGTGGAGAGAGAACCCCATTTGACAGATGCTAGTCTTGTTTTCTAATGTTTTTTATCACGAAGAAGTCCAGAAGACATTCTGATACCACTGGGGTGGGTGTAGAACAGGAACCTATATAGAATGGAATAAATCAGAGTAACTGGTCTGGCATTCTCTCAAAATGCAAGGAGTAAAAATTTGATATCAAATACTCTTTTCAAAGTGAAGTCCAACGGGAATTTGCACAATCTCTAGTAAAAGCTTTATGATCAGTCCCTCTATGACAGCAGGTTGTGCATATCAACCCCATGGTCCAGTGTAGATAACAAGAGCTGACTGGACGTCACCGTGCTCAGATCAGCCAAAAGGAGATGTGGTTCAATACATTAGGCTCCACTGGAAACAGTTCCCCCATCTCAGTCTTTCAACTCATACACTGATGCTACTGAAGGTGAAGCAGGCATTCACTGAGGCGTGTACAGTCCACAAATAAGCAATCATGCAACATCCACGTACCTCAACAGTTTTCTTAAACAGTAATCATTCTGAAATGGAAATTATTAACCCAGGAGAAAGAAAAACACACAAAATACCCACCGCAACAAAAAAACCTTGAATATAAATTATTTTCGAGTTTTCAAGCAGTTGGCCTTCAATCCAAAGGCCACCATGTGCCATCACGTGCAATGTTATTCAGCAGTTATTTAAACAACCTGCTTGGGAGTAAGGATCTTAAATTGCTCATCTCACACTAGAACCGCAGAATGACAGAATGGTTTGGGTTGGAATGGACCTTAAAGATCATCCAGTCCCACACCACCCAGGGGCAGGGACACCTCCCACTAGCCCAGGTTGGTCAAAGCTCCATCCAGCCCAGCCTTGAACATTTCCAGGGATGGGGCATGCACAGCTTCTCTGGAAAACCTCCGCCAGTGCCTCACCACCAGTTTAATTCCTTGATTATTATTCAGTTTACTACCCACATTTTCATACTAATAATTTATTTTTCTTATATTTTGGACATTCTTCAAGCTTTAGTTTGCACTTGGGTTCCCTGCACTTGTTGGTCTACATCCCATTCTTAACCAGCAAATTCAACATGAAAGGACTACAGTAAAACTGAACTAGAGTTACTTTAGCCCAAGACTCTTGACCATTTTACTGTGCTGCCTACCTAAAGGACAAAAATTTATCCTTCACTGCTTTTAATTGTCTTTTCCAAAAAACTTGATAATCCATTGAGTTTTCAGACTCAGTGCCATTTCATAAACAGAACTAAGGCAAGTTTATAGCAAAATAATAATTTTACCAGCTGATGTCTCAACGTCAGTCCTAATTCAACTCTTGTTCAGGTATCTTAGCCATCAGGCTGTTCCTGCATTTGTTGCTTATTTAGATAACATCTCAATAATATACAAAGTGGAGTTTTATTCAACACTACAGGTTCCTTTCATTTATACATTTGTTATCATAGATTGTAACACCCAACTAACTATATTTGGCTTTTCAAAGACCACAAATGCAACTCTTTCAGCAGTACTGCAGTATTTTAAGACTAACCTAAAAGACAAGGTAACAGTCTGTACAGTATCTTAGTAGTCAAAGACAGCAGTCTGCAAAGTAACTATCTTTTACTATTATTTCTCTGCATTAGAAAAAAACCCCCCAAAAATACTAACATTGTACATCTTCAAAGTGAGAAGTCATCACAAAATAAGAAGTTCCTATTCATTCTACTTCTTAAAACCATTCTCATTCACCTTGGAACGGACCTCAAGAGGACATCCAGTCCAGCTTCCTATAAGCAGGCTCAACCATTAATTGCAGCCAGGGCACTTTGTCTTGGTCTGTCAGGTTTGACAGCCTCTCTGGTCAACCTCTTCCTGTGACACACAGTGAGAGCTTTTTTCCTCACATGAAATCAGCACCACTTTCACTTGTGTTCCTACAAGAAATGGGCATTTGCAAGCAAATTAAAATGGAGTTGGTAGGGACCTGGCACAAGGAAGATGCACATATGTGCCTTCAATGGCCATGCAAATATTTCCAGTAAAATCCAGCGAACTAGATAATCACTTCTAGAACTTGTAGAGTTTTCAGGAGTTTTCAGGAAAAGAGGCATGTTAGAAGATCCACAGAGAAAATGGCTGCAATGTAACCCTTTTAGACACCAGATAATCTGTACAGAAGCAAGAACTCCAGATGTGTTCCCAAGTGGTTGGCCTTCACTAGTCTGTTGCCCACAGAACTGTTTAGAGTAAGGAAATTATGAAAGCCTTATGGTACTTTGTCCTTTCATATTATCCACCTTGGATATTGACCCATTCTTAGTTTTTACAATTTTTATCTAGTAACTGTCATTAGTAACAGAAAGAGATTTTTATAAAGACTTTGGTCTTTATAATAAAGTTTTGTACTTTTTATAGGACCTTTATATGGGTTTGTAGGTTTGGAACATTTGGGTTGGAGTATTTTCAAAGGTCTGTTTACCAACTTGTATTTCAGCAGTTATCAGAATTGACAAGCACCAATAAAGAGTTACTTTCATTTCAGTAAACTCATTAGAAGTTGATAATTCAGTGTTAGTTGAGAAAACAGTGAAAACTGCTTCATTCCTGAAAGAAGAATGAAAGCATGTGATCTACGATTTCTAAGACTCTAAAGAACAAGAACACTGGATGGCAGAGAGCAGCGAGGACAGGCACACTGAGAAACTGCCTAGAAGAAGAAGACTTTGGCTTGGCCATGCCAAATTTTACCCTCATCAATTTTGTTTTGTTTCTGATAAGCTTACAAGTCCTCTAAGAAGTCACACCTGGTTATGTGCTCAGCCACACATTACATGGTCAGTTCCATTTCCTGGACTCTTATCTCTGCCTTCTGAAAGAGACCTAACCAGATTTACAAGTATGTCAGCACCATCAAAGCTTATCCAGCCTACGGAGGGTGAGGGAAGAAAGCTTCCTAAAGAAAAACAGTAGATTGATTAGAATAGACGCTCTTCTTGTTCACTATTTAATCTGTTGTAATTTAAAATATATTCTAATAAAACTTACAAAGAGCAGCTCTGGTCAACAAAGTAATTCCTCTTTTATTTTTTTATATTCCAATTTCTATCCAAGTGCAACTTGATAGAAATCTTAGGTAAGAAAAAACTTAGCTCTTCGTCCAACTATATCAGAAACCTCTGGGCACCTCAAATCATAGATCTCTTAGAGTCACAATGATTTTGCTCTCTAGCAGCTATAAATCACATACCTGTTAAAAAGGTCATCTTGCCCAATACCAAGAAGACCATCATTCAATAGCTGCTAACACAATGAAGAGCACTAAGGTATGTGATGATATAGACGAAGATGCAGCACAACAACCTGCATCTTACCTAACAAATCAAAACAAATTTAGATCGCTACCTTTAGCTACTGTGGTTTAAATAACTATAGTGATGGTTCACTCACACACAACCAAGTCCCTGCTACCCAAGACTGGTGAGAAGAGACGAAGGGACACTACCATTTAAACTCATCGAGCCTTCCTAAAGCACTCACTCACACAACACACTGACGCCCTTGGGAGTGAGTCTCTTCCAGGCACTGGCCAGAACTCGAACCCAGCAGGATCCAAGTTCATCCCAGGTGACATAAGCATCTGCATGCAGCCCACTCAAATCCTGCAGGACCTGTCAGCCCCCTCTGGACATGAGCAGAACAGTCACACTCCAAGTTCTGCAATTCCAGGAAGAAGTACCACTGCATTTGTGCTGCACTCATCAGCTTGGTACGACCCCAAGACTTTGCACTTTACAAATGCACACAACAGTCCACAGCACAGATAATCCTAAACCTTAACAAGTCAGCAAAGGGGCAGAAATAAAAAAGCAACCCAAGGCTGTGCAGCAAGTTTCAGAGAGAGGACTAAAGTGTTCAAACACAAGCCAGCTCTACCAGCACTCAGTAAGAAGACAGCACAAATCAAGAAGTTCCCAATGGAAAAACATAAGGCATAACAAAACTGTGCACTCTTCCTTATTTCTAAAGATTTGCTATAATTTGTGGGAGTTCTTGTTTTTTTTTACAAAACTTCCATGAAACGAACCACAGGAATCAGCTTATCATATACAGTATACCTTGTAATAGGTCTTATTACAGGTTATCATATACTTTATTTCCCATCCAGTTTCTCTAAATATTGTGCTAGAGAAATACCCTTTTCTTGATCAAAATTAAAGTGTATTAAAAGGAGCACTAGGATTCCTAGAATACTGATTCAATATCCCAAGAATCTTTTTAAGTATTTCATTATAGCTCTTTACAACTGTTTTTTACAAACACAGATTTTTCATGACAGAAAATTGGTAAGGGCAACAACCAATTCCTCCCCAGTAATTTACTCATCAGAACTTTATCAGCTGAAAGTGAGTTGTTAATAACTTTGACAGTACAGGACTCTGAACCATTGCAGCAGGAGTCAAACACGTGTCTTTTATTCCGTTTACAAACCAGGACAACTGGAACACCCCATCACCTGGTCTCGACCACAAAGCAAGCACACTCAAATGGTTTTCATGGCTTGCATTGCGTGGGTTGTGTTTGTTTACATTATTCATGAACCTATTAAACGTACCACATTGCTATGGCACCACAAGAATATTTAACATAATTTTGCATTCCATTAACTGATTCCATTAACTGGTGATGAAATGCTCGTTCTGCACGTGTGCCATTCCTGCCCACGCCACAGTTTGCCACAAACTGTTTCAAATTACAACGATTCATTACAAGTAATTAAAACTATTCATCTGCAGACTTCGAGGCAACCTATTAAGCTGGTTCCTTAGACACCCCATGGCTGAAGTGCGACCTGGAATTAACCAACACGCAAGAAGGGGGGTGCTAACGAGCTGTTCGGAGCCCATAGCAGCGGCGAAGCACCGAGGTAGCATTCCCGGAGCTAAAACGCCTCACCTGACGGCCCACGGGGCCACGCGGTACCCGTCCCGTCCCTCCCTGCCCGCTCCCG
>VZTJ01003357.1:145076-170873 GCA_013397795.1 Orthonyx spaldingii
GGGGCGGCGGCATGGCCGGGGCCCCGCGCCCGCCTCCCTCAGCGCCCGCCACCCGCGCCGCCCCCGCGCCGCCGCCCGCGCCGCATCAACCGCCAGAAAGAGAAAATGGCGCTCGATCTGCCACGGGAAGTGACGTCAAGGCTCATTTGCATGCCAGGCGGCCAGCCAATGGGGGGAGACTCGTTCGACTCTCCCATTGGCTGTCCGGTCGGGATGGGTGGGGCTGAGGGCGGGACCTCAGCTGGGGGCGGGGCCCAGCCTAGCACTCACCTGCGCCCTTTCACACCTCCAGGGGGCAGCACTGAGCGCTCTCGCGAGAGCCGTGACATCATCCCGGGGAGGAGCCTGATGACACCATTCCCATCACGCGAGGGTGCCACGTGACCACCCAGCCCTGGTCCGCATGGGATGATGGGCGGAGCCTCATTTGCATCTGCCGCATTCCAGAGGCCCCACCCACTCCTGCTGGCCAATGGGGCAGGGCAAGGCAAGGCCTGGCGGGAAGGCTCCCCATTGGCGGCACTCCTGTGGGCGGGGCTTGCACACCTTGGCACCATGGTGCAGCTGGGGCACCTGGGCCTGGGTCAGCAGGAGCGTGGAGCAGGGCCTGGGCATGGGATTCCCTCTGGCGATGCCATCCAGGAGTGTGGCACTTCACACCCATGGCACTGCCACACCCATGGCGCTGGAAGGCGCTGAGGTGTGATGGAAGACACAGCACTGCAAGCCTGTCCCCTGAGCTCTTGTCTGCCAGATGTCTCCATGTCTGTCCGTTAACACAGTTCTTGTTCTTCCTGTGATGGCAGATGGTTTCTGACGGACTCAAGGTGGAAACAGAGCCTATCCCGTATGCGGGCAGGTAACAGCCACACCACAAGGACCAAGACAGGTGGCCACATCAGCAGGATGGGTGGCTCTCCACTGCCAAGACCTGCAGTGTGGCTCTGCCACCAGAGCCGGCAGGAGGCCAGTCATGCCAGGAGACCGTGTAGGGCCATGCTGGATCCCATCCTTAGCACATCAGGACCTTTTCCCTGCATCCCTACCATCTTCCTGGCACAGCTTCCAGTCTTCCCCACAAGGCTGATCTGGCTTTGCTCAAGCCATTCCCAGAGACTTCACAACATAATGACTTAAACTAGAGATGCCCTAATTGTTCACCATGTGAATGAGACCTCATCAATGGAAGCCAAGGGGGACTTTGCCATAGGCTTGGGCAGCCATACAGTTTCACTGTTGGTCTACACACAGCTCACACACAGGTCAATATATTGGCCAGTGCACATCAACGCCTGTGAAGGCCATAGCAGCAGACTGACTGGTATCTTCTCAAAGAGTAATACAAATCAAACATTGGCATTGTCAGAAAACTATTCTTTTTTTATTTTTTGAACTAGTGGCCACAAAATTTATTTACCTTTGTAGTCAACAGTCTAATAAGTACATTGAAACATAATTAGTTCTAATTTTTTTTCTGTTAGTAAGTTCCTTAGCCATGTACTTTCAGCACTAATGTACATACACTAAGGTTGTAGGTAAAAGCATTTACAGAAAAAAGAGGCAGCCATCTATGAAAGATAAATTATCCATAGTAGATATAGAACCACAATGTAAAAAATTGTTACTACACAGTGCAAAGAGGGATATGTCCCACTTAGTTTAAATGTAGCATTTAAAATAAATGTATTTAACTTCTGCTTAATAATTCATGAAGTAAAATAATTGAACATGGCTCTGGCAATATGGAAAAGCCCAATGGCTCCCGCATAATCAACAACATTAGACTTCAATTGCGACAAACCCAATAATTGCAAAGTGTTTCAAACAATGGATGTGTTAAAGAGATTAAGGGAAAAGTTAAGAGAAAACATTTGTGAAAGGCTTTTTCATGGCTGAACATGAAAGCAAAACTGTGGGATATGTCCTCATTTTCACAGAACCCCAGGATGGTTGAGGCCATGTGGTCCAACCCCACATTCCCAAGGAGGGCCACCTGGGCCAGTTGCCCAGGGTTGTGTCCAGATGACTTTTGAGATCAACCAGTGTTTTCTATCAGGTAGTAAAATGGAAACTACTTTATAAAGGGGGTAAATTAAATGTACCCACATAATAGCTTTAGTTGTAAATCTGTTATGTATTTATTGCCAGCTGTGTGCTCATCAAACTCGGGTCATGTTTAAATCAGGTGGAGTTGGCACTCATTCACTTGGGAAAGGAGGTTACATTTTCATGTTGCAGAACTGGCACTGAACTGTAGACATTGGAAGTAGGTTCATCAGCCACCAGCATATGCCTAAGACTTTCCAAAGTGAAACCTGTGACCAGGCTTCAAATTCCTTCCCTTCTAAAAAAAAGACCAAGAAGGATAACAACATGCAAAATCAATTCAAGAAGATTTGGAAGAATAAAAGTGGATCAGGTTAAGAGGGAGGAGCAATGTATGTGTTCATTTTTCCTGCAAGTTAACAACAGTTTTGCAATATAAAAATAAGTGGGCTTGAGGACAACAGAGTGAAAAGAAGTCAGAAACATACAATGTGAAGAAGAGTAAACAAGTTTAAAAATCAGGTTTTCTTAGATAAAAGTAATAGCTTTGATCAATCAAATCCAATGGATTAGTTATTTTCTTTGAGAATGTATTTTAAGATTAGTACTTCTCCAACTAGAGGACATCAAGAAATTTAGTGAGTGTAACTTTCCTCTCATATGAGAGTTAAATATTTGTTTATCTGTCTTAACAGGTTACATTTAACAGTAACATATTAAGTAATATTTTTGCTTATACTATTGGGCAGTTTAGGTCTGGAGGAAGTGACAACAGCAAGAGAGTGCTTTGGCAGGTCACAGTGACTTGTGAGTGCCTTAGCCCTGTCGTCTCTGTCCTGTGGGCAAAATTCACAGCTTCAGCTCTTCCCATTAGCTGTCTCCAAGCAGAACAGCGGGAGAAAAGAGCACCTACCTGCAGGTGTACAGCCAACAGCTGGCTTGGCAAAAGGGACTCCTCAGAGTCTATAGGAAAGTCAGGAGAATTAACTTCTATAGCTGCTTTCCAGGTCCTGGAGTAAAATCCCAAACCAGTACTGAGCTAGATGACTCTTTTGAGGAAGTGCAAGAGGATGGAGGGGAGCTCTGTCTTTTTACAGAGATTTGCAGCCAATACTTTTTCCCTTCAACTCTCCAGTACATTTTCTACATCAACTTATATTAATGTAATGTCCTCTTGCTTTTGAAGAAGGTGCTGCAACACATACTGGTCTAAGTGATCATCTTTAAAACTGTTGGATGAACATTTTCATTGCTCTATTCTAGATGTTTAAGTAATTACTTTACATTCTGTCTTCCCAACAAGCAGAAGTTGCAAGATCTCCCTTTGCATAGTCTGTATGTTTAATTTGCAAGATAAAAGATATTTCGCTGCTTGTTGTAGTGTTGCCGTGATTCTGGAGAAGCAGAAGACCTTGGAAGAGCTTCCAAAGGAGCCATTTGCCAAGCCTCCCATTGCAACCCCACTCTTCTGCTCCCTGCAGGAGACTTTCTCAAATTCCACTGAAGTCTAGAAAGATTTTTACTGAATGTAATAGCTTTTCAAACAGTTTTCATCGTGAAAGGAGGAGCTTCTCTTCTAGAAGAAGGAAAGGAAGCCAAGAAGCAAAGCAGTAAGAAAAGGCAAAGAACAATGCCGGGGAAGCAGAAGTGATGCGAAAAGTAACCATAATAAAAAAGTTGTATTAGTTCAATATGAATATTTTTATATGAGCAAAATGTAAAGATTCCCAGAGAAAAAGTTTATCTCAAATACTTGTGATTCTGGCTGAAGCAACATCACTTTTTTTATTAAACAAAAGAATGTTTATCAAGATGGCTTTACCTATAAAAAATTAGACTTAAAATTACTGTTAAAATATGTGATTATTTGGCTAAAGGAAAGATGGATCTTAAAAATCCAGGTTATGTTGTAGAAAGAAACTAATTATTCAGACAAGCTAGGAAGTAAGGATAACTAGAAAAGAATGAGGAATCTTTCCAAGTCCATCCACTAATTAGGATCTCTGACGCTAATTCACACTCAAAATTATTCAAATTAATTTTTGGTATTTCTGAATTTCAAATATCATTGGGAAATTTTCAGTTTCAATTACATTAGGAGCATTTTAGCCAAATTTGAAAGAGCATGTCTAGAAAGATTAAATATCTATGATTTTTTTAAAAAAAAATCATAAAATCTGTACAATAATGCAGAAAATCTATTCCTCAATAGGTGCAAATATTCTACTTTAAGAATTCATTAGAAAATACAATTCAGTCTACTTTTCATAATTTCACAAGAAAATGTTAGAAGAAAACAATCACCAATGCTTTTGCCAACACTTTGCACATACAATTTCTGATATTTTCAGATGTTCTCTATTTTTAGAAGAGGAATTAAATAACAGTTTTAACAAAATATTAGGTGTTGTCAATCCTTTTTAATGCCAAACATCCCTTCAAGTTTGATCCAGTTTTCCCTAGGTTGTTCTGGAAGTATAGAGGTGTATGTCTACCAACATCAAAGACTGACTTTGTAGGAGTACACATTCGGTTCACACAGTAGGGCTAATAAGACTGATTAAATCCACTAGAACTTCAGTGTTTCTACATAATTTTGGACTTTATTAAACCGGAGGAGATATCAAAAGAATAAGCTCTATTTTTTTCTCACCTCTATTTTCTCCTTAAGTGTTACCAGCAAATAACTTTCCTATAGTGCTAGATGTGACATGTAATTTGTGTGATAAATAAGTACTTAAACATGCAATTCCTATTCACTTACTCAGCCTTTCTCCTTTGTTCCCCATCAGGCAGGCATTCTGAGAAAGCTATAAACCAGGTTCATATAGCTTCTTTCTGAATTATATACATATTACATATCAAGTATTTTTCTTTATTCAGAATACTGTTTATCAAATTCTTAGAATAAATATAATTCATGTATATATTCATTCATATAACCACAGTAGTCAGATTGTAGTCTTTAAAGACAGACAGTATTGGATTACCCCATCTTGGCTCAGCTTCCTGTACTGGGCATTTGATGGGAGATAAGATAAAACATAAAATAATTTATGTTTAACAGAGCTGCAGACTAACCTATAAAGGAATAATTAGTGGCTTGTTGTCACTAGATTTAACATTAAGTGGAGTTTTTTTTAATTACCTAACCAAACAAATAACACACCTTATCATTGGCCAGGTGTAAAATCAACACCTGTTGAGGGTATTTCAGCTAATTCTGAGAAGGGCTGACTTTGGACAGTCCCTGCCCAATGGTTTTGGAGTTCTTTGAAATAAATTAAAGCCTTATTTTTCCAGTCAGTATGCTGCACACATACGTGAAATAATTAAGTAAATATTTAAATGTTTGACTTATATATTTTATATGTAAATGTTATAGAAATGTTTGAATATATATTCACATATAAAGGAATTTTCCTATTAATTTGAAAGGTAACCACTTTAAGTCCAAAATAATTAACACTTTCATGAAATATGCTGTTCATGGTAATTCTCAAAAAGTTCTAAGTTCTTTTTAAAAACATAATAATCCCATTTGAATATGTCTGGGGTTGAAGATCCTTTCCCCTTTGCATAAGGGAACAGACACTTGAATTTAAAATTAGAGTGCTTTACCTATATAACACCCTGAAAAATCCCTTATCTTGTGTGAATTCAGAGGTTTACTGAAATATTGCTGGCAAAAACCAAACCAACACCCCAGAAATAAATTTCACGTACTGTGGAGTCATTGCAATCTCTCTAGACAGCTTGGCCAGTGCCCACCATTGATGACTGGCAGACTTGCTCTTGGAAATAAGATTCTTCAGCTGGGTAGGTGAAAAAATGGTTGTGGTGCTTCTCCTCTTCCAGAGCTGACATATAAATCTAAGTCACAATATCTAAAAAGTTGAAGAGATTATTCCATTTTACAACCTTTCAGATGTCTTCTCTTGGCATATCCCTAACACGGACAGAAAGGTTTACCTTATATCTTGTGAAAGGTCAAGTTTACATTGAGTATGAGAGGTACACATGTCAGCTGGTAGGACACCAAGGAGATAAGTTTGTGATGTCTGGTCTTGGCTAAAAATATGTGGGTTGGAAAAGGAATTGATTGATTTCGTCAATATCTCAAAGCAAATTCTGAATAATTTAGGTGCATACATTTCTTCAAATTCTAAGTATTGCTTGAAAAGATCAATGAAGACGCCAATTTAGATTATATTCTAAGAGTGCCTTATCAAGATTAGGATCTTCATGTTATCTTACCCTGATAGTTTGCCACATGCTGGTTTGGCTAGAGAGGTCCAGATGAAGGCTGGTGGGATCTCTGGAAAATTGTAAAGGTCACAGACAGTAGCAGATTCACAGCTGACAAAAAAGTGTTCAAGAAAAGAGGCAAAATGTGGGATTTTTGTGAAATTTGGCTTAACACAGCTGAACAGATTTGATTGGATTCAGTGCCAGCAAAGGAGGAGCAGCGTGGTGATTATTAGGAAGCAGTACTTCAAAACCCAGCACCTAGGGGTGATTGTGAAGAGCCTAGTTCTGTTCCTGTTTTTAAAACAAGGAATGTATTTGAAGTTGCTAATATGAAAGTCCTCCAGACACATCATTTGTTCAGCCTCCTTACAGTTCTCTGGAATTCTCATCCGACGTAGCTGCCTAGGGACTTCTCCTTTAAAGGAGCTATGCTTCACATCTAATTAAAAGACTCTGTATCTTTTTCTAAGATTAATCCAACTATCAAAATCCTGTTTTCAAGCAGGTACCAAAACTGCCAGTCCCAAAGTGGCTGAAACAGTTGCTTGAACAACCATCACTGAGGTAATAGTGTCAGGGAAGTTCATGTTGAGGATATCTGTGCTAAAGGATTGTTCTTCCTGATTGCCAGTCAGAAGAAGGGATATCAATAGCCTAGATGAGAAAAAGCCTGGATGAGCATGAGACATAGTTAAAACAGGAGGATTTACTTTTGGGAATAGATAGACTAATAAGGTATGGCTTTCTTACCGACAGTATTTTACCATTGGGTTTCAGTGTCTTGAATAAGGTAAAAGCATCCCTCATGGCTTTTTCCACATCTGAGGCTTGTAGAACACCTTGATCTTTGTCCTGGTTTCACCTAGGATTGAGTTAATTTTCTTCCTAGTAACCAGTACAGTACTATGAGCTTGGATTCAGTATGAGACTGATGTTGATAACACACTGATGGCTCAGTTGTTGCTCAGCAGTCCTCACCCTGAGCCAGGGGCTTTTCAGGTTCCTGTGCTCTGCCAGTGAGGAGGAACTGCACAAGAACCTGGGAGGGAGCACAGCCAGGACAGGTGACCCCAACTGGTCAAAGAGATATTCCAGACCATACAATGTCATGCCCAGTATATAAAGTGTGGGGAATTGGGCTGGAAGGGGCATGTTCTTGCACTTAGCTGCATGGGAAACTGGAAGGGAAGTGTGCTTTGTGGAGGAAATATCATGGTACCAGGTGTTTCCTGGCTGCAAGCAGATCATTGGGGAAAATGGGCAAATTTTGAGGGGCGACGTGTTATTTGTGACTGAGTTGCATCATTGGACTAAGTATCAGAAGTTCTTCAAAATTAAGAATGTCAAATCTATGAACAGAAACCCATGTTTTCAGGTTACTTGGGTTCTTACCACAATTAGTTCAATATGCAAAATGTCATTATGGATCTAAAATCTTTCTTGCGCTGTCAGCTGAGTCATGAAACAAGCAGGCTGTCTATAGCTGTAAGCTGTGTTTCAAATTTGTCTCTGCTGCATGAATCAGTTCAGAGAACAGTCCAGTGCAAACATGCATCCAGTCAGGCACATGTTTGGATGGTGTAATCAGCTGCACAGAAATAATCAGCCTGCCCAGAAGTATCACCTCTGCTAACACCTTTCAGCAATAATGCAGCACTGTTATTCCAACCAGTTAGGCAACCAGACTGTTTCTTCACTGAGGTCTACTCTTGCTCATGGAAAAAAATAAAAGCATACAAGTATTGTGTACCAAGACTGAGAAACTAAATTTTAGAAATTTTAATTACTTAGAAGCTGTACTTAATCCAGACCTTTTAAAGAGAAATAGTGAATAACTTTACTTTTCAGATTTGTAAGCTCCCTTGTAACTTGCCTGTCTCCCCTTCCAGCATCTTTTGCTAAACGTAAGTCCTGAAGAATCCTGACAGATAACGTTTGTCCACAATCTTCCATGCTGGAATAACTATTCACTGTCTTGTGGAACAGTATTGGTACAGCAGTCGAATAGCAACATCGGAAAGGGTGCAGAAAACAAACTTGTTTTCTAGATAACACAAATGTGTTTACTGATACTGACGTACCAGTGTCTCTAATCATCTACTGCCAAGAACAGCTTCCACATTTGCTCTGCTAGTGAGACACTTTGTGACTTAGTGTAAATAACTGGTTCAACATCCACTCTCCCATCTTGAATTAGATTTTTAGAGTGTTACTAGTAATCAGTTACAAAGTGCATAAACTCAACATATACTTAAATATATATATATGTATATCATAGAATCACAAAATGGCTTGGATTGAAAGGGACCTTAAAGATCATCTTATTCCAAGCCTCTTCCCATGGGCAGGGCATTGCTTAAAGCCCCATCCAACCCGGCTTTGAGTACTTGCAGGGATGGGGCATCCACAGCTTCTCTGGAAAACCTCTACCATTGCCTCACCACCCTCACAGTTAAGAATTTCTTCTGATGTCTAGTCTAAATCTACTGTCTTGGAGTCTCTGTATCCATTAGATCAGCAATGGCCCATCATAAAGGTCACAAAGTTTCAACCTTCTGAACTTATTCCCTCAAGCCCTCAGTTTTATTTCCTGATTACCATGCAGTTTATTATCCACATTCTTTTACTACTAATTTTTTTGTCTGTTATTTTGGACATTCCTCAAGCCTTAAGTTACACTTTGTTTCTATGCATAACTACCATTCGCAGGAATAGGGCATCCACAACATCCCTGTTGTGGAAACATATTCTACTGTCTCACCACCCTCATAGTAAGGAATTTCATCCTAATATCTAATCTAAACCTACTCTCGGTCAGTTTGAAGCCATTCTCCCTTGTCATTTCACTACATGCCCTTGTAGAAAGTTCCTCTCCACATCTCTTTAGTCCCCTTTAGGAACCGTTTATCAATTTTTAAAAACCCAGACAATGAAGTTCCTTTGTATATAAATAATATCAGCAATTTTATTGTATTGACAATCTCACCTGGTTTCAGGTGCACAAAAACAAAAAATCTCATTCCTTTTTGGCAGCTATCTCATAGGTGTGTAGGGACTCTTAAAGAGAAGCAATGACCTTTTAGGGTTGGATGGCCATCTGGCCAGCCACATCCTTACTCACACAAGCATGATCAGCAACAACCTTCCTCTTCACCAAATACCTGCAGGATTCACTTAAAAATTTAGTGACTTTTATTTACAGTCCTGGAGAGTAAAGCTTATCCCCACAGACAGCAGTGCCACAAACTACATCACATTGACCCACCAGTGTTTCACCTCTTGGAGCTTTCTCAGTGACAGGCACTTTCTCCAAGGAAACTTCTAAAATGGAAGTTCAGTTAATTCTGACTGTGGATATTTCCTTTCCTAGGAGGAGACATCCATTGCTAAAGTGACTGGACATGGATTTCTGCTCCAGCATGGAAATATGGGAGTAGGGAAATGTTTCTGGAGGCATGAAGAGGGTGTGGAATTATTACTAGAATTACTGGGGAAAGATTATTGAGACTAAAGTTATATCCATATCCTAAAAGAGGTTGTAATGGTAAGGAAACTTTCAGGGTGGAATGTGGTTGGCATGTAAGGAATCTGTTTCCTGAGCCTGCACCTTTAGATGTTGGCAATACTAGCGGAGCTTTGTGAGCTAACCTTGGAAAAAAATAGAGTGGAGGGTGGAGCTGAGTGGAGACACCACAGGCAGGCTAAGTTATAAATCACTGCCAGTGTGCAACTAAATGGTGCTCTATAGCTAATAAACCACAGAGCATCTGCCACACAAGAGATATATTGGTTGCTGAACTAGCAATTGCTTAATTTTACCGTAAAATTGTGCACTTTGGATGACATTTGCTCATTACAATACCAAAAAACACCTCCATCCCGAAAGCTACCTGCCTCCAAGGTGTGACCACTGCTCACTGAGCATGTGCTCTATATTTTTCCAACCAATACCTTTAAAATCACAATGACAATATTCTACATCAATCAGTAACAAAGGTATATATGACCAGTCACTCAAGCTCCACCTAAACATAAAAAAAATAGTACAATGCCTTCTTGTGTGTCAGGCAAGATATTTTTGTAGGAAAGGCACACATTGTGCAAATCCCTGGTGAAAACTCACCTGTACCACTGTGGACATTTCTCATTCTTCAGGTTCAAGTAGGAGAAATTCCATCTGAGGTGAAGGCAAATGAAGACTAAGCAGTTGAGTAAGGGCATGGAGGGCTTATGGAATAAGAAGACAAGTAGCAGGGCAAGACAAAGGCTGAGAGGGCTGTCATCACTTTCAAGAAAGATAGCAAGGATGAACTCCAAGGAAGGAAAAGAGCTACTGAAGTGCAAGGAAAACAGTGGTTAAGAACACAAACCAATTCACATCAGCAGTATAGTAGCAAATGTCCCTTGATGTATTGGAAAGAATTGTGAGGAAATAATGCATGTTCTCTATGCCTCTGCAAAGTTCACTCAGAGGAAGCCAAAACCCCATCTTTCACATCTGGCATCACCACAGTCAGGTGTGCCCCTGTTTACGTAGTCTGAATATACATATCAATTTTGGCACCAACATTGAAAATTACAAGCATAGTACATTCCTTCCTCTTTCAAGGCTCAAAATACTAAATCCTAAAGGAAGAAGGGACTTACCATGATTTTTATAGGTTCTGAATATTTCCACATGAATGGAGGTGGACAAATAACTTTCAGAAAGGTTTACGTCACCAAGGAGCTTTGAAAGTTTTACCCTGTGGATGGAGCACATTTTTTATCCCATATTAACACAGCCAGCTGGGCCGCTTAGTTTTAGTGGGAAAAGGGGGTGTTGGGATAGCAACAATGGGCTGTTTTACAGTTTGGAAATTTTCCTGGCTGTGCTTTGGGCATGGATCCAAATCTTCTAGGTCTGAAAATAACCACCCTTTCCACCACACCTCCTCCCCCTTGTTTTTCAAAGCCTATGTTATTTCCATAGTGGTCTCTTGGCACTGTTCATTCCAGCCAATGGAATACATTTGGTCACATTTTGGCTTTTGAGCCAAAAGTGTAGTGATGGCTCCAGGTTGAGGGAGAACAAGGCTTGGGAATCTCCTGGGAGATGTGACCAGTCTGTGCATTGAAGAGGCAGGTCTTGCTCACATAGTCAGGGAATTGCTAGTTGCTAGCACTGAGATCAGGAAGGAGTTTTGCCCCAGTGCAGATTGGCACTGGTTCATGGGGTTTTTTGCCTTCCCCTGCAGCATCAAGCATGACCACTGGTCAGGGCTCTCCAGTCCCTTTCTTCCAGGTTGCTCATGCACCTTGAAGAAGGTCTCTTGTGCACTGCAGCTGAGGGGAGGAAGGCTTTTTTTTCCCCCATGGTGGGCTAGCAAGTGTCTCCAGCAGGTTTTTCTACCTTCCTCTGCAGCACTGAGCATGGCCCCTTGCCAGGGCTCCTCTGGGCCCTTACGGCTCCATTCCTGCCTGCTGCCCTTGGAGACAGAATTTTGGGCCAGATGGACCTCAGCTCTGATGGGGCACTGTTGTTCTCTGAGTCTTGTGTTTTAACAGGTTTTTCCAAGGGAAATGTCTCAGGTATTTCTACAGCTGAGTACAAGGAGAAAAAAAATCCACAGGCAAATGAACACATACTGCTCATATCAAACGGTTTGTAACCATTTATTTCTGAAGCACCTCCTGTTCCAGACTGAGGGATTGAACTTAAAGCCCAGATCTTTGACCTGAGTGTCAGAAATGTGGGGGTTTGCCATCCTGTGGAAGCCCAGATAAAACTGATAAACACAGAAGACTTTCAAAAAATACAGTTTCCATGTGCTTTTTGCAAATGTGTTCAGTTGGTCAAATGCTCTTGAGGTGATCCACAGCTCTCACCCCCACTAGAAGGTACATGCCTCATTCCTCCAAAGTGACAGAGTCAATGCCCAGGCTGGGACACAATTGCCCATTCCATCCCTTCTTCTAGTGCAGGACTGGGAAGACATGTCAACAAAGATATCTTGAGCACCTAGTGGTAAGGAAAGGAGGAGAAAGCAACAAGAGCCAAATCAAATCAAATCAAATTGGATCAAATTGAATTGAATCAAAGAGCTAAGTTGGAAGGGATGATCATCAAGTCCAACCACTTGACTACTTCAGGGCTGACCAAAATAAAAAGCATGGTACTAAGGGCATTGTCCAAATGTCTCTTAAACACTAACAGGCTTGGGGGACTGACCCCCTCTCTCGGGAGCCTGTTCTAGGGTTTGATCACCCACTGGGTAAAGAAATGCTTCCTCATGTCAAGTCTGAACCTCTTTTGAGGGGCTGAGCTTTGAGCCATTCCCACATGACCTGGCACAGGGTCCCAGGGAAGAGAGGGACCTTTTCACCTTCCTTGCCTCAGAAAGTTGTAGAGACCAGTGAGGTTGCCCCTCAGGCTCCTCCTCTCCAAACAAGAAAACCCCAGTGTCCTGAGCCACTCCTCACAGGACACGCAGCCAGCCCCTTCCTGTGGTGCCTTCCTCTGGATGCACTCAGGGACCTTCACAACCTTTTGAAATTGTGGGGCCCAGAAGCACACCCAACACTCAGGGTGAGGCCACACCACACCCTCTTTGGAGTGGCTGGTGAAGTTGTGTTTGATGTATCCCAGGATACGGTTTGCCCTCTGGGCTGCCTGGGCACACACAGCTGACTCCTGCTGAGCCTCCTGTCAGCCAGCAACCCCAGACCCCTTCTGCAGGTCTGCTCTCCAGCCACTCCTCACCCAATTTAGACTTGTGCCTACCATTACTCCTTCCTAGGTGCAGAATCTGGCATTTATTCTTGTTCAATTTCATGCCATTGATGTTCACCCAAATGCTCCAATCTATCCAGATCCCTCTGCAAGACCTCCTGTCCTTCAGGACAGTCAGCAGCACCTCCCAGTTTGGAATCATCAGCAAATTTGGTAATGCTGCATTCAACTCCTACATCCAGATCACTGAGAAATATATTGAACAGAACTGGCCCTAGAAAGGAGCCCTGAGGAACACTGCTGATGACCAGTCACCAGCCAGATGTGGCCCTGCTCACTGCAACACTTGAGCTCTGCCCTTCAGCCAGATCTTCTCCCAGCACATCATGAACCCACTCATCCCACAGTTGGAAAATTTTCCCCGAAGGATGCTGTGAGGTACATACCAAAAGCCTTACAAAAACACAGAAAAACTATATCCACCACATTCCCTTCATCTGCCGGGCAGCTGACCTTATTATAGGATACTAAATTATTTAAACTGGACTTTTTTTTTTAATGAATCTGCATTGACTATGACTGATGATTGCAGTGTTCTTTAAGCGTAGTGACAGGACAAGTCATAAGTTTTAAATGAAACAAAAGTAGATTTAGGTTAGATATGAGGAAGAAATTGTTCCATCAGGGTGGTGAGGCACTGGCACTGGTTGTCCAGAGAAGCTTGTCCAAGACGCCCATCCCTGGCAGTGTTCAAGGTCAGGTTGGATGGGGCTCTGCGCAGCCTGGTCCAGTGAAAGGTGTCCCTGCCCATGGCAGGGGGCTTGGGTCTAGATGATCTTTAAGGTCTCTTCCAACCCAAACCATTCTGTGATTCTGCTATATTGTAGGGCAACCCTCCCTGTGTTGACTTCCTTTACCTCCCCATTAACTACTGGAATTAAATTTTCTGTATTTCTGGTGGAATTCCATTTTACTACCTTGTTCATTATAATTTCTTTGAAGCTTGCAGCCTTCTGACTTTATACACTCATGCTATTATTTTTTATGTGCTTTGAGTCAGAAAGCTTTATTCTCACTTTTTATATGATTCCCTATTCATTTTCAAATCTCAGTTTCTGGGACATTCTTCCCTGCTGCTCTTTCTCTGCTTTTCAAGTTATTAATACATTTTTTAAGTCACAGTCAATGCTTTGCCTGATTTTACCAAATAGATGGGCAGGTCTCCATTTTTTTCTGATTGCAGTTGGCCTTGCATAACTATAAATTTGTTTTCTTTCAGGGTTGTAACTGTATTTGCCATACTTTCAATGAGTTTCGCCTTCTTGTAGAAAGTGTTCCCCCATTAGACTGATCCTCTAGAGAAGACCCTGTCCTGGTCTTTGTGTGATGAAGCTGAACACCACTGTCATTATTTTGCTTCCCTCTTCCTTCCTGGTATCAGAATAACAGACACCATCACTTTGTGATAATTTTTATACAGGTCAAAAAAAAAATACTGCAATATAGAAACCATAAATTTATCAGAAATAATCAACACAACTGTGAGAAGTTTTAACTCAGTGTTGCAATAGGTATATTTTGTCATCACAAAACTGCTCTCTGGTTGAAAACCCCTCGACTGCAGCACTTGAAAGCTGCTTAACAGAATGTCACTAATGGCAGTTTTTCTTACATACTTTGTGCTAGCAAACCTCCTCACATGTGGCAAATCTATTAGTATGAATGAGGAAGTGGTAAACAGACTGTACAAAATAAATCTTTCAGTAGCTATGGCAGTCTTGTTTTTTCGTTATTGGCAGTCTCCATTTTGAAGGAAGTGGCTTTTTCACTTCATTTCAGTTTACCAGTAGACTGACTTAAAGTTTTATCATCATCCACCTCCAATTCATTCACCTCTTTCTGTAATTCATCCTGCAGTTCATAATCTGAGACTGATTCAGTGTTATCATCCCAGTAATCAGCGTCGTATCTGTCCAGTAAGTGTTTCTGTGGCGTAATGTCGTCATTGCCGGGAGGATTCCTTGCTTTTTTCTTTTTCATTTTTTTTTGAATCCTAGAAAGCTGCTGCTCCTGCTTCTCTGTCCAGGCAATGCTTTCTATATGTCTTGATGCTTTAATTTTTTTATAGTCCATTATCTGTTTATTCAGCAGCTCATGATCAATACCAAACAGATTAGGCCACATGGGTGAATCTGAAGATGGAGTTGTTGAAGGGAAGAGTTTACTGTGGGAAAGAAAACAAGTATTGGTTTGGGTTTTCAACCCACATATATTTCAAGAAGTAATGCTATGTTTGACAACTTGAGCAACACAGAAATAAACTCGACTTTTCAGTTTAACTTTAGTAATGCCTTGTGTTCCCTAAGTTATGAAGAAAGAGATACCACTATATCATGTGTCCAAGGACAGTCTGCATCAACAGATTTAATGGGAGAAAGCCAATAAAGAAACAACATGCCAGATGGAACTGCTTGTCTCTGGGAAGAAGTGTACACAGGAGAGCACTGGACATGGAAGCCCCAAGGAACTCAAGACCTCTCCCAGCTCTTTCAAGAAGTGAGAAGCAGCAGCCTGTGCCCAAAATACATCACAGCAATGTGACACCTTATGCTGGACTTGACTATTTCCCCAAGACACAGAAGAAGATGTTAGGTGCCCTACAGGAAATCTGTCACAGTAATGACTTCCCACACGAAGCTATTTCTGATTTGCACCTGATGAACCATCCTGTGCGATGCTGGGGCACAGAAGGCATTTCTACCAACAGATTGCAGCACACAAGTGCAAAGGCTGTTGGCTTTGAGAGCATCCAGTCCACAGAACCACTATTCCAATAGGTTGTTCAGCCCTATCTCTCAGTAGCCAAAAATTCCTCACAAAAGAATGTTAAATTAACTTAGGGAGATTTGTCAGCAAACCTGCAATCCATGTGCAACAAATCAAACTTATATCAGAAAAAAGTGGACAATTACAGCCATACTGGTAAATGCAGTTTTCATCCTCATGAGACAATTACCAGCAAGAAACAAATATTATTGCTGCAGGGCATTTTTAAAACTTTGATTATCATAAACACATCAAGTCTTGAAATCTTGGAAATTCTACATATATTTCCCTCATAAAAATTAAGACATTAATACCAGAAAAAGTAACGGGTCTGTGAGCAACAATGTACACATCTAATTAAAATATACTTTCTCTTATGTCAAATAATACTCAATTTAAGTTGGCCAACAGAGATGAAAACGGACATTTGTACAATTCTGAATAAAAAAGACCCACCTTGAGTCCTTTTGAGATGTTTCTTCTTCTGGAGGTCCAAAATCAGCAACTGCCAGTAAGTCCTCGATCTGTAAACACATGAAGGCAACATATATTAAGGATCCTGTTTAAATCTACTTTGTTCACATCTACACAAGAAACAGACCAGTATCTAACAGCAAATATGTTCTTTTCTATGTTTGGAATATTTAGCAAAACGACTTGAAAACAGCCAGTTCCTTCATTTACATGGAACTGCTTATACTTCTTGCCTGGGATGTTTCTGTCAAACAGTGTAATGGATCCAGAGATTCCTACCAAGTATTTTGCCTTATGTTCAGCCAAGTGAATCCTTGGCTACGGATTGCCTGACATATATAATTTTTGGTTTATTTGTTCTTACTCAGTCTCGCAAATCCTTTTTCATAACATCCTTACACTGATATGTTTTTCACCTCTTCTCCCTTTCTGCAAGTTTGCATTTCTCTTACATGAAACTATGGAGTCCCCAAATCCCTTTTAACATGGCATCTAACCAGTGAATGCTACTAATCTATTATATGCAGTACTTACAGACTACATACATAATTGTGAAAATTTTCTCTCATTTGAAAATTTTATTTCAGCTTTTCTTTACATTAAGTCCCTTCAAATTCATTGTACTATTCTGGGAGTTTAATGGGATGTTTTTTGCCTTACTTACAATACTTAAAAACCAAGTTCAGCACATTATTTGAATCTGTGATTGACATAAATCTGATGAATTGCGAAGTGAGAGAAAATGATCCATCTATCTGCTTCCCAGTATCATTCCCTGACAGAAGTGATATAAACAGGGTTTTTACTTGTCTTCTGTGAAACTCAGAATTTTTCTGACCACAGAAAGTTCAAGCAGCTCATTGCATTTCTAAAGAATCTGAAATTCTTTTTATCCCTTCCAGTTCTGCTCATGCACACTGCAGGAGCCCATAAGTCTCTAATAGTAATTGGCTGTAACAGTACCATTATTATAAATAACAAGGCACTTTAGGGCACAGAAACATGAATATGTTCTTTTCAGCTTCTGTTCACATAGACAGCTTGAGGAGATATTTCTCATTAAATTCTACTCATTGATGTCATCTTTCTCTTCTGGAAATCTCTCTGTTTTAGAGATCTCGCTTCACAGTCCCAATGACAGCAAATTCCTAGGAAACATCATTATTCTAGTAATATGTCAACTAGTTAAAACTATCAACATCTTGACAGGAAACATGAAATAGTAAAGACAATTTCAAAAGTGAAGGAAAAAAGTGTAATATGATAATCAAATACATCCCCTATGCAAAGATTTGCACTTCCCTAGAAACATTTTAACAATTCACTTTCAAGATGAAAAAAGATACAGGGAAAAAATAAAAATAAAAAAAAAATCACTGGTTATTCAATTGAATCTTAAAAACACATAACATTTTAAATGTGGAAAACAGCTCCTCCAACCTCATTTCTATAATCATATACACCAGGCAATCCTATATTATTCCTTAAAATGGTAATATAATTTTAAAAAATTTCTTCACTGGCTTAATGATACGGCGTACAATTCTTCTACATATTATATAGGCATCAATCTTACTCAAGATTGTTAAAATGCTTTGCAACTATGGAGAAAGACTGATTTTTTGATGTATATTGGTAGGGCAACTAAATGATCAGCTCTCCCCTAAGTCACTATATTTGTACATTGAGTCAAAGATTAGAATTACCTCTTTTACAGCTGCAGCTTCTTTGTCTTTTATAAATACTACTGGGGGTACATTTCCTACAATCTGCTGACTCTTCAGAAGGTACCTGGCAAAAATACATCATTCACCAGCATGAGTATCAGTATAGCATCTCCAGGACAAGTAAAAGTTGTTAAATTAAATCCAGCAGTACTGTACATTTAAAGATATGGCTTGCAAAACTTTCAGTCTGAAGGAAAGTTATTCAGGGTAGTGCTACGCAGCACATCACTGCGGAACCCCAACTCCGAATACATAGCATACAAAAGCTCCTGGCTGCAGGTCCAGCTGAGTATTGATGATATTAGGTTTGTCTGTATCTATAAACATAGGCTGGCACAGGTCTTTCCCTACTTCATTTGGTATCCTTATCCCCACTGTAGGGATAAGAGCAGTGAGGGGTAGAGCCCTCAGAGCAGGGCAAGACAACTTATCCTACATGCTAGCTGCAGGAAGGACTGACACGGCTCCCCTTGTCTTCTTCCCAGCCAGCAACTTTCCTTCTCAAAGAGTGGAAGCTGTGGAGTAGAAAAGAGCATTATGCTGGAGCAGGAATTACACAGCTTAGGGAAACAGAGGGAAAGGAAATGGCTTTACAAGTATGCTTCTATGCCACCTTCCACATGGGTGAAGTCCTGAACTTCCAACAAACTGGCTGGATAGAAGAGGGAAAGACAATGAAAAGGGGGAAGAGACAAAAATCTCAATGATACCCTGAAAACTCACTGGACTGTGTGTTGCAAAAATGCGGAAAAGCATCACAATATATTGTAGCATTCTGAACTTCGGTGGGTTTTTTTTGTATCAGTATTGTGAAGAATTTCTGTAATAACAGTCATCCCTTCTGGGGGCCCAAATCATCCCTAGTGATCAGAATTGCCTGGTGAATCTGCAAGGAGATCCCTGCAGTTGCCAGTCCTTTGTGCAGCATCCTGTTCTGGGCTACTGTCCCGCACAGCCTGTCCAGCCACCACCACCAGGGTATTGGAGTGAAACCTCACCCACACTCCTCCTGCTTTCTCCTCAGCCCACTCCAGCCCCAGGAAAGCACAGAAGTCAAATAAGCCAGCAGTGCTCCAGCAAGAGATCACACAGCTGGTCTGACACAGCCAGCCTTCCCTGTGAGGCTCACCACAGGAGATGCTCTACTCCAAGTATCTAAAAACCTAGAGCATCCCAATAGGTCAGGTCTAGACTGTCAGAAATACTTAGGAAATAGTACTTCAGAAATACTTAGAAATGGCTCTGGATTTAGGAAGTGGCCTGTCTAGCCCACAGCAGTACCGTATACGCGGAGCGCTCTTTCGCAGCACACTTTCAACATAACTTTCCTTCCCCATAGTGGAAGCAGGGTTCCAGTACACACGACACGCTGAAAAGTTGGATGACAGGGACACCTACAAAAAAGGCAAATCTGTCTTTAAAATGATATATATATACACACACACTCTGTATACAACAAAGTCTCTGATGGGCTCCAGAAAGCCTACTAGAGAATTTCTTTTGGTGACAGAAGTAATGGTATCAGACCAGAATCAGTTCATGAGTAAATCAGGACTGACCTATGCCCAGCCATGTCCCAGTGCAGCACAAACACTGTGCAGCTGTAAAATCTGTATTGTATTGGGAAGAAGGCTGCTTCTTTCCCTCTCTTATAAGTTCTTTAATTTACAGCAATGCCTCCTGAAAGCACTGTGTCTTGCCCACACTAGCCAGCACTTTTAGATGCAGACCTGTGATCTGAGACAAGCAATCCTCAAAGTCCTACAGAGACAGAAATACTCTGTGAAGGACATTGCACATATAGAGCCAAAAGATTCATCTTGTCCATGTAATTCTGAACACTCGTCTGACAACAGAATGAATTCAGCTGACAAAAACACCTATTTCAGTCATGAATGACAAACCTTTTGTCATAGATGTAGCTATAAGGTACCTTTTTTTTTCCATGCATCTAATATCAAAGCTAAGTCCACCAAGCTTTTTAGCCAAACACTGGTATAATTTAATCTTTACAGAACAGCAAATGTAGAAGATAAAAACTACAGACAACAAACAGGAATGTGGAGACTGACTTAGTTCCTGTATCAGAGCTCTAACATCCCTTTCAAATCCACAAATTATGACACCACTAGCTACAATTACATACAAATCTCAATTCTTTCTCAGATCTTGCTTGACAATGACATTTTCTTAGGCTTGCCCTTTTTTTTTAACTAATCTCTTGCATCACTTAGGTCTTCTGCCTATAATGTTGCTGGTGAGTGATACAAGGAGGTGACAACTCTCACACAGCTGCAAGAAGACTCCTGGAAAGATACACTTATCTTGGTAAAACCATGCTCCTCCTTCTGAAAGGGCAAGACAAAGAGTTTATGCCTGAGTAACATAAAAAAAAGTCATACCAGAAGAATCACCACTTAATTGGCCTAAGTTGCATTTGCATTAGAGTGGTCTCCTAAGCCAGGTGTAACAGTGGCTAAGCTCTCCTCACGTGCACTCTGCCACATCAGAAGCAATGCAGTAAAACTCCTCTTGCACACATCACAACACCCAGGGGAGCTCCTTTGGCACATCCATGCCAGTCTCACAACGTAATCAGAGTGGCTCAGCACAAGCTGTAGCTTTGGAACTTGCCTTGCAGATTTCCAGCTTGAGATCATAAAATTCTTGACTGACTTCACACGTAGTCGCCATCTCTAACACAGCTTTATGAATAAGACCATTCAAGACTCTGCAGCGCATGTTATCTTCTTTTCCTGTTTTTGTCAGGTCACTTTTCATTAAAAAGTCCAACTTGGTTGGTTTATACAACTTTAAAAAGAAACAAACAAGACATTAAACAGTAGTTACACACTTATATTAGGCAACTATATACAGTTCCATGCACTTAACTAAGTATGCTCTTATTTCATAATTGCACCTGTGATGGCTTTATTTAGGTCCTATGTATCAAGTGTTTCAATAAAGAATACTTCTGTTCACAAAATCTTTGACATTTGTGTACTACAGTCAAAGTTTCTAAAGTTCCTTTTGTATTTTGTACCAAGTTATGAAGCTCCATAGATCTGCTTTCTCAAATAACAGCATGCATTGACTGACAAGCATTGCTTGTTTGAAAAAACAAACATTAAAAAAAATTTCATTAAACTAAGCTCATAGAAGTTTTAATCTGGATCAGTACTCAGGAGTGTGCAAGAGAGCATTGATACTACAAAGATTAAAGATCAGTACGGAAGAGGAAACAGCCATGGGGAGCCAAATGGCAATCCTGTAAAAGTCATACTGGAGCCCTAATGTTTGTTCGCAAAATCCTGCTATTTCTCCATCAGAAAATGCTTCAAAGTTAGAATCAATGGCAGAAATGCAAGTCTGTTCCTCCTGGCACAAATAAACACATCGCTATAAGAGCTTCCGCTTACCGTTTGTGATCCCAGGGTAGGGCTGTTATACCAGAACTTCTTTCTTTTGGGAAAAGGAAAGGAAATCAGCCTTACCTTTCAGCAGCTCAGATAAACAAGGATTCCCTCTGTAATTAATATTCCACTTGCCTGAAAGCACACCACAACACCCAAGTTTTCATGTAAGTAGCGCTCCCCACACGATGTGGGGAACAATGCTTCCCATCCACAGCTGAAGCTGCACATAGACAGCAAGGGGGTGGAAAAGAACAGCTCGGAGGTTTCTTTAGATTCATAGAACCATTAAGGTTGGAAAATATGGCTAAGATCATCAAGTCCCACTATTAACCCTGCACTGCCAAGTCCAGCACTAAACCATGTCTTTAAGCACCACTTCTACATGTTTTCTGAACACTTTCAGGGACAGTCATTACACCACTTTCCTGGGGATCCTGTTCCATTGCTTGACCATTCTTCCTTTTCAGTGAAGAAATTTCTCCCAATATCCAATGTAAATCTCCCTTAGTGCAACTTGAGGCCATTTCCTCTCATGCTGTTACCTGGGAGAAGAGACCGACCCCCAGCTGGCTACGCCCTCCATTCCGGCAGCTGTAGCGAGTGGTAAGATCCCCCCTGAGCCTCCTTTTCTCCAGGCTAAACACCCCCAGCTCCCTCAGCTGCTCCTCATCCGACTTGTGCTCCAGACTCTTCACCACTGCTCTTCAGTGGACACGTTCCAGCCCCTCAATGTCTTTCCTGTACTGAGGGGCCCAAAATTGGACACAGCACTCGAGGTGTGGCCTCACCAGCGCCGAGCACAGAGGGACGATCCCTGCCTTGGCCCTGCAGGACACACTGTTGCTGATACAGGCCAGGGCCATTGGCCTTCTTGGCCACCTGGGCACGGCAGCTGCCGACAGGTGAGATCGGCGGCTCGGGGTCGGTGTCTCTCCTCCGCGCTAGCGGGGCCGCGGGAGGGCCCGAGCCCCACAGCCGCCCCGTACCTCCCTTGACCCAACGCCCACAACCCACCCCGCCAGGGCCCCGCACCTCTGGAGGGCCCCGCTCCCGCCGGCCTCGCACATACTTATTCTTGCGGAGCATTTTCCGCAGCAAGTTCCTGGGGCCGCCCAGGGCGGCGGAGCTGCGCAGGGCCCGGCACCACCGCGGCACCGCGGACCCCCGGGCGCCCCACATTGCTGTCCTGGCCCACGGCACGGCACGGCCCGACCCGGGGAGCTCCCGCCGCAGCTCCGGCCGCGGCTCCGGCTGCGGCTCCCCCTGTCGGCACGGAGGCCCGGGCCGGCGGCTGGGGGTGTCCCAGCCGGTCCCGGATAGAGGGAAGGAGGAAGAGGCCGAGCCACCGCCAAAGTGGGTAGGGCTCGCACGCACGCAGAGCCTGTGCACAAGGTCGGCACTTCGGTCCCGGAAGGCGCACGCAGCCAAGGGTCGGGATTGCTGCTGGAGCGGCCGGAGGAGCCGCTCCGACACGCCGGCTGCGCTTGTGGCTGTGCCAGGCGCTTCCTCTAAGACACGATTTACGTGTCCTTCAATTCGCTGCTGCATCGATGGACAGTTGTAAGGGGATGAGACAAAAGTAAATGACACTGAGGCAAGACTGGGTTCTGGAGTTGTCCATTGAAGATCAAGACAAAACACTGCAGTTTTCCACACAGAATCGCTGTTGGGTATTTAAATAAATTAAACCTGTGCTTTATATATTTTATCTGTATAACACTGTGGGATAATTGCACAAAAAGTGATCAAAGTATTGTTTCTGCACTGATGGCATTAATCCTAAGTGCAAGCTGCTTTAGAGCAGCACCTCACGAGGGATAGGAAGACCCGCCAGGCCCGCCTCTATGCTTTCTGCCATTTCCTCCATCATAACCCAGCGTGTCTTCTTGGTGGCACTTCCGATGTGAGGAGTTATTATAACGTTCTTCATCTTTAACAAGGGGTGATCCCTGGGAGAGGAAAAAAAATGCTGAGCTAGTCACTCACAGCACATTCATCTGTTACTTCATCACCTGCAGGCAGCCAGGGAAATATGTAAAGTAATAATTAAAAATAAATCAAAACCTAATTGCATGATCCAAGCATATTTAGAGCAGTTCAAAGTGCTACCTAGCTTGGTGGGGCTTTATGCAACAAATCCTCCAAATGAGTGAGTGTGAATTTTATTTGTCTGGGTCTGAAGGATTAGGGACATTATTTCAGCAAAACTAGTGCACATACATCATGTAATCCTACTAAAAAAATGATGCAACTTCTCACATGCTCACAAGATTTTACTCAGTTTGGACACCATACATTCACTCTTTTATATTTCACTTAAATACGTGTCCTACCTTGGCAAAGGTTCAGGATATGTCACATCCAGAGCAGCTGCCTTAATAACTTTGTTTTGAAGGGCTTCCACCAAAGCATCCTGATCCACCACCAGACCTGGGTTACAGTAAGAAGGATATGTTTAGTTTCATGTTCCTTACTGTCCTCTCAGCATTCATTTGGGCACAGTGGTCAGGAAAACAGCAGGGCAGGCCGTGGTTGCAGTGCAGAAGCAGAGTGTGGTGGAGTGGGAGGGGGAAGCTTGGGTATGTGCATCAGGGAATTAGCAGCATGAAACAAGAGCGCCAGGCTTCAGAGTAGGCTGTGCCACCCTAATGTATGTGAGCAACAACACTGCATTAAAGAAATAAAAGGCTTAAGTAGGAGATATATAAATGCACATGGGCTTTAACACTTCAAGCTCACTAACATTCCAGAGACTTACTTGCTCATTATTATGGGAACACTTAAACGTTTTATTGAGATATGACCATGGGCGTATAAATAAATTAGTAATCAGAGAATTTTCAGAAAATTTCAGAGGGACAGACTCTGTATTGGAGGTTCTCCCAGTACTTGTCATGCCAGCAAACTTTAATGCAGTTTCGTTTATTCTGCACCTTACCTCTACTGATATTAATAAGAGTAGCGGTGGGTTTCATCAGCTCCAGCTCCCTCTTCCCAATCAGTTTGCATGTCTGTGGAGTTAGGTTCACAGCCAGCAACACAAAATCTGACTGCTGGAGCAGATCATCTATCTTCTTGCAGTAAAAAGCTCCAACGGCACTTTCTTCTTCCTTTTTTCTGAGGAGAAAATCCCAAAATTAAACTGCAGTAGCAAGAAACAAGAGAAAGATCAAATCACCAGTAGAGAAAATGGTTCTTTATTGTTATCTTCGCTGTGTAGTGCAAAGCAGTTAGCTGGTTATCTGACTGAAACTCAGTAAAGACAAAGATCAAGCTGTTTGCCACTATACCAAGTGAACTGTACACAAATGTGCAGTACTACACCTGTGGGGATGGAAAGTAAGAAATGGGTATCATGCAAACACACTGAATAAATGATAAAACAAATGCATTTGTGTCACAACTTCTGCTTATAATGGGGATTCTTTTCCTATTCAAAATCAAGACTGATGTCATGTGAAAATTAAGTAATTTAAGTAAATTATGTGAAAATTAGTGAGGAAACACACAAGACAGGGCAGGGCTTAAAGCTTCCCAAATCTATGCCAGCAACAGCCTGATTGCTCTGTGCATCAGTGCTGATTCACTGAAACCACACGCTGCAGGACCTGCTGGTGCACTTGACCTGTATCAGGACAAGGTTGGCATATGTATTGCCTGGGTCTCACCAAATTCCCACAAAAGAAAAGGATGGAATGAGCCTGATGGGAGCACTGGGACACAGGGCATGTACACCTCATCTAGAAGACAGCAAACAGACTGACAAGTCTGGCCCTTTATTGTCACGTGGCTCTGGAAGCATACCTCTGCCTGAATCCCTGCCTCACCTAAGTCACAGGAGTTAAGTCCTCCCAGTTTTCTCCTTTCCTCAGTCCACTGCAATGTCACCATCATGACAGGAAGAGCTCAGGAGCCCCGACTCATGAGGAGAACAGTGAGTTGTATCTCTCCCATTCCTTCCTGACTTTCTGTATAAATTGGGAAATTACTGATCATCTTGAAACAACTGTATGTACTTTGCCACTTAAAATAAAGAGCACCATAAAAAGTGAAAGCACAGTGAAAAGTACAAATAACATATAAAAGCAGTGACAAAATAGAGTGGCCATGGAGCTGCACCAGCCTTACCTCTGATTCCTGTTGTGGTACAAAATCTTCATTTCAAAGGCTTTGGCTCTTTCAGCCACTTTGTAACCAATGGTGCCCATTCCCACAATCCCCAGGGTCGCTCCAGAAACCTCAACCCCCAGCCAGTCAGCAGGAAAATGCTCTGTGTCAGGGGAGACTGCCATCTCATGCCCTCGGAAGAGGAAAAGAAGAATTATGTCATGTAAGGGATGTTCCA
>VZTJ01003357.1:170978-183842 GCA_013397795.1 Orthonyx spaldingii
GTCATGTTTCTGGACAAAAGTGAGTAATGCTGCGCTGTACAGACGACTGCTGACACTGATTTCCTGCTCAGGAGAGAAACATACCCAGCTTCTCTTTGGCAAGCAAGGAGGCAAAGAAGGTAAGGCCAAAGCAGCAGTAAGGCCATCCGGTTCCCAGCTACCTTGCAGATACACCAAGGTTGGCAGGGAAAAGAAACACAGAGCATGGTGGACAGATTTCTGTACAGCTTGTTCATAATGACTCAGATACATGCCAGCTTGGCAAAGACAGGCTTCAAGCCTCATTGAAAATACATTATTTTAATCCCCTTTTATTATAACTTGAAAAGCAAGACTGCAATGAACAAATACAGTGAATAATTGACTGTGGGCTGAGGGAGAAGCGGCCTGAATTTAGGGCTGTCCGAAGAAGGAACACATCTACATTCCCAGTATGCCGGTTTGGAAATGGAATGCAAGTTATTGTCAACAACAGAGATTTGTCTTAACTTCTTCCTTTCCCCCTATTTTCTGTATTTCTAGTTTTAAGCTTACTTTTGCATCAGCACACATTTTCTGCATGTTTTGAAATCATCTTTTCTATGAAAAGACTAAGACCATTTCAGTTATTACCTTCCACAAGTCTCCTGGAAGATGCCAGCATCAAAGTCATCCCCAAGTCTGCAGTGTCAGTGGAAACAACAAACGGAGTATTGGACACCTTCACACCATAGCTGGAGATGAGTTTCAGGTCCAAGTGATCTATTCCCACTCCAGAACTTGCAACTACCTTCAAGTTAGGTAAACTCTGGAGCAGCTCTTCATTAATAACTGGTCTGTGATACCACATATAGATAGCTCTGATCTTTTTGCTGAGAAATGTCTTGTTTTCAAGATATTGTTTCATGGTGATGAGATGAAAACGTTTCTTCAGAAATGCAGCATGGTCTTCATATACTCCATACCTCTCTCCTATACAGTCAACTAGCACATAAGGCAGTTCCTGACCCTCCATGCCCTACAAAAGCAAAGAAAACCAAAAGGACATGGTCTGAAGTGATCCATTGTACCTTTTTTCCTAGAAATCAGGAGTTGATTGGCTCAATTACATGCTGTTTTTCCACTTGATGAAAGAGTTGGCTAAAAAGAATCACTCCCACATGCAGAACTCTTTTGGGTTCTCCCTGTGTTATTCAGAAGGATGTTCAATTTCTAGATAATCTTGTTAATAGGAAGGGAAAACATCATTTCTGGCATAGCAACTATGCTAACACTTAAACAAATGAGCAATCAGATGTTAGTCCTGTCCAATGTGCAATACTTAAAGCCAAAGTCTTGATAATTTAAGAATGTGGCCATATGAGTGGAAGGGTATCTTTTAGTCTGCAAGTTCTGCCACTTCTGAAACTATATTAAGCAATTATCATTGATGAGGTTATCTCAGTAAAAAAATCTCATTTAATGTAACAGAGCTATAATTTGTCAACTATGAACTTTGGAGTTACCCATGAACATAAGTTTACCCTTTCTTCGGTCTTCTTCAGAGCTTTGCCAACTCTTCACTCTGCTGACTCTGCAAAAAGCCAAGGCTGTGATCTCAGGTGAGAGCCGAGAGCCCCGCACGCTGCCCCTCAGCCCGAGGCAATGCTCCCGCACTGCCGCGCCGGCGCGCCCTTCTCTCCCCCGACCGCCCCCGGAGCGCGGTGTCCCGGGGAGTCCTCGCGCCCCAGGGCGGGCCGAGCGGGCCTAAAGATGGGAGGGAGCTGGAGCAGCGGCCGCAGGGCTCTGTCCGCCCCTGAAAGACGGCCGGGAACGGGCGAGATCCCTCCCGCTCCCAGCCTGGGCACGGCGCGCAGGACGGGGGAGGCCCCGTGCCCCGCACGCCCGGCGCTGCCCCACGGTGCTGGGGGGCCTCGGGGGCCCTGTCCCCGCCCGGCAGAGACGGTGCCGCTCGCACTCACCCGCCGACCGCTCCCGCCGCCACCGTCGCTCCGCGGGGGCGGGCACTGACTGGCCGGCCTCACCCCGCCCGGGCCGGCCGCGGCGCCAGTGGCGAGGAGAGGCGGTGCCGGGGCACGGGACGGGCACCCCAATCCCTCTGGGAGCCGAGAGAGAGCAACGGGAGCTCAGTGTTTCTGTAGAAGTGTTACTGTGCTGTTCGTGATTTCAGTATAATCGGGATTTTGCATTAACGTCCTGCACGCTGTTTCTTCCGTGCTGTCTTTAAAGACCAGACACGGTCTGGTCTTTCTATTGGTCATTACACAGGTGCACGTGAGTTAACATAAGATGAAGAGTTGTCTCTGACCGACAGACACCAGTGACAGCTCTCACTGCATACATGAAGGTCTTTTCCAATCTATATGATTCTAGGAATACCCTCAGAAACTCTCTTTGAGAGCTAAGCAACTGGGGCAGTCTCAGGTGCTTGGACACTTGAGATGTTATCCAAGCTACAGGCAGTCCTGTGCCAATTTCAGCTGAGAAATGTGTGAGAATTTTTCTGACAAGGTTACCTGGTCTGTGTCATAGAATCATGGAATGGTTTTGATTGGAATGTAAGTTAAAGGCCATCTATTTCCAACCGCCCTGTCACTAGACCAGGTTGCTCAGAGACCCATCCAACCTGGTCTTGAACACTGGTAGGGCTGGGGCATCCACAGTGTCTGTGGGCAACCTGTTCCAGTGCTTCATCATCCTCAAAGAGGGGAATTTCTTCCTAATCTTCTCGGTTCTACTACCTAATCTAAACATACTCTCCATCAGTTTCAGGCCATTCCCCTTGTCCTATCACTACTTGTAAAGAGCCTCTCTCCAGCTCTCTTGTACATCTTTAGGTACTGTAAGGTCTCCTCGAAGCCTTCTCTTCTCCAGGCTGAACAACTCCAAGTCTCCCATTCTGTCTTCATGGCAGAGGTGATCCAGTCCTGTGATAGCTTAATGGTCTTCTCTGGACCCACTTCAATAGGTCCACATCTTTCTTGTGCTAGACCCCAGGGCTGCATGCAACATTCCAGGTGGGATCCCACAAGAGCAGAATAGAGTGGAAGAATCACCTCCCTTGATCTCCATACCCAGTGATGGGGACTGGGAAGTACAGCTTCCCTTCTCAGTTCACAAAAGCTGTGCTGAAGTGATTCCCCTTGCTGTGCAGGTGGTCCTAATCCACTGGGGAGGATGCCTGGTGAGTGGAGGATGCCACCACTGCTGTGGGCATCCAGGGATCTTTCTCCTTTCACTCTATGGAATAACCAGCCTTAGGGTGCTGCTGTGTCTCTCCTGACAAGAGTAGAGCTTTTCAAAAGAATGGATTACAAAATGCTGTCTACTTTGAATTCTGTCAAACACATTTTGATATGTGAAACATGAAGACAGTCAAGTCTAACACCAACCCTCTATAAAATTACTACTAAAAAGATAAAATATAATAACAATTCATATCAGTTACACAAAACCGTAAACTGTTCTTATTATCCTGGTGATGATTTTTGAGCATCAGTTGCTTACATAAATTTCAAGTTCAGACAGTTAAACTTTAAAGCAAAAATTAATTAACTAGCAATATGGAGTTACAGCATGTTAACTGGATTGTTAGTTAAATTTACTTGCATTTTTCTTCCTTAAAAAAATCCCCAACAAACATAAAATGATTACACATTACCTGTTTCATATCAAATGTTTCCAAACTGCTTTGGTGATAAGATGTAATGAGTAAGCTTTTAACTTACTGTTCACCTGAGATCGAAGGACCCTTGTAAAGTCCCTCTCAAAGACACAAGTCATTCTCTCTATGAATTGAGGAAGGAGGCCCACCACAGTCTTTAAGGTAAAGAAAACCTTTGGAAGGGCAACACAGTGGTTTTTCCCTTTGTATATCAAATCCACAAATTTGAATGAACAAAATGAAGAAGAAATAGGTCAAAGGAGCCAAAAAACTAACAGTCAAAGGAATGTTACTCTAAGCAAAAATCCAGGACATACATATCAAATGTCAAGAAAAGGGGTGTGTTACATGGTTAGATGTGGAGAGAATCAGATAGTTTGAAAGCTGTTTTGTGCAACTTGAACATGTAATTTTCAAGCTATAGTTGAGGAGCTGATACATCTCTAGAGAAAATAGCTCTGTACAGCATCATATGTAGCAGAAGCTGTCAATTGCACCAGTGCACTATCGTGTTCTAAGTAGATTTAGTTTGTAGACTACCTTAACTCCAGGTAGTGTGTTAAGCTGAATTACATTGTGTCTACATCGTTGCTGTGTACAAGTTTTCTCTTGTAGAAAGGGGTCTGATGTACCAGCATTGTACAGAGCACTCTGAAATGAGTAAGGTCTCTGAGTACGTAGAGAGAAGTATTGCATAGTCTGTGGACTTCATCCCCATCATTAAATATTGCTATTGGTGTCCATGTAATCCTGCAGGGTGAGCTGACGCCTGAAGTGTTAATAAGGTGCTTGCATAATAGTTGTTTCTTAGGATTAAGCTTTTGAAGTATTGTGTTACCCTAAAAGACTTTTGTATAATGTAATGTATACATTTCCCAGGTGGGTTGTACAGACTAGCATAAGCATGAAGCTGGATAAAGACACACATTTCCTATGCTTACATTATGTTTTATAAGGCAGTATAATATGTGAACAGGATTTGTAGGACAAGAAAAGCTGAGGCAGGAAATCTGTATTCACGAGTTTGTTGTGTCAGGCAAGGCCAAACCAAGCGATGCATTTGTTTTCAGTGACTATAAACCATCATAAAGTGTTACCACTTGTCTGTCTGGTTGCTGTACGTAAGGCCAGCTTTTCCAGTAGACTTCCCCAGCAGCACTTTATTCCAGATCATGTGCTTTTTTGCACATAAAAATATTTCAAAAAACCTGAATCAATGGAGTGAACTATAATGGATCATCTCTTCTCTCATGTGGCCACTGCATTTTTGGATCCACTTTCAGCGATCATGAGATGGAATGTATTGAGTGTGAATCAAACCATCACTCTAGTGACTGGCAGGCAGCTGTGTCTTCCCCTCTAAAGCACCCCACTGGCAGGGAGCACTTCTGAAACTAATCAGCCCAGATTCTTGAAATATCTGCAGAAGTAGCAGTAAAACTCCAAGCAAATGCCAAACATACACAATTGTTTAAGTAGCAGTGAAGTACTGTATCCAATTTTGTTTGCTTCTTCACCTTTTGAGAAAAGTTTGCATGTGCAAAAACCTTGTATGTTTTTTGCAGTTTTAGGATATTGATCTAAGAAAAAGGGGTTTTTTTCTCTTTCCTATTTTATTTTATTGTAACCTTGTTTTTCAGCTCTGTAATTTATTGCTTAGCCTTTTATTTTTAAATAAATTTAACTTATTTTTTCAAGATTATACAGGTGACAATGAAAGGTGTACTGGGCACCTGTACCTCATAGAGCAGGGAGGTACCTAGGGCAGTCTTGAAATTCTCGACAGCCAACTTGCTGCACCTGAAAAGCTGCAATGTGTTTCCTGGAGCTGCAAGGGTTGGTAACATCATCATACATTAAACTGGTGGGAGGAAGTGTATTTTAACAAGCACCCATGACAACCATCTACAAGACAAAGGCAGTAAAGATGGCTCTGTAAAAATGCATAAGGCTCCAGGCAAAATCCTGGCTGCACTTAATGGCAACTTTGCTATAAATTTTACAGATAAATAATCATACTATTCATAAAGTCATGCTACATAACAAAAGGTACAGCACTGCCACTTTGTGTGTGGGTTTATTTGTCTTTTGGACTTGTATTAGACAACAGAAGGTATATAAACACAACTGAGAGGATAGCAAACCATTTCCTTCCAAGTTTTAGTGAGGCGGATGGACATTCTTGTATTTAAAAAGATCTTTAGAGCTGATATGGAAGGGAAAGATAAGAATGAAAAGAGAGAGATAGAGCGGAATAAAAAGAGATGCAATATCCTTTTACACATCAGCTAGGAAGCACTTCACTGGGTAGGGGGAGACCATTCAGGGCTGCTAGTATGTTTCCAACTGCTTCCTCTGTTATCATGTAGGCGGCCTTGTCTGTTTTAATGCCAAGGTGAGGTGTTATAATGACATTCTTTAATTTTAACAATGGATGATCTCTGGAAGAAAAGAAAAAAGAGTTAACTACCGTTGTTCATCCAGATAAAGAAGAGTCTTACTTTACGTTTTGCGCTGTATTTAATTTTATACAACTTTACAAGAACCACTTAGACCCAGAGGACTTGACCACCTATGTTGAAGTAATTTTGGACTGTAACAGGACATGCAAAGACTTCATAGCTGCTCTTTTCTCCAGAAACACACTTCTGCCATTAAGCAGCAGTTTGAACTATGTCAGAAGAGAGGATTAAGCCCTCCTGATACATTTACCCTACACAATAGTCTGAGCTGTAGTTATTTGCACACAGGCACAACAAGGCCAAGCTCCCGCTAACCCAAAATGCAGACAGCACAGTTAATTCCAAAAGGCACCATCCTGGTAGAGTCATCTTTTTACAGAAGCTAAGCAGCCTCTGGGCCCAAGAGGTCTACAGTACTTCCTTGTATTGTGGAAAGAAGCCTGTGGGGAAAGGACACCTCCGGGCTATGCAGCAGGTCTTAGGCCTCAAGCAGCTTCCACCCATTAAATTTGGCAAGCTGCACTTTCTAATAAAGCAATTTGCAAGTGAAGCACTGCTGCAGCTTCACAGGGTGATTCTAAGGACAGGGTTTAATGCTTTGCCTGCCTCCTGCTGTTTCCTGGCTCCCAGGCTTCCCTTTGGTCTGTTATCAGCCCCAAAGTCTGGGCTGCATCCCATTGGTATTCATGGCACTTTTATCCAAATCCCCATGCCGGGGCAGAGGGGCCTCGGCCAGCTTCCTGCCTGCTGCAGGGATGCCTCTGGCCTCAGCAGGGCTCACCCATCCTTCCCGAGAAATAAGCAGAGATGGCAACCTGGGCAGTGGTTCTGGGTAGGTGACATCCAAAGCCGCGGCCCCAATAACACCAGTCTGCAGAGCTGCCACCAGCGCCTCTTGGTCAACTACTGGACCTGGTGTGGAATAAGAGTGTCTCTGAGTGCACCTTGCAGGTACAGAGCAGAGACCAAAGAGAGAAGGGAAGAGGAGAGGGAAAAATTTCCACCATGCCCAATCATCCTCAGCATGTGCACCAGCTGTGCTGGATGCAGCACAGTGCTGCGTGGAACACAGCAGGAGCTGGACCACACTGTGAGGCCAGCTAATGGATCTGGATGGTACCTCGGCTGATGTTAATGAGGGTAGCTGTGGGTTTCATCAGCTCCAGCTCTCTTTTCCCAATCAGCTTGAGTGTCTGAGGTGTCAGGCTCACCACCACCACCACAAAATCTGCCTGCTGGAGCAAGCTGTCTATCTTTTTGCAGTAAGTGGCACTGACAGCTTGCTCCTCTTGCACTTTCCTAGTGGGGAAAAAAGCATTTCAGTCATGGAAACATTTTTTTCAATGATGTCACCAGTATACAAACTAAAGGAGCTGAGGATCACATCCATGTAGCCAACAGGTGGCGAACAAAGGTGAATTTACTCTCAGCTGGGTGTTTGGATCCTTCCGGAAAGCTTCAAGCCCTACAGCAAGGGATAGCTTGCAATGCTTGTCTCTCAGCCACTCCAGTGCAGGGTCCCAAGGGCTTCTTATAGAAGGCTGCGAATGAACTAAGGCTGAGCACTGAAGCAGCACGCAGTCCATTCTCCAGGATCCCCTGTGCACCTCAAAGGATGTAGTCACTGCTCAAACCAGAGGAGTGGTATTCACCAGAACTCACCCATGCAAGTTCTGGGCACGGCAGTGGTCCTCAACCTGTTGGGCACTCACAGCAAGTCTGTAATTTTTTGTCAGTGAAATCAGCAAGGTAGCTCTTTGCCAGGCTCCTGGCTGTCCCAGGATTTTCACAGAATGAAGTGTTCAGCAGGAAAAGTTACCAGAGTAGAGAGATTTTAACTTTTCCCAGTGCAAAAGAATACTTGCCATTTCTCACATTCTTTGTAAATTTAGCTGCATGAACTTTGGGAAATAAAGAAGCTATGATAGGAGATCATAGGTACAATTCTCTGATTGCAAGAGAAGGGCTTTAAGTTATCTCCTCCCTAATCTACAAATAAAGAGTTCACACTAAGAAAATAACTTAAATGTAACTTTGGACCACGTGTCTACTAACAAATGCACTTCACTGGTTTTTTCAGGTCAACGACCAGAGAGTAAGTGGGAAAAGAACAGACTGGAACTGCAGCCAGTTTTGCAGCATGCAGAGTGCATCTTGATTCAGCACACAAGCTAGAAGTGTAAATGTACTTTAAAATAAGTAGGTTTTGTAATTTCAGTTGCACTGTGCATTGATCATTCATTACACCACTCATACATAAATATTACTTTAAAGACTGAAAAATATTAAACAGAGGGACTTAATGATGATACACATAAAAAAAAGAAAAAAAGGATTAGTGCCTTTTTAATCTTTTTTTATGGCTTCTGAAGAAATTCTGAAAGATCTTAAGGAGTACTTTTTTTTAAATGTGAGTTTGCTCAGCTGTTTATCTGATGAAACAGGAATGCCAAGCATAGCTAAAAATTTCCGGCCTCATTCACCCTTGTGATTTGCCTAGGGCTAGCTAAAGAAGTGACCCTTCTTCTGGAGTCTGCTTATGGAGGAAATCCCTGAAAGCCACATCCTAGCACTGCAGCTTCTCCCTTCAGCCACAGACAAATAAAGTTCTCTTGGGGCAGGTCATCGTTTATAGCAGTAGGGCAGGTCATAGTTTATAGCAGTAAATATTTGTTCTGCTCATTATCTGCACCTTGCCTGATTGCAAAGGCCTCAAGCTGTACGTGGGGGTCTTTTTCACTTTAAATTGAAGAGCGCCTGTGCTGAATGTCTAACAAGGTTCAGATTCCCAGATACACCAGCTAGGAGGGGCTAGAAATAAAGGATGAAATATGGTTAAATGCTTGCTGAAATTCCTACTGACTTGAGAAGAAACAAAGTTTTCTCAAGAAGAAGCTCTCAATCATATTGTGCCAAGTATATGCTTCCTAGTTTACAGCCACTGTTTCAACAATATCCCTCCTGAACTTTAAAATATGGGGAAAAAACGAACAACAAACAGAGTTATGTTGTCACTATAGTATGATATGATAAGAATAAAAAAAGTGTAACTTTGATTTCCATTTTTCTGCAGGAAATCTTGAAATTTCTAATCTAAAACCTAAATTAAGTTTCCAAGTGTTTAATCACCAAGTAACTTTTTACAGGACTGATTTAAGGCAACCATTTTTTTTTTTCTTTTGTTTTAATCTTGGCCCTATTCCCTTATTTCTTGCTATATTTCTGACATAATTCCTTAAAAAGAAAATACTGACTATCTGGAAGAATTTCTGCTGCAATTGGGGTCAAGATATATCTTTACCTCCGTGTCCTGTTGTGGTAGAAAATGTTCATTTCAAATGCTTTGGCTCTCAGAGCAATCTTATATCCAATGCTGCCCATCCCAATGATCCCCAGAGTAGCTCCAGCAACTTTAACTCCCAGAATATCAGCTTCACAGTACTCCACGCTTGGAGAAATTGAAATGTTATGGACTGCAAGAAAAACACATAAATATGAGAAATTAATGGGGTCCAACATGGAGGAACAAGGCAAAAGAGTCTGGACTTGCTGTGCTACTATAGCACACTTCTAATGGTTACAAACACATGATTCTGTAATATCCTAGGTAAGTCCCTGATGTATTATCTTTCCCTGCTACATGTATATATAATATTCCAATTTATTCTCACCATAGTACAAATAGCCTTTTGATGTAATCTGTCCAAGAATTTTTTTAATGCTTTAGACTCATTAAAATATTGCCCTGTGCCTTGTCACCAATCAAAACAATTATTGGCAATAACAATGCAGAGTTTGAAAATGTTATGTGGAGAACAACACCAGATATTGGGTTTCCGCTTCACATCTTCCACTCTTCTTAGAAAGAAAAGTGTGACTTCTTTAAAAATCACAACCTGGTCATTTCTATAACTACCTGTTAAACCTGCACAATTCTGGATAGTTCTACAACACATAAAATACAGTTATATACACAGCATCAGCACTGCTAACAAAGTGACAGGGTTGTGATATTGCCAGTTTTTCTAAAACACAAGCAGAATATTGTGAAAGGATAAAAAACTGAGTCATGCCAGGACAGAGCTATCAGAAATGCCACCAGGGATAATTTATGTAAATGGAAACAAGAAAATAATCTCCCTTTTAATCGGTCTCCCTTTTGTGAGGTAGAAACAGACTTAGAGGGACATAAATCCCCTTTGAGTTTCTATGAGTTCTGTGGTACAGATGACAAGTCAAAGTCAGGTAAATATAAAAGGATAAATCTGAAGGATTTTTTTCTGAAGAAGGAGGTATTCTAACCAAGCCAAGGGTAGGTCAAAATAGCACGAAAAATTACTGATGAAACTAGAAAGGATGCTATTAACAAAAACTGGAGTAGGCTGCTTTATTACTCTCTAATGCCCCTTAAATGCCCCAATTCTGCACTAATCCATTTCAGGCTCCAAGAACATGCCCATGCCTCTCTCAGCCTTGTAGGTCACTTCCAACTCAGGGTCTTCCATGGTTCTATATACCCTTGTTCTGCCTGATTGTTGCCTCCCACGCTAATTTCTTCTGCCAGCCTGTGACTGCAGTGATCATCTGATCTTTGGCATCCCCCACTTTCAGTCATAGCATTGTAATGCCATCACATTTTATTTATACCTGGTTGAAATATATGTTATATATGTCTGTGTATAATGTAATAATTTAAGTATATATATTATAAATAAAATATATGAAAATACCTATTATTCTATTTGCCAAGCCAACATATTTACATTTTCACATTTTATGCAAAATTATGTGCACTAAGAAAAATCAAATTAATGGCAGGTAAATCTTGTATGATTTTTAGAAGCCACAAAAGAATTGAGATGTTACCTTCCATTAGTCTTCTAGCAGATGCTAGCAGCAAAGCCATCCCAGTATCTGCTGTGCTGCTGGAAACAGCATGTGGAGCATTAGCCATCTTCACACCAAAGCTAGCTACAAGCTTCAGATCCAGGTGATCCATCCCCACTCCCGAATTTGCAATCACTTTCAAATGTGGCAGGCTCTGGAGAAGCTCTTTGTTGATGACTGGTTTGTGCCACCACAAATAGATTGCTTGGACCTTTTTACCTACATCCTTTCTGTTTTCAAGAAATTCCTTCATGGTGATGAGGTGGAAATGTTTCTTCAGGAATGGCACATGGCTATGCAGTATCCCATGTATGCCACCAATTTCATTCACCAACAGCCAAGGTAGTTCTCCTCCTTCCATGATCTGCACAAAGAAGAAAGACACAAAGTGTCAGAAGAAAGACATATTATTATTTCTAGACATGTTAAAAAACAATCACTGCCATGTCCTGTTTCATGACATTTAGGACAATAGATCCTATAAACCACATAGGAAGATTAAAAAACCAAGACAAGAAAGCAGGTCTTTTAAACATACTACCAATTATACTCATACAAACAGGTGTCCACACACACACACACACACACACACACACACACACAGAGGTATTCACATAATCAGTCCGAACAAGTTCTGTTCTTCGTGATCTCTAAGATTTCATGGTACTGCTACAAAGCTCACAACACAACACTTCTCATCAATTACTTAGTTTCAGACCATCAATAGTCCGCAGTAAATAGTGCAATAAATCTCCTTTGCTACCAAGAAATCACATACTACCCTAAGTAGTTTAGAAAAATGCTGGACCAAATCTACATCATGAAAACAAATTGCACAGCTTCATCATGAACTTTGAGTTACCAGGTTAATTTTTAAATGCTTCATTGCAAAGATTTTTGCAGCCTCCTGTCCTGAAGAGACCCCAGTGACTGCAGAGCCTTTTCCTGAGCCTATCATAAGTTAACAAAATAACAAAATAATAGATGCTTGGGCAAGTGTTTTCCAAGAAGGACATATGCACTCTAAATTGTTTGATTTGTTTGGTTTTGGTTTTTTTTTTCTGGAATCCCTGACCATCTGGTTTTGGTCCTGAGAGGGTCTGTGAAAAGACAGTTATTTGGGTTTTTTTGGACAGGCCATTTATAGCTAACTTCGATTTTCTATATCAGTTTTGGAAAGAGCTCGGGGGAGAGTGTTCAAGGGCTGAAGATCTTGGAATAGCAATCCTGTAGCAATTCTGTTGCCTTGTATTATTTCACTATTTCCAACTGAATATCTAATTCTTGGCCTATCTACACTTTCTGTGCTAGAACTTCATTTTACCATCCCTTCAGGGAGCCTGACCATACTGCAAAATAATGGAAAGACTTCCTGACTTTATGGAGGTGACAACCACTTTGCTGAATTTTCTGAATTTGTTGATTGCTAAGAGGAAAGAGAGCGTAAGAAAAAGCTTGGCCCTGGGCTGCAAGTCAGGACTGATCGCTAATTTTGCTTTAGGTTATGCCCTCACCCATGTGATTTCAATCATTTCAATACCATTCTTTCATGGTCAGTCAAGATAAAAGCATCATTTTTGTCTGCATGGAGAAACTAAATCTCTTGGGATTTACTTTGGTTTTCAAGGGATCCCCTCATGAAAAATAAAGACACTTTTTCACGAAGTGGCTTTGCTTTAACATGTAGATGAAGCAGGGCTCTTCTTACATTAGAAAATCTTAGGCCTATGATCACTTCAAAGAACATTTCTTCAATGTTTTCATATAAAAATAGAATATTGGAATATTGACTGAAAAGTGTTTCAGGATACAGTCAGATTTCTGCAGGGAATCACAGAATCACGAGGTCAGAAAAGGCCTTCAAGATCATCG
>VZTJ01003371.1:1994-12362 GCA_013397795.1 Orthonyx spaldingii
GAAAGCCAAGCTCCAGCGGGGACCATCCGCGGGGAGGGGACACCGGGGACATCCCAACACCGGATCCGGGATCGGGTTTGGCACTTGATCCCCGCCAGGGACGGAGTTGGGCTCAGGGGGGGCTTGGGGTGGGGGTAAAATCATCAAATTGACCACTAAATTAAGTAACCTCCTGTTTTTTGTCCCAATTCTTTGTGGGTTTTGGGTGTGGGGGGAGGGAAGTGGGGAGGGGGGAGCTCATAGTGCTTCACAGGGTTATTAAAATACAAATGCTTAAAGTTTCCTATATAAAAATATACAAATGCAAAAATAGATATCGAGAGAGAGAGCCGGGGGTGGGCTGGGGGTGCCGGGCCCTGCGCCCCCTCCCCCGGGGAGCTTCTGCTGCCTTTCCTTTTCCTTTTTTGTACTTTTTTTAAAAAAAAAAAAAAAAAAAGAAAAAAGAAAAAAGAAAAAATCATCCCAAATAAAAACAAGATTCCCGCTTTCCGCTGGCTCCCGGAGCTCCCGAGCACGATGAAACTCGGGCATGGAGATGGGGGAGCTGCTTCAGTTCCTCTCCAGAGGCTTTCCCCAGGGATTTTGGCACCTCCCCAGCGCCCGCCCCGTGGTCTTGGCTCTGCTGGAGCTTCTCCCGGGAAAAGGGGAGGGGTCCCGGGGGCAGGGAAAGGGGGTGCGGGGTCTCCAGAGGGGGAAGCACTGGGTGGGGTGGGTGCTATCCACAAGCCCCGGCAGCGAAAAACTCCCAGTTATTTGTGGGAACGGCCCAGGGCAGGTGGGATTGGAGGGTCAGCAGCGACTCCGGGGCTCTCCCCCTCTCGATCCCCCCGCAGAGAGAGGGGGTCCCGCCCCCACCCCAAAACTGGGAGCGGGGAAGTTCTGGGTCCCCTCCGTCCCCTGCTCCTCCTTGGTTCCATCCCCCGGGGTCACTCCCGGGAGCCCCACCCCGCTCAGGCCCTGCCGGGCTCACCCCAAAGCTGCTGCGCGGCAACAACCCCCGACCTCCCCCCTTTCTGGGGGGATCCACACCCCACAGCCCCGTTCGGGGATGGAATCCCCGGCAGGGCAGCCCGGATGTGTCCGGGGCAGGAAGAGGAGGGTGTGGGAGGAAGAACGGAAAGGACCGAGCCCTCCCTCGGCAGGAAGAGCAGGATCCTGGAAAACTCTTTTTCTGGGTTTTTTTTGCTCCAAGCTGTCCCTATTTCCAACACCCTTTTTTTTTGTTATGTTTTTTTCAGAAGCCACCTCCAGCGGTGCCACAACAAAACCCTCGAGCGTCCCTCGTGTCCCTGCGGTGCTTCCCCCTCGCTCCAGGCTGACTGAGCTCCGCAGATTCTCCTTTTTCCCAATTATTATTATTATTATTAATTCCAACGCTGGCTGTAGAAAAAAAAAATCAACCTTTCCCCCCCGAGGAGGCTCCAGTTGTCCCCCCCCAGGGCCGTGTCCCAGCCCCTCTGTCCTCGACCTTCCCCACAGAGCGACTCCGCTCCCACGGGACGGGGGAGCTTTGCCAAGAAAACGGCTGGGAAAAACCAAGATCCAAGGAAAAAAACAAAAAAAATCACCCGCCAAGGTCCAGCGCCGGAGCGGAGGGCAGTGGGAGTCCGAGGGTGAGAAATCCAGCGGGACCCTCCCCCGGGGATGCCGGAGGAATTACAGAATCACCTCAAAGCAAAGCGTCCGACAGCCCGGGGAGAATGGGGGTGTTTTTTTTTTTTTTTACGGATTCTGATGGAAAATGGGATCCGGGAAGGGAAGGAGAGCTCGGGCATTGTCCGACCCGCCCTAGAGGGGCCGACCTGCTCCAGGATAAGGCATTGAAGGGACCACGCCATGGTCGCAGCAACATCTCTCCTCTCTCAAACGAACACATTTCATATTTTTATATATATAATAATAATATAGAATCTTCTCTTTTTTTTTTNTGGTTTTTTTTTCTGGTTTTTTTTTTGCTAAAAGGACCAAGGTATGACGACACCGAACGGCGCCGCACCTCAGGTGGGCAGGGAAGGGGGGGGGAGACGGGGAAGGAAAAAGGGACCAAAAAAGGACCAAAAAAAAAAAATATATAATAATCAAGCCGAAATTTAAAAATATATATATAGCTCTGGCCTTCGAGTGGAGGTGGCAGCGATGGCGGGCGGGGGTAGTGCTGGAGCTGCCGCCGCTCCGGCGCCGTCTCCGCGCGGGCTCAGAAGCCGTTGCCGCTGATGTTGATGGACTGCAGGTCGGCCACCTGCATGACGTTGATGCCGCTGTTGGCCAGGCGGGCGATGCCCTCGGGGCAGATGGCCTCCATGGCCACCATGTTGGTGGCGATCAGCGCCGTGGGCGTGGCGCTGCCGTTGCCCTCGGCCGCGGCCGCCGTGTCCATGGGGACGGCCGAGACGTTCATGGCCACGTTGGTGGCACCTCCCTTCTTGTTCTGGTGGGTCTTGATGTGCTTGGAGAGGTGGTCGCTGCGCATGAAGCGTTTGGGGCACTCGGGGCAGCCGAATTTCTTCTCTCCTGGGTGGGGAAAGGGACAGGGGGTGAGGGATGGCGGGGAGCGGGTGCAGGTGGGGAGGTGGGATTTGGGGGAAAGGGTGGGGTTTGGGGAAGAGGTTCCTGCCCTTGCGAGGGGTCAGGCCATGGAGAGGCTCCTCTGGTACGTGGTCTTGGTCCCAAAAACTCAAGGATAACGCTCCAAGGTGTTGGATTTTGGGAAAATGTCCCTCCCCTTGAGAGTGTTCAGGCCCTGGAGCAAAGAGCTCGAGGACAGTGCTCCAACATGGTGGGATTTTGGGAAAAGGTTGGGATTTTGGGCAAAGATCCCTCCCCTTGACAACTGAGCCCTGGAGAGGCTCTCAGCCCCAAGAGCTCAAGGCCAATGCTCCGAAACATTGGGATTTTGGGAAAAGGTTCCTGCCCTTGGGAACAGTCAGGCCCTGGAGGTCTGGGCCCCGAGAGCTCCAGGCCAACGCTCCAACACGTGGGAACTCCAGAGCGGGGGATCCCCGGGGCTGCCCCGCGCAGCACCACGCCCCAGACCGCACATCCCCGCGGATTCCCCGACCTCCCGGCACGCAGGAGCCCCGGCCCCACCTGTGTGCGTGCGCTTGTGCCGCTGCAGCTCGTCGGAGCGGGTGAAGCGCTTGCCGCACAGCATCCAGGTGCAGATGAAGGGCCTCTCCCCCGTGTGCCACCGCAGGTGCGCCCGCAGGTGCGAGGTCTTCCCGTACACCTTCCCGCAGCCCGGGATGTGGCAGATGTGCTGCTTTTTTTTCCCTGGATCCCCAGAGCTCCTGCAGGAAGGAAGGGAAGGGTTAAACCCGAGGGAATCTCAGGGTGCAGGTGGGTCTGGTGGATCGGGGTTGGTTGGGCCTGTGGGATTGGTGGGGCTGGGGTTTGGGGGGTGAGGATCAGGCAGGTCGAGAGACGGGTCCTGCCCTTGGGTCACAGCGAGCCCCACAAGACACTCCAGACACGGGGATTGGGGCTGGGAAGCAGGGAAAGGAGCTGGGGGTGCCCAGGGTGACACGTGGAGGTGGCACTTGGGGACACAGGGTGCAGGTGGCCTTGGCAGCACCGGGGGAATGGCTGGACCTGATGGCCTGAGGCACCCTTTCCAACCTAAAGAATTCCACAGAACGAGGCTTTTTGGGGGTGCCAGACACGAGTGGCCACACGGATGTGACACTTGGGGACACGAGTGGCCTTGGCAGCACCGGACCCCAGGACCTGAAGGACCCTTTCCAACCTAAATAATTCCACAGAACGAAGCGGTTTGGGGGTGCCGGAGCTGTGGGCAGCAGCCTCACCTGCCCTCTCCTTCCTTGCAGTAGGGACAGGTGCAGGCCTCCCTCCGCGTTTTCCGGCCCTGCTGGGGCTGCGGGTCGGGGCTGGTCTCGCCCTCCTCCACGGCCGCGCTCTCGTGCCCCAGCCCGTCCCCGCCGCCGCCGTGCAGCCCCAGCTGGGCCCCGTGGTCACCTGCGAGAGAACGGGAGGTTAGCGCAGCTCCGCACCTGCCGGCGAGGGTCTCTGCTCCCTGGACTTGGGGATCCCCCCCTCCTCCCTCGGCTTTCCCCACCCCAGGGCTCTCCCCGCCCTCCTGGCCCCTGGATCTCTCACATTTCCCCCGGTTTTGGGCCAGGTCTTTGATTTGTTTCCAGGGGAGAGGGAAGGGCTGCGTCTCTCCCAAGAAGCAGCCCCCTGCCTCCCTCTGGCCACCTGCCAACTACTGCAGATATTCCTGCACAATTCCAGCGGAATTTCAGCAAAATTCTAGCCCAAATCCAGCGGAATTTCAGCAAAATTCCAGCAGAATCCCAGCCCAACTCCAGCCAGGGTTGCAGCAGGACAAATAAAGCAGCTGGAAGAGCAGCATCCATCAGTGAGATCACATTATCCCCGTTACAGAGCGGGACAAAGACACAGAAAGTTGGGAAACCCTCAGGAGCTGCAGCTGGAGCAGATCCCGGCCTCTCCCCAGCGGCAATTCCCGTCCGGATCCCCAGGGAGAGCTCCCAGATGAACAGAACACACCCTGCCCCAAACCCACCTTTTTCCCCACTAATTTCCTCGTGAACAGGACATTCTGTCACCTGAACCTGAGATTCCAGCCCTAAATTCACCTTTTCCCACCAACTTCCTCACAAGGAATCCGATTTCTGTCACCTGAACGGGGCAGGTTTGACACAAACCACACCTGCACTTGCCAAAGCTGGCATTCCCAAAATCCTTCTGGGCAGCCCTGCTGGGCCCAGCACCTCGGGAAATTCCCTTTGGAACCCTGGTTTTCCATGGAGGAGCTCCAAGGCAGGAGCCAGAGGGAGGTTGGAGAAGCAGAAACCTCCAACCCCCTGTGAGGCGCAGGCTGGGCTCTCCTGGAGGTGCCAGGAGGGAGTTTCACAACCCGGAGAGGGAAGGAGGAAGAATTCCTGGCAGGAACAACTTCTCCAGTCCCCGGAGGTGCCGGTGCCAGCAGGCGTCAGTGGTGCCCGGGCAAAGCTCCACGGAGGAGCCAGGCCCACGCTCAGGAGGGACAGGAGCCACCAGGAACGGGTCCTTGGGGTTCAGGAAGGGACAGGAGCCACCAGGAACGGGTCACTGGGGTTCAAGGAAGGACAACAGGCACCAGGAAAGTGAAGCAATTTTCCCTAAAATCCAAACTAAAGCTTCCCAGCCCAGTCTGGGCTGTTTCCCCTGGTGCTGGCACTCGGGAGCGGAGGCAGGAGCAGACGGGGAGGTTTGCTGCCCCTGAATCCACAGGGAGCCGGATTTCCCAGGAAGAGGCAGCGCTGGCCTGCTCAGGACACTCCGAGCACCGCCGGGAGCAGAGCCTGAGCCTGGCACGGGAGGGGACAGGGCAGATGTCACCTGGGGGCACAAAACCCAGACATCCCCAGGACGGTCCCTTCACCCAGCCTGGGACCAGGCCCTGGCTCTGCCCTCGCCCCGTGGCCCCGGGAGCGCCGACCCAGCCGGGCCTGCGGGAGGGGACAGGGAGGGAATCGTCCCCTCCGGAGGTGACTCGGCCTGAAGCGGAGCCCTCCCCGCGCTCCCTGCGAGGCCGAGGGTGCCCGGAGCTCCCCAGTCCCTCCCGGCAGCCACAGCCCGGCACGGGCAGCCTGGGAGGGGTTTTTAAGCTCCCTAAGCCGGCGCCGACAGCTTTGTGCTCCAGCCACGGATTAGAGACTTCCCCGGATGGGAAGAGCTGCTGTTACAAAAAAAAAAGCAAAACAAAAAATCCCAAAAAACCAAACCAAACCACAAGAAACCCCCCCAAACAAAAAAAAAACCAAACTCAAAAAACCAAAACAACAAACCCCAAACATAAAAAAAACCCCACAAACAAACAAAAAACCCCCCAAAAACCAAACGAAAATCAAAAAACCCAAAAAAAAACAAGACCAGGAGAAAACACTTTTCTCCCCTCAAAAAACAACCCAAACTGGAAGAAAACACAACTTCTCTCCCCAAAATACACCGGGGAGGGGGAAAATCCAGCCAGGATGCCTCAGAATGGCTTCAATCCTCCCAAAAGCCCACGAGGAGAACAAACCCAAATGCTGCTGCTGGAAACCTGGGGCTGCCTCTCATCCAGGCAAAAATCCTGGAGCTGCAGGGATCATCCCACCCCGAGCAGGAGCTCTGAAATTCCTGGGATACGACAGGTTCAGGGGGAAAAGTGGGCAGTGAGGATTTATAATAAATTCACATTTATTATCCCCGCTAATACAATCCCTGTTGAGACTAAAGCTTCCCTGGAGGCTCCACGCTCGGGTCAGCAAAACTCTGGAAAAAACACATTATCAACAGAGCCAGAGGGGGTTTAATCCTTGGAAAAACCTGGGGAGAAAGGGGGATTTGAGGATGGCAGGAGAGGGGAGCTGCCCCTGGCCCTGCTCCACCAGCGCCTCTGAGACCCCCCAGGAACGGGGCAGTTTCTGGTGTCCCGCTGAAAAACCCAAGCTCTGGAATCTTGGCCGGGGAATTCTCTGCAGACAAGGTGCTCCTTGTGCAGGAAAGAGCTGGGGTTTGTTTGCTTTATTTAGCAAAGGAGCAGGAGGTGGGTAAGGCCCGGTGGGGAGGAGAGAGGAGCTCTAACAGCCACCCCGGCCGACCCCGGGGCGGGGGAACAGACCCCGCGTTCATTTTTAGGGGAAGAGCTGGAAATAAAACCCAAAACCAACAAACCAGGGCTGCTTGTGCAAACGCTGCACCCCTGGCAGCTGGGCAGAGGCAGCACAGGGTGAGGGGGGAGAGCTGGCACCAGGCACGAGGAAGTTTTAAGGTGAAAAGAAAGAAAAGCAGAACCTAGGGACGTGCAGCCCCGACCTCTCAGGGCGTGTTCCTGAAAAAACCTCCAAAATCCACATTTTCCAGCTCAAACTCGAGTTCTCCCCATTTCCTGCTCGGTTTTGGGGTCACTGCCCTGCCCAGAACAAACCCCGGCTGCTCCAGACACGCCAAAGAGCTCCACAAAGGGACAAAGTGGCTTTGGAGCGACGTCCCCTGGGTTTTTTCCCTGGTCTGATTCCCTCCCTGATTTGCAAAATGAGTTAATCTGCACCAGGGGCTCATCCACGTGCTCGAGCCAAGCTCTGGCTCAGCAGTTCCTTGGAGACCGGGGCGGCGCGGAGGGAACCAGGGGATGGGGCAGGCTGGAAGTCTGTAATTGAGATTTAATCTGGGCTCTGGTGACTCCAGAGGCCACTCCTTGGGCAGTTCCTGTAATTGCTGGAGGTTTCTGTGCGTCAGGACCAGCGACACTTCCTTTGGAGGGGGATAAACCGGGATGGAGCCGACGGAATGAGGGAGGTGGGCTCTGAATGGGGACAGAGCCGGGGCAGGGAATCACCTCAGCATCCACTCTGCCAGACCCCTGAATCCCCCGGGATTTTCCGACACCTCTGTGGTGCTGCAGGCTGACAGACACAGCCCCTTGGCCCTCTGAATTCCCCTCTGAATTGTCACAAAACCAGGATGGAGCCTCTGCTCCTGGCTTGCCTTTCTGGGCTGAAAGCACCCAGAGCACCCTCACCTGCAGCACAGGCAGGTCCCACCCAACCAGCCCTGAGAGCCAGGCAGAAATCCCCGAGCGAGGGCTGTGGAAGGAGGAAAATGCCTGGGTCAGACAGGGAAGGGCAATTCCCACCTCACCGGAACCTCCGTGCGCCTCTCGCCCACCGCAGCCAAGGGCGGACGCTTCCCCCACCCACAAATCCCAAGTTTTTGATCCCAGAGGAGGAATTTCTGCCTGTATCACTCCCAGGATCTAACCCAGGCGTTCTGGGAAGGGATGAGGAGCCATCTGGCCTCTGCCAGCCGCACTAAGGTGGGAGCCGACGCTCTGGAGGAGCCACATGGAAACTCCCCCAGACCCGGGAGCCGGGATGCGTCTCCTGTGTGGGGTGATAAGGACGCTGCTCCAGCAGGGCTGGGGCTGGCCCAGATAAAAGGGACAGGCAGATCAGGGCCTGGCAGACGGGTCTGGAGCCGGGACCTCTCCTGGGAGGAGTCACGGGGTGGGTGCAGTGCCTGACTCGTCCGACCGGCGCGGCCGCAAACCCTCCCCAGCCCCGGCTGAGCGCTGGCCCGGAGCAGCAGCAGGAAGAGCAAGACGAGGAGGAGCAGGGCTGCCCCACGGAGCCCAGGACCCACAGGGCTGTCCTCCACAGGGACTTTGTGTGGGGCACAACCTCACCCAGACAAAGCTGCGACGACACAGGGGTCGCTCCCTTTGTCCCCAAGCAAACCCTGGGGTGTCTGGGGGTTCAGATTCCCCGGCGAGGCATACAGACAGAGGCCAGCTGAGGAATGCGGAGGGGATGTGAAGCTCAGCCCGGCTGGAATTCGGAGCAGGAAGTTTCACAATGTGCCTGTTTTCTGCTGTGACGTCGCTGAGACAAACAAGGGCCGCGTCACGGGCGGATCCTGCCGGGGCTCGGCTCCCGTTCTCCCCTCCCCTCCACGCTCCATGCCTGGGCATGGCTCATCCCGGCCCTGCTACAAAGCTGCCCTTAAAAACCAGCACAGGGGACACAATCAGGGCTTTGTGCTGCTGCCCCGGCGCTGGAAGAACCCTGGAAGGACCAAGCGGGGAGCCAGGAGGGTTTGGTGAACACATTTCCGAGGGTTCCTTCACCCGCCAGGGACTGTCCCCTTTCAGGACAGTCCTGGTGTCCCACTGCTCGATCCCCCACGTCCTCCACCCGAGGGGCTGGCAGGGAGCTCGTGCTGCCCAGAAAACCCCAATCCCACCACTGTTCCCAACAGCTCAAATCAAACATCCCAAAATCAGGGATATCCCTCCAGTGCCCCCAAAACAAGGAGGGGTTTAACGCCAGTGCTGACCTCCCTGGTGGTCACCTCTTCACCCAGCACATTCCTGGGTCAGGGAGGGCTAGGACAGAGACAGGGACGTGGGGACAGAAGGGCTTTGACAGGGACATGGGGACAGAAGGGTTCTGACAGGGACATGGGGACAGAGCCACTCTGAGGACGTCGAGCTCAGAACAGTCCCTCCCCTCCTCCCTACGGCAAAAGAGGAAGAGAAACCCCGATGTCACAAATTTCCTGCCACCACCCCCCTCACACCGGATGTCCCCTCCCTGCGCAGGCTGGGGTGACACTGAGGTGTCACAGCCCCCAGACCTCCTTCCCTCCCCTCCCCGGCCCCGGTGCCGCCCGCGTGGGCAGCGCTGGCAGCAGCCCCGGGAGGGTTTTGGGGCACTGCCAGCGGAGGAAACTCCCCCTCCCACCTCTGGGGTGCTCTCCCTGGGAGCAGAGCCGGCTGCAGGGCCTGTTTGCCCACATGCCACCCCTGCTGGTCACAGACCTGCCCCTGCCCCTGCGCCTTCCCAGCCCCCAGGAGGAGGAGGAGGGAACGACCTTCGACCTTCGAGCCACCCCATTAACACAGACACTGAGCTAAACCTGCACAGGGCACTGGGCTCTGCCTTACACCCAGGAACAAAAATATCTGAGTTTTAAAGACCGTTCCAGGGCTTAAAGATCTTTTCAGGTGTTGTTTTCTCTCAGGGGGATTTTTTGCCTGCCAAGAAAAAAGAGGGAACCTCACTGGCAACGGACAAAGCCACAGCCATGTGGCTTGGGGTCCGTGGGGCTCAGGAGGGGACACGGAACCCCCCAGGAGGCCCTGGAAGGGGCAGGACACGCAGTGCTGCCAGCCCAGGTGGCAGCTGGGGCCACCACACCCCTGGCCGGGCACCTCCTCCCTCGCCAGCACCCCGGAACGTGCGGTGGGATCCAAGGAAAACCAGCCACAGTCCCCTCCCCAGCAAGGGTTCCTTTTCCATTCGCCCCTCTGGGAAGCAGAGGAGCTTTTTCGGCTCCAAAAATCCCTCCCAACGCTTTGCCTGGAGCAGAAAGTTCCAGCACATGTGGAGGCTTGGAAAAGGCTCAGGGATTTGGGGTTTGGGTGGCATTAGGAACAAACCCCTTCCTCAAATTCCCATGGGAGTGCTCGGATCCGGAGTGACACAGGTCTGGGGGGGCTCAGCACCCCCTGGAGAGGGGCTGGCGGTGGCTGAGGGGGACAAAGGGACCCATTGCCACGTCTGAGCGACACAGCTGGGGAAAAACTCCTCCAGCCTGGAGTCAAATCCTGCTGCTGGATCGCTGCCAGGAAGCTCTGTCCTGGCCACAGCTTCCCCCATTTCATCCCAGGAGCCTCCCGGACCATTTCCCCAAGTTGGGGCTCCCCAGAAAAACCGCTCTGAACCCTGCTCTGGCGTTTCAAATGCCACCATGTCATGGTGACAGTGCCAGCGTCACGTCCTCGGGGCTGGCGACAGCGAGGAGGCCCCGCTGCTGCTGCTGCCACCGCTCGCGGGGAATTTGTCACCGCGGATCAAGGGC
>VZTJ01003385.1:0-42426 GCA_013397795.1 Orthonyx spaldingii
CCCCCCTTTTCTTTTTAATCAGTTGCCCATTTTCAGGCAGTGATTATCCCTGAGGCCTCCAGACATTTCTCAGGTTTAACTAAAATGAGCTAGTAGCTTCAAAAATTACTATAGTTAGCTGGGAAACAAGCCTGACAGAGGAACAGGGAGGCAGGCACAGACCACCACACCTACAGAGTGACAAGGAAGCCACACAGTCCTTGTCAGTAGCCAACTCGAGGAAAGAGTTATAATCAAGGAGTTTAAATCTGATTTAATTGAATTAAACAGTTTAATGAGAGATTCACAGTCTCTGTTCAGACAAATGAAAGTCTTAAGCATGGTTATGGTAGTTTTCTTTTCCTCTGCTCTGTTTCGTTGGTGGTGGCTTGGTTTGGTTTCGATTTTAGCTTTGGAAATGGGTACTAAGAATTTCTAATCATCCAGCTAAACATTCATTGCCATGAAATACACTAATAATGTGCCCACAGGGGAAAAATAATCTGTAAATTAAAGAAATATGTATGATTGTACCTCTTCATATAGGTATTGCAGGAGGAATTCTAATGAAAAAAAATGTCCAACTTCTTTCAAAATTATACAAGTGGGTCCTGGAAGCTGAATTATGGTAGAAGGGCAGACCACCTTCTTTGCATATGCACATAATGAAAAAGTCCTTCAACAAATAGGTTTACAGCATGTTATTTATAAACTTATCAGTATTGATAAACAGGTTGCATGCTATTGCTTGATTTGAACTAGAAAAAAATCCCAAACCAATCCTAGCATTAATTTAAACCTTAGTTATCAGTCTCAAGATCTCAAAATGATGTCAAAAATTATATTTCACTTGTTAATCATTCTCAGTAGCAACTGAGCATTCTCATTACACAGGTAGTGAAATGCTAAAGCAGAGCAAGGAGATTGTGCAATCTCTTCAAAGAAAATTCTGACTACCATGTGAGCACCAGTCTCTCTAGGTGAAGAAATGATCTAACTGTATTCAAGACCACTTCAATACAGATAACTGGAGTAAGTGATCTCCTGTAGTCCCTCCCAGGTCTTTATTTTTATAGTCTTGTGTATAATTCTTTATTGCCTACAGCTTTTGCACTACATACTTTTTTTAACTTCAAAATAATATTTTACTCTTATTTCAAAAAGAGTGTGTGTGAGGGGAGAGATTTTTTGCCCAAGAAAAGTCTTTACTGTACAGAAATCACTGTTCTTTACTTGCTTCTCCATTGTTTAATTTGACAGTTAAATTGCAGTGTTAACAGAACAAAATTGGTGACCAGAAAAGTAGCTTTACAGTTTTCAAACTGTTCTTCCATACTGCAAAGTGAACAACAACATAATTTTTTTCCCCCCTTAGCTCACTGGAGAGGTGAGAAAAATAGAGCACTACAGCAAGAAGGAAAAAAAATATTTACAAGTGTTCCCAAAAGTTCCCTGCTCTTCTGCTTCTCAAAAAGGTCAGCTGAGTTAGAATAGTCTTATGGTATGCTCAAAAGTTAGATTTGGGGAATATTCAACAATATTACAGAATATTACCTGCTGTGAAGTATTTCCTAATGAGTGACTAGCTATGACTTCTAGCCTCTGATTCCTGTTCTGTGGTTACAAGATAAATATTTTCAGGTATTAAAGTCAACAGACTTCTGCTAAGCTCTGGAAAAGATAACTTCTTTTCCCGTGTTTTCTCCTTTTTATAATTCTTAAATAGAATCTAGAAATGTGTTGGTAAAACTTTTGGGGGTGTGTCCTAATGCAGTACAAGTATGTAGCTAAAACTGATATGGTATTGACATTTACTACCTGTAGTTTGGACGGATAATTGATACACTCAGCTTACTTTACTCATTGCATTTATAGATTAAATAAAGTATGTGATAGAAAACTTTCATCTAGCCTCCTACATCAAGTGAATATAAAACAGTGAGTCTGAGTTTCTGAATCCTTATTCGTGGTCTGTTAGCTGTACAAAATCCTTTAGATTTTCAGGCCTTGTATCTCATCTGAAGGGCTTGTGATTAAGAAATAATACATTTGGTTGTTAACTGTTATGTGCTTGATATGGAAATTTTTGTGATCTTTGGTATTTAATGATGTCCGCTTTTAGAAGCAATTTGCAATATATAACAGCAGTGTAAATGGAACCAGAACAAGAGTAACTTTGCCCTTGAGTGTAACTTTCTAAATAAAATATTAAAATAGCTGAATGCATTATTCTGTATTCAAGTGCCACCCATTCTTAATAGCTGATATAACCCTTTCATGTTTTTCTTGATCATCAAGGATTTGAGGAATCATCTCACCAATCTTGACGTCTAAAACATAGAATTCATCTAGCACACCTGACAGAAGTGACACCCATTCTACCCCATGTAAGGAGATAAACATGCCTCCATTTAGCATTGTTGAGGGATAGACAGAAATCAGGCTTATAATTCTAGCAAAGGTACTTAATGTATGTTGGATGAAATGATCCTTGGAAACCCCTGTTTTTCCTAGGTGATGACTTGAAAGAGAAGTGATAACTCTCAGTTTAGATAAACCTGACTTATGTTGCTAAATATTTTTATGTGTTCTTGAGAAGCCTTTTGTCTCCTTCACATATTCCTTAAATAGCCTTTCTGTCTAAACTCTTGGCAAAGCATTGACTCATTTACTACTCTCAATCTTAAAAATTCATTTACTTTCTCATTTTGTCCCTGCCTTGGATTTAGAAAGGTTTATAAAAGGCCTTGCATAGCAAACAATTTCCACTGCCTTTTTTTAGAGTGAAAGTCATCTATTAGACAGAGAGAAAGACACAGCTATTAACCTGTCTTTCCTCTTTCCTCCAAACTCTCAGACAACTGGGTTTCAAATGTTCTTCAGCAAATAATTTGGAACTATATTATGCCTTCTCATGAAAGTCAGGCAGGGATAAGTAAAATGACTTTCCAAATAAATTGAAAATGCCTTCATGTATAATCAAAAAAAAAAAGCTTTTAAGTGGTGAGAAAAAGAAAGTGGAAGGTTGGTGTGCAATTGAGGGAATTCTTGGAGATTAGATATACTACACATCAGAAATCTCCAATATTCTAGCACCAGCCTTTTAAGGCCTGTGCTGAATATGACATCTCCACGGATTCCTATTATTATTTCTAATCCCAGCTGATTTCACATACCAATTGTATTTCAGCACAATATGATCTGATTGTATCTCACAGTTATATTGGTTTCATTTTGCCAATATGTCTGTAAATGCATAAGTGCAAAGCAAATTAGATGCTTAGGCTAGAATGTTTCATTTCACTTAGTCCAAATTTAATCCATTTAAAATATTTTATATTACATCTAACAGAAGAACTCCCTAACGAATTCTACTCCTACTACCTGAATTCGGGTAATATTAATTGCATATTATGCAAAAGGAAATTATCTAAACTTGTCACCGCAGCAAAGATGTCTTCAAAAGGACTTGCATAAGCTCCTGTAACAGGAAATTCTACTCCAAGATTTACATTTACTTCATAAATTTTGCTGCTTCCTTCAGGAATGTTCATCATTTCTTTCAGCTCTTTTTTTGCCAGATAAGGGGATTTCAGCCTTCAAGCTTACCAATAGAGTGTTCAGTCACTCAAGGAAACACTGTGCATAACAGAAATTGTCCTAGAAAGCATTCCAAGAGAAAAAAAAACCTAGATAGCACGGGATGTACAGAATAGTAGAATAGTTAAGGTTGGAAAAGACCTCTGAGATCATCAAATCCAACCATTAAGTCAGAACTACCAGCGTGGTCGCCAGTAAACCATGTCCTCCATATCTGCACGTTTTTTGAACACTTTCAGGCATGGTGACTCTACCACTTCCCTGGGCAGTCTGTTCCAAAACTTTACAACCGTGCAGAAGTTTTTCATAATATCCAACTAAACCTCCCCAGATGCAACTTGAGGACATTTCATCTCGTTCTGTTGCTTGTTGTGTGGGAGAAGAGACCAATGTCCACATGGCTACAGCCTCCTTTCAGGCATTTGTGGAGAGTGATAAGGTCTCTCCTGAGCCTCCTTTTCTCCAGGCTAAACACCCCCAGCTCCCTCAGCTGCTCTTCATCAGGCCTGTGCTCCAGACCCTTCACCAGCTCTATTGCTTTTCCCTGGACATGCTCCAGTACCACAATGTCTTTCTTTTAGTGGGGAGCCCAAAACTGAACACAGGATTTGAGGTGCAGCCTCACCAGTGCCGAGTGCAGGGAGACAGTCACTGCCCTGGCCCCGCTGACCACACTGTTTTTTATATGTCAGGATGCCATTGGCCTTCTTGGTCACCTGGGCACACTCTGGCTCATGTTCAGCTGCTGCTGACCAGCACCCTCAGGTTCTTTTATGAGGAACAGCTTTCCAGCCACTCTTCCCCAGCCTGTAGCACTGCAGGGGGTTGTTGTGACCCAAATGCAGGACTGGGCATTTTGCCTTGTTGAACCTCAAAGAATTGGCCTTAGCCCATTGACTGAGCTTGTCCAGATCCCTCTGCAGAGCCTCCTGACTCTGTTGACTGCTGTTTCTATATTTACTTACAACATCCAGTTACAAAAGACAGTTACTATTTCAGTCTTTGGGTTCTGAATATTTTATTCTACTTTCATTTCTGACAAGTGAAGTGCAATCCCAAAGAATGACTGTTCTGTGATCAAGAAAATTTCTTCTCTTTTTCTTAGGTGTTGTTGAAAGCATAAAGTTTTTATGCTGTCCAAAGAGTAATAAAATTCATATGCCCTGGATTTGGTTTCTAACTTTAATTTGGTACACCTTTGAAAGCACGTATTCTGACCTGAATGCCATGGGTCACAGAATTTAACAAGTGAGTTAGGTATTAAATCCATTCCTACTTCTTCTTGGCCTGCTACTTTTATGATTCCATACTTTTATCAGTACAGAATGCCCAGCTTCAACATTATGATTGAGCAGATCTTTTAAAGATACATTTACTCTTTCTTGAAGTATTTCAAAGCTATGTTTTCAGGATGAAACATACCGGATTTTTATAACATTTTCAGTAATAGCCCTGAGCCTTATTGAACGAAGCCAAGTAGTGAAATAAAGGAGCCCCTTTAAGTTTCTTTCCGTTGCTGATAACAATAAAAAACAGATTTAAAAACAAATTGTCATCTGAGCAGAATAGAATTTTCCATTGCCTTCATTTATATCTCCTTGGCCTTTCAACCTAAATTTAGCTTGTTTATTCCCAGGATAAATTACATGCACATTATTTTAAATGAGAACATTCAGATGAATGATATTACATTTTAATATCACAATAGAGTCAAAAAATAAATGCTTGTAAAAGAAAAGGCAATTCATCCTGACAGTGCTACTCTCTGTAGTATAGCTCCTCTCATCAATCATTAGCAAACAAATGCTTAAATACTTTGTAAAGTTTCTACCATGTCTGTGTTCCTAATTATTTATAAAACTTAGATCTGGCTCTCCTTCAGATAGCTGAGATGTGAAAAGCCTGACTCTTAACTGGGATTTACACATTGGTACCTCCTCCAACAGTCAGTAGGGATCCTTAAATATGATAAATTTTAAAACAGATATTTTACTCTTGGTTAAAGAAGAGGAGGCAGAAGCTATGAGATTTGAATCTGAACTTTGATTATACTCAGCTAATTAAATGTGGGGTTGAGTTTTCAAAATCATACAGAGCTTATACTTTTACAGATTTCTTAGCTATCTAGTTTTGGCACTATATTATCTGATTGGTGGGGAGGTCTACCTGTTTTAATATACACTTTATTTTGTAAAGATAATGAGCCTAGTTTCCTCTGATTACAGGGTCTGCGAAAACTACCACTGAACGATGCCACGATACCATCCACATATATCTTTAACGATGTTCAAAAATTGTATGACTATAGAAGCCAGACTTATCTGTGGCTGGCCCATTTTGAAGCATGGTACTTTGATGGATATCTGTTGTTGTCCTGTGGTAGAGAATTTTTACTCACATATACTAATTTTCTAAGCATCCCAGCAAAGTAAAACTCAAACTCTAATTATTGTCTTTGTTTCTCTATGTTGATTTCCACTTATGACCTATTAGACATGGATAGTAGTTCATTCATATAGTGCATATCTATAAGAAAACTGTCAGTAAAATATGCAATTTAAATATAGTAAAGACTTTATTTGAAAGGTTGCAAATATTTCTTCTTCTCTCTTACATGAGTAGATGCATTCATGGGGACACTTTATCTGTCTCTAATAAACACATAAAGGTATAACAGACTAGCTAATGCTTTTGTCCCTGGGCACTCTCTTGCCTTTGTTTGGGTCTTTTTGCAGTACCTCTTTTAATGCACTAAGATTTGTTTGCAAGATTTTTTTTCCTGTGATATATTCTGATTTTAGAATCATCAAGTTTGGAGAAGAGATGTGAACCATATTCAAAATGGTGTTTGGAGCCTCATTTATTTTTGTCTCACTAAAATTCAACACAGACCAATTTTCCATTGTACAATACCATCACTTACAGAGTCATTAAAGTCAGCGTGAACACTAACTTTTCATATAGTAGCTGTTGCTGATGCTTTACTTCTGTAACATATCAAAAAGATCTTCTTTAGCAAGCTCATTATCCTCAGGATTTTTTAATGTGAATGCAGTTTGCATCTTCCATTACAAAGGCATTCAAGCCTGAAAAGCGATTTCAGACTCTGATATATAGCAAAAAACCTCAACACTTCTTTGATGGTCTATGTTTAAAACTATGGACAATGTTCTTTATGCAACATACTTTAGTCTCTTGTCTAATACATGAATTAGGGCTTCATTAATAAATCATTCTTATGAATCACATTTATTTGTAGTGTCACCCCTGCTTTCTGAAAAGCCTATTAGAATTAGCGGTTATGGCATGTAAAAGCAACAAGCAATAGTGCTTATTTTATCATCAAACCATGCTTAATCATAGCTCATAATGAATAGAGCTTTAGAGTTCTACCGCTTGTGAGCTGTTGCTTTTCTGAGTGATGAGAAATGTCAACTATTCAAACATTACTTTTTAAGCCTACCTCTATTATTTCTGTGACTTCACATATAAAATAATTCTGTTGTCTCCATTGCTCATGGCTATAAGGTATTATTAACAGACTGTTTTGATGATGTTCCATGAGAAATAAATTGGGTTTTGGCCATGTCATAAGTGTGGGCGTTCACAGCATCACACTGCCATTACAATTAACAACCCCTCTGGCATATGTTTAAACAGGGTTCTTAAGCAGTACAAAATGAGTAATGAATAATCTAAGTCAGACCTGCATGGTCATACAGAACAAACTACATTTTAGGCTCTAAAATAAATTTCCCCATTATTAGAATGAGTCATCTTGGTGAATTAAAGTGGAGAACTATATTGTTACCACTCTAGTAATGTATTTTGTCCTGTAATAATTGAAAAGTTCTTTCTCCATTTTTGTTCATTTCTAGCACTTTATATAAATTTGAAACTCATTTACAAAGACTAAAACCTACATGACTCTTGATAACAGCTACTTTACTCTATGGTTAATAGAAAAGAGGCTTCTCCTCTGACTCTACTCAGAAATGGCCTGAAGTACTGCTATAGTACCACACCTTTTTCTCCTCAGATGGCACATATAATATGAAACATCTGTGAAAAGCTCTTTTGTGGATAAAAAGGTTCTGATTTTTGTTTTATCCCAGAGGCTATTCGTATTATTTCAGCTTTATGAATATCTGCAGCTCTTTCTGAGGCAGGCTTTTCTCAATGATGCCAAGTGAAGCACCAGAAGCAATAGGCACAGCCTGAACTACGGGAGGTTTCCTGATCATCAGGAAACACTTTTTCACCATGAGGGTGGTGGAAAACTGGCACAAGTGCTCAGGGAGGTGGTGTAGTCTATCCTTGGAGGTATTCAAAAGCCATCTGGAGAAGGTCCTGGGTAAGAGACTCACTGGCATACAATAAATCATATTGTTCCTCTGAGACTTCAGGGTACAAAGATGAGCACTAAATAATTTCGTTATCATAAATATATATTTATTTTTAATAAATAAATAGTAACATACCTCTCCTAAACGATTTATATTGTAGAATATCTGAGATTATTAAGATTACACTAATCATTAATTTAAAAAAAACCGAAAACAAAACACTGTTTCTACTATTATTTTGATTTTCTGTCAATTTCTTTCCTGACTTTGTTCTGAAAACCATGTAAAGAGCAGTGAGTGTTCTGTGCTCTCTCGACTGCTACTGCTGTAAGCATGTTTATCTATAATGCTCCAGATGCTCAGGTGTGTCACATAAGTATACTCTGGGGAAGATATTTAAATAGTTTTCTGCTACCTTTCTAGTGTGTGACCTGACTGCTGCAGCAAATTCCAAGCTGTTTAGATTTTCTAGCTGCAAAATATCAGTGTTTCTGCCCAGTTTCCCACTGCATGTACTGATTCTCCATCATGACTGGGCACTACAGCAGAGCCAAGAATGGCTGTGAATGTTGGTGCAAATGCCCAGGGATGTTTAGATCAACGACCAGCGTTGCACAAAGACTGGAAAAGTCTGAGGGTCTGACCTACGGCTCAGAAAATCACATTTTTTGAACAATTGATTGGGATGGTCCCCACTTCATGGATGCCTTTACCTTTAAAAACGCATGCTGCAACGCTCGCTTACATGACCTCAGGCAGAAATGAACCCACATTCTTTGTGAAGTAGTTTTAGACTATTAGCATACTCTGGTAGTATCTAGGTAATCACTGTGAGGTAATGAAAAAGTTTTGTCCTAGGGGAATTTAAAAAAAAAAATCTCATTCCAATAAAACACAGCTATAGTGTGGATCGATCTATTTAGTTAAACTGTAAGTGGCCTAAGAGCTACTCAATGTTTTTAAACACTGAGAGAAAATACTGAGAAGCTGATTACAAAGTGACTTCTGTGGGTAAGAAAGTGAATTTTCTTTCTATGGAGCTGGTAAAGTTAGGTCCAAATAAACAGTTCAATAGGTCTTATCCTGAGATTATTACCAGGGGATAATTTTGAAGTTATAGTCCATGTTTGGTTTGCCATGATAGGGTTTTTTGGGGAGGGGCTATATGATTGGGGTTTTTTATTGGTTTGTTTGTCTGCTTTTTTTCTGTATTTTTTAAAAGAACATGGCTTAGCATATAATTTGCTGATTGTGAATGTCTTTGATCCACAGAATAAAAACTGGGGGTAGCTCAAACCCTCAGCATGTCAGGTAGCTCAGATCTGAAAAATTAAGAGAGTGACAGCATAGTTGGAAAACTAATTTTTATTTCATTAAGTGAGTGTATTGCACTGTACATTGGAGTTTACATCCCTCCAGAGGAGTAAAGGATTCACTGTGTGAGAATAATTTTCAGCAAGATCCTACTTGATGGTATTAAGTATGTTTTACTGCTGGACTGTTGTGGATTTAATGGGCCTTTTCATATGTTGGCAGGAGATATTAATACGATAATGATAATGGGATCTACTAACGATATCACTTTCTTGGCAGGATTAAACATAATATTTTGGTGGTGTTTTTTTTCAGTCCAAGTTATAAGACATTTAAATACCTGAGACTGAGAAATTCAATCCTACAGTATTTCTAGACTATTTCCTTGGACAAAATTGTGGTTTCCCAGAAATTTCAAGTTCTGCAAAGATTAAAGATTACAGTTTCTTAAATATTTACTAATTCTACCCAAAGATAGGGTAAGTGGAAAATAGGTTCCACTTACAGTTAATCACAATTACTTGCTTTACCTACTTGGATAGTTTGAGTGACTTGTAGATATAGGACAAGAGTTCTTTTCTGATTCATTTACTACTTAGACACCTTTTATAGTGATTTCTGAATGAATTCTTCAAATATTAGGACATAGCAGATGGATTAACTAAGGAAGTTTCAATAATAACTGAAATTAAACTAATAGCATCATATAATTTAGATTAGATTTAATCTGTATGAAATATTTCTCACTGATGAGAACTTGAGAGTATTACATATTCAGTGTAAATTAAAAAATTGGCAGTAAAGGTTTATTGAAAAATAAATTTCAATTAACAAGTACTAAATATCTGCCCCTAATTAGAAAAGTCTACGGTTATTAGAGACACATTTTGAAAAAGGTTTATATGAGGCTTTTATGTTTATTGTCCATCATTTATTTTGTTTACAACCCTGTTCATACAACAGTAACTAACAAAAAAGCTTGGTCACACAACAGTCTATCTGAAATGAACATATCCAGTTATTACATGACTCAGCTTCCATATTTTTCTATTTTCTTTCCTTTTTAATGTTTCTCATTAGGGCTCATTTTCTTCTAGTGGATCTCTCTTGTGTTACAGAATAATCAATACCTCATGGGAGGAATATCTACTTTTCTACCTCTTGTTCAAAGTTTACGAAGTTGAGATGTGAAAATGCAGTTTATATAAAGCATATCTTTTTACCTTTCCCTTCGCATTAATTCTTCTCAAGTGTATTTTTTGTTGAAATGATTTTCCACAGGAAGACTCCTTTTTGCTGTTTAGGCTGTGACTGAAAAATATGGATTGGACAAAACCAGAATCCCAAAATTTAGCAGTAGCCATCATGTTTGCTCTCACTACTAAAACAAGAACCTTTCTTTTCTGATAAGTAAGCAGAATAAGGTCCCAAAGGGCCTTCAAAATTAATGGAAACAAGAAAACAAGTGGCAAGGCAGAAGTTGTTTTTTGTTTGTTTTTTTTTTTTAACCCATTAACAGGATGAGGAGAAAAAGGCCAGGACTAAGTACAGCACATTGAGTTCAAGAGGCTTAAAAACTATTTCCATGGAAAATGAAGGGCTTGTCCTCAGTTCTCAGTTCATCCCTGGCAGGCTTTAACACATACAAGTGCAGATACCTTTGGAGGATCCCAGGAAAATAACAGGTTAATGATCAGGATGTCAGGATGAAGAGACTTCTTTTCCAGTTCCTCAGAAGTGTATGCAGAACTCCCTATTCCTGTCTACAACCTTGTATGGTTCAGTACCTTCCTACTAGAGTTTGTTGTAGGGCTCTACAAACACTAAGACACTAAAGACTCAGGTCAGGATTACATTGTCCAGAGGAAGTTATTACTTATCTGAATGTCCATCCCTCACTGAGTGAACTCTCTTACAGGTGTAGAGGCTATTATTGCTCATGCTTGTGTTTGTAGACTCCCAGGAGTCCAGCTGGTTCAGATGGGTCATGCTGAGTGTCTCTATTTACTTTCCCATGGAAATAAATTTTTATTGTAAGTATAGACTTTTTTCCCTCATATGAAATCATAATCTATTTTTTTTTTATTTTTAATAAATTGAATGGGTGAAAAGTTTGTCAATTCATTTTCCACAGATGTAAATTTGGTAAACAGCTTCCATATTTTACCTCTATAGGCAAAAAATCGAAGGAACTTTCTGAAAAAAATTAAGATTGGTTTATAAGTAGCTGCCATTCTCACTCTTGTCCTCATGAGACTGTAGTTTTGGAAATCTCAGTCTGAGTTTCTGTTTTTGTGCAATTCCTTATAAGAATTATGCAGTTCAAGCCTATTAGTGCTTAAGAGGCATTTGGACAATGCCTTTAACAAAGTGCTTCAACTTTGATCGGCCTGGAATTGGTCACACAGTTGGAACGAGTGCTCTACGTCCCTTCCAACTGCAATTGAAGTATGCTTCCTAATCTGTTCTCTTCTATCCACTTGCATATGAAATTGATATATCTAAATTAGGATTGGTTTTACCAGTGAAATGATGAAACGGCTCAGGATGAATCATCCTGTATATGTTTGTCTCTGCCAGTTACAAAAAATGAAACAAAACCAAAAAGTATAATTTGGACTAACTAACTAACTAATTAACTTTTTAACAGATAGACAAGATGGAGCCCTTCTCTAGTGAACTAGCCTTAAATTAATACCTGAGATATCTATACAGTCATTAAAAAGAAGTAAGGCTATGTCTCCAAACAAAGATTCTCTCTCTTTTCAACCACTGAAAATAATAAAGTGATGGTGTACCTATTTTATTGCATGCCTAAAATGCAGTCTTAAGTCACATATTTCTATGGGTAGACTAGATCCTTGCTTGGGAATCTCTTGTTAAGTGTTGGCCTAATTGTAGTTTGGGTGGTATGAAGGGATAAATCAGCAAGTTTCTTCAAATCTGTGAAATTTATCAGAGCCAGGAAGGAAGGGACAATGCCTGGAGTGCTATAAGTGAAACAGACTTCCTGATACAGAGTCATTAGGAGGGATTTAATCTCACCTAAACTCACGTTTTCTGTGCAGATGTCTCAATTAAAGATAGCCTAGATATCTTTTGAGTCACTAGAGAAAAATAAGCCTTAGAACACTAACTTTTCATAGATAAAGATAAAAAAAGTGAATGTCATCCCTATGCTTCAGTTTTATTGTCAATGGACAAAGGAAGACACACCTTATTTTGAAATATTTGTCTAAAATTGTCTCTGACTATTTTTTGTAGGTGGTCTGGTCTCTCTCACTATTGACTACATGTGTAATCTAGAGAAGTTTTTTCAGTCAAGCTTTCAGATTCCCAGAGTTAAGAGTTGTGTCCCACTGGCTTAACAGGTCAGCTATTATTGTTTGCACTGCACTGATACTAATTTCTACAGAGCACAGAACTCACTTATCCATGGCTGATTGCCACCAAGACCACTGTTTCTGCAACAATGCCTTCCTTGCTCCCTTTAATTGTTACACGTCAGTGTTTGTCAGACTGATGGCAACTCAATAGATCCAGGGCTTGGACTTTTCTGTAAAAATTAAACAAAGCCAATGCTTCTCCAGAAAAATCAACAAAATGATTTTGAATATCTGTCTAATTTACACTTTAAAAGAATATAATATTCAATGCCTTGGTAATAAAAGGGAAACTAACTCCTTTAGTTCTTCTGTTCAGCTCTGCCTCCATGGCAGTACTCTGTCTGTGGGTGAAAGAATAATTCATGATAGATCCTATTCAGACATTGTTGTTTTATTGATTTCACAATCTGTGTTCCCAAACATCAAAAATCTCTGTAAAGTGAAAATATAAAACATTCATTAGATATTACTTATCTAGGAATATTTCATATTGAAATGCACTTTTTTTATAATGATCTATATTTGGAAATGTTATACCACATTATAATACAGTATATATTATCCATTTATCTGACCCCAAAATGATGTGTGTGAGAGGCTTTAATATGATACAAGTTGTACATATGACGAAGCAGTGAACTTTCTAAGGCTAGTAAATTGTTAGAAACAGCGTTTTAAAGAACTCTGCCCAGGAGAGGTATCATTTTTTACTTCCTGGAGTTAATGATCTCATGTCACAGATAAACTAGGTATAATCTGTTCTTATGACTCAAGAGAAACATCAAAGAAAATACAAATAAATCATGACTGCTGTCAGGTCATTTGCCAGAGCATTCCTTGAGAGCTTTGTTTAAAATAACCTCAAGGCATTTTCTGGTATACTGTAAAGGGCTATTGCTTTTTGAGCACAAAATTCTAGTTCTTGTCTTTATGGCACTGTTTTGATCCCTAATTATAGCTGGGTGACATTAATGCCCTGATTCCTCCTACAAGGAATTGCTTAGTTCATTACCAGAATGCTTAAAGTAACTGGCAGATTTCAACCATCTGAGTAACTTCATTCAACTACTTAATTGTGTATTAAAAGAAAAACTTCCCATGGACATATTTTGTGGCTAATCTGCATCCATGAGTTTCTTAATACACTCAGATGTGTGTGACAGAGAAATAAGAGTTACTTTGAACAACTTTGGGGATGTAGGCCTCAGTCTGGCCACCTTTTGCAGCCATAAGAAATCCCTCCCAAAAGCCAAACCTCACTATGTCAATAGGATAAAAGTACAGATCATTAACTAGATATAAAGCATAGGTGATTATAGATTTAGGGCTAATATGTCAAAAAAACTTGCTGCCAAGACAGCAGGTTGTTTAATTACTGACTTTCATGGAAGCAGGAATGTGCCAGACAATCATTCCTTACACAGAGTGACCTCAATTTCTTTGGAAAAGACCAAACTGAGAGCAATCAGCACTTTGTACCAAGAGGTTTGCAGGACTTTGCATTAACACTATAGCTCAGAGCGGTATCTTCGTTCAAGGTAGCACTTAAATGCCTGTATCAGCTCAGGCACTGATGTTAATAGGGCTTAAGTTTCTCCTTAATGCTTTGTTAAATACGGATGTCTAAGTATAAAGGGTTGAAGGCAAATTCCATGGTAGATAGTGGTGGGTTGGAGAGCTCGGTCCAGACGCCAAGCTGATTTCCAAACATCTTACTGCATGATGGAAATCAGGTGTAAAAACCTCTTTCTTTTCATAAATAAATCAACTCTGATTTTCATTTTATTTGTTTGGTTTTATTTGGTGGAGGTATTTGGTGTCCATCATCAGACTGACAAAATAGAAAAAGCAGTTCTGCCTAAAATGCAGTTGCTGTTGCTGGCCAGAAAGAGAGGATGGGAAGTTGTCATGGTTTTGGAATGGTACTCTCCAGTTTAGTGTTCCCACTGAAACCATTCCAAACTGTGTGTCACTCTCACCCCCATTTCCTCCTCCTGCCCCCAATGTGGGTGACTGGAGAAGAGAATTGGAGGCAGAAAATGTAAAGTCATGGGTTGAGATCAGAACAATTTGCTGGAAACAGAAATGGGATAAGAAAATTAACAGCAACAGCAACAAAATCGTACAAGAGAGGCAAATGACTCACCACTATACCATGTGGAGCCCCACAATACCCTACTGCTTTCTGGTCATGCTACCCCAACCCGGAAAAACCCCTTCACCTTTCCTGGAAAATGTGAGGTGCTAGAAAATAGCCTCCATGTCCTAGCCATGCCCACTCCTGGCTACTGCCAAAATTGTCCCTGGCCTGTCTAGAACCAGAACAGAACGATTAAGAGGGGACAGAGTGAAGGAGAAAAGAAGAGCAGCTGAAACATGGGAGTGGGTATTCAGTCAGGGCACATAGCCAAAATCTGGGTACTATATTTTGTGTGACTACAGTTGTGACTGTCACCTACAGGTATATCCCTATACTATTGCTGTTTTCCTGCTTGTAGTCTGGAAAATATATCTGATCACAACTTCAGGTAAAGTTTATTTTCTACACTAGTACTATAAAAACATTTAGACTTACCAAAATAAGTAATTGGTTTTTTCCTCCGAAGTAACTTTTATCCAGACAAATATTGATTAATCCAGGCTGCTTTAACCCCAGAATTTCCTTCCTTGGTTGCAGTTTGCAGTTCTTTCTTTTTGCTTTTATTTCTGTGTTTTTCTAAGCAACGGAAAAATGTGCACATATAGCTTCAGTCATGATTGCCCTTCCACAATTTTTTAATTATTTTTTCATTATAAAATTTCATATTCCCTTAGTTTAGGTTACTATTTTTCACTGTCTGTAGCTATTCTGTCTTTTTCTCCATAGCCAATGTTATCAGCCAAATTGAAAATTGGTACGCGTGCCCTGTTTCATAGGTCATACCTGCACTTCTTTAAATAATGACTCCATTCTTGCTTCTTAATGTCTACTTCTACTTGCTTTGTTCTCTTTTGCACTTTTTAGTGAATAATCTCTGTCCATTTGTTTTTATTTATTTTATAAGAACTGAATTAGGTTGTGTTTTGACATCTCTTTCATTTTATTCTAATTTTTTTTTCTTTTCCATTTATTCACTATATAACTCCTGGAATGCTTCACAGACAATTTGAAGTCCTTTTATGCAATGTTTTCACTTGTAATTTAAGATGTTCCGCATCACTTTAAAGGAAATTTCAAACTTTCACTGTGTTTTTGTCCTTTATTTTTCATTTACACTGATTTTAGTAAATAGCTCAAAGTCATCCATCTTGAAATGGGTGCCTTAATTACAGATTATTTAATTTAAATTTGTGATTACTGCTTCCAAGGTTATTTTTCCAAGTAGTTTTTATGAAGTTTCTTCCTTATAAAAAAAGCCAGGACTAAGATAACATTAGCTTCTAGAATGTTAGGATGCAATTTATCTTAATTACAGCAGACATCAAAAATATCTACTTCAGAGTGCAATGGATTATGCTTCAGAAATGACAGTTATTCAACACTGGCTGTAGAATAACTAGCCTAGATTTGGCAATTAATGGTGCCAGTTAGCCAAATGAGCTCTTCTTTTATTGCTTATCCCAAAATCCAGTGAATGTTGCTAACATCACTTAAAACATCACTTAATGAGAAATCTCACAACATCCTTTCTCATAAAGCACATAAAAGAATTCAGTGTTTAGCAAGATGCTTTAAAGTGTGATATGCCCACATGCCTTTTTCCTAGGAGCCTTTCCATACAGTGCATCCTACTGAATGTCTCTAAGAGCCAACAATGCCCATGCTTAACTGCAGAGAGCAATAGGTGTCCAAAAAAGCTTTTAAGGCAAAGGGATTAGGACATTGTCAGACAGTGTGCACAACAGAGATTGTTGATGTCTGTGGGATGTGATAGTGGGAAGTGTCACAGATGGAAAGTATAGGATGCTGCTACAGAAAACCAGCAAATAGTTTATACTTTGGGTTGTGTAGTGCTAAGTAAGCTTTGGATTAATTTCCCACGTTGAAGACTCTACCAAAGACAGTGGCTCTCGATCAGAAAGATAAAAGCATTGTGGAAAAAACATGTCTGTTCTCTACATAGAACAGAAATGCCAGTATAACTACATGACAACAGAGAGTGCCCAGTGTCTGCATTTACAGCTCTGGAGGAAAGAATCTGTCATAACCCTGCTGCGGTAAGGGATGTTTTGAGGAGATGAATACCTAGAGGTTTCAAAGCATTTTTTTCATCTTGTGAGACAAAGTTCTGCTTATGCTATTTTATTGTGCTTCACTTGTAGGCATCTATAGGTGACTGCACAACAGGACAGAGTTCCCAGGTTGAACAGGACAGAGTTTCCAGACTGCTGCTAAATGAGCCTGAAATAAGAAGTCGTTAACTTGGGAACAGAAATTTTGTTTTTAATTCAGGCTGTTTTTCACACCCAAGCCACTGTCCATACAGTCACCCTGTCATAACCCTCATACCTCATCACCCTGTCTTAAACAGATCTTCTCTCATGCTCCCCTTCACAGCTACACATGTTGTATGGAACTCATCCATATAATCTACAGAAAGACTGGAATCCAAGGTATATCAGGATACTGATGACTAAATGACTTTCTTTTTTTAGTTCCTTTTAGTTCCTTGGTATCTGAATTCAATCCAATGATAAATTCAAAGGAGAATGTAGGAGGAATTGGAAAAGGAGGACTGGGAGGAAATACTTCATGTGGAAACTCAGGGATAGAAATAGGTGATCTTGATAAGGACATGTGAGCACTTAGCAGATGCAAAATTGAGATGAAGACTTCATATCCTAAATAGGTTAGAAAGGATGAGAATGACTAAGAAGGGCTGTGATGGAAAGGGAGAAAAGGCAAAAGAAGAGAGGCCATCCAGATTTCTGCAGAAAGATCTTACTGAGACTTTCCAGCCCTATTCCATTCCAAATGTACTCATCCAGTCAAATGTCTTGTCTGCAGACTGTCTCATGCCTTGTCCTTATGCATCTGATGTCACCGAATATTAAATAAATAAAGATGTTCTCAAAAGCCCTTTCAGTCACCTTCCTACATCCATCACACCCCGGGCATCCCACTTCCCGTTTGTAGCTCTGTGCCACTGACCCTCCTGTCTTTTCAGTCCCTTGACCCTAAATCTCCATTGCTACAGGCAAAATTCACCTGCATTTCTAAGGAATGACTAAGTTAGACATAATGGCAAGCCAGTTGTGAAGTTTTTGCTGTCTGAGTCACATCTAAAATATTCTGCAAATAAATAAGATCTCCTCAGTCTCTCAAACAACTTAATCCTGTGGTTTTTTCCCAGATCAAAAGATTGAGATGAAAATATTTTTAAAAATTCCCTATTTATAGGAAGTATAGACCTCAGTGAGCTTAAAAAAAAATATTTTTAACATCCAGGAAATTACTAGAAGGATTCTTTAATCTGTTTTTAAAAGAGATATTTATATTGCTCCCTGGTTTTCTTAGCTCTGTTGCAATGGATAAAGACTCTTTTTCCAGGTTAAATGTTGGCATCATAAATCTTAGAAAAATCAACTTAACTTACAATTCAAAGTAGGTTTTAAATAAGGTTTTGAAATATGTATTAAAACCAGGTGTTTTTAAATGAATGCAAAATGAATCAAAATATATAGAAATTTGAATTTTACACTTTCACAATCTTGAATTTGAGAGCAAAAACTGAAAGACTTCTTCCTACACAGTGCACCATATTCTACTCCAAAAGTTATGAACAAAACCAACCACCTTAGTCTAATTATCATTCATCTCAGTTTCTCATCTTCAGTTTTCATTCATGATGACTATACAGTTCTGCAGGGCTGTTAACTGAACAGATACTGAGGTGAAAATAATGCTTATAGTAACCTGTCATAGAATGGGCAAGTAATTTTTGGAAGATTGTGATATATAAGCTACAGTGAAATGTTTAGATTTAAGTTAATTTCCAACTTGTGTTTCAGGAACCCTTTCTGAAGTACTTATTTTTCAAGGTATTAGAAACATAGAATATATTTTTCATTATTTACAATTCTCATGCAAATATATATTTTTAAAAATAAATTAATATACAAAGTAAAAAGGAAAGATTGCATACAACCTTAAATTAATTTTTCATTACATAAGCATTAGTTAATTATGCACATGCCTTATCAATTAGTCTGTAAGCAGGAGACCTTAACTGCTCAGCATGTTGGGCAGTGAAGCATGCTGTTCACATATTAAACATTACAGATTCTCAGGGTAATCTGTTATTTTACTTTGATTTTGTTATATATTTATGCAAAATTTGCATGTTTTCAGAATTTTTTTTCTGGTGTAGTAGTGGTTTAAGTTTCTGCTCTCCCCCTTCTGTCCCCTCCTAGTCCAGTTTCTCAGTGACTCCATGTATCAGCACATCACTTTTTCCAACATGGTTGGCTTTGGGGCCATGAGTAAATCAGTTCAGAGAAGGATTATGACTTCCTAAAGGTCCATTCATCAGGCAAACCCACAGAGAATGCTCTTGGCAGAACGTAGAGGTGACATGGCATGGAAGGCTGCAGACAGTGGCTGTACCATTAGAGAAATGTCTATGAACATGAGACATGCCCACACATCAATCAGGGCCTTCTGAACACTCCTGTGTAATGCTATCCAAATAGCCCTCCTGGTGCTTCATCAGCCCACAGGCTGAACCTCACATCTGCTTGTCCCAGGCAGCCTGGATGCCATGGAGGGTCTCAAATAATAAGAGGTACCTATGTCTGGGCACAGAACCTAAGACTTACTGTGAGAACATAAACTTTTAGGATTAGGATTCAGTTTAAGGTTACGGATCTGGCAGCTGTCTATGCTCCCATTTAGCCAATGGAGGGCAGGTCAACACAGCAGAGCTGAATGTCAGTGTAGTTTACCCTCAGGCAGGCTCCTACAGCTGACTTCAGGCACCTAAACACAAATGTCCACTGGATACGGGTCTCAGGCTATCTCCTGCCTGAAGTCAGCTGAATCACTCTGTGCATGTATTGGCTTTTGCTACATTAAGTGCCCTAGAGCTTATATATTCCTGATACCCACATAAATACATACATAAAAATACCTCAATTCAGAGGTTTTGATGTCAGCTCATTGTAGTCATAGCTAAGTGTGATGAAATCTGCCCCTGAACTATACATAACACATTGATTTATGGAGTGAAGAAAATATCAAACTCCACTCTACCTCCCCTGTTATGCTGAGACAACTGTTTATGAGTCTGTAGCAGAGGTAGATGACAGCAACAGCCTGGATTAAAAACAGTGCTTTGTTTCAGAGTGCTGCTTTTAATCTGGACTGTTTCAGTGTTTCTATTCACCAGTGCCGCTGGACAAACTGCTGTGCAAGCACAGCTGAAGAGGTGGTATATCAAATCAGCGGTGCTGGAATGATAGGGCAGGGAAGTGAAGGGGGTTGGAATTCCTTAAAGTTGTTTTGCTGCTGAAGTCAGAATAACTATTCTTTCAGAAAGAGAAGTCTTTGCGTGAAAAAAAAAAAATTCCACTTGAGCAAGCAGCTCTAAAAAATGAAAACCTTGAAGAAAAAAGTAAATGTTGGTGAAATGTTCACAATAGTTTTCATTCAGATTTCACTTGTGCAGAACAGTTTTTTAGTACAATTACATGCTGCAGATGTTGTGTTGATATGACAGTTGGTATTCAGGGACCTACACATGCTCAAAGGCTGATAGTGGTCTCCTGGGGAGAATGATAAGAAAGGATAGTATTAGATGAGATCACAAATGGCTAAGTTAGTTTGTTAGTCTGAAGATGCTTTTGAAATACAGAGTTACAACTTACATCTTCCTATACTTAATTCTCACTTCCTTTCTACTTATTCTAGGGCTCATTTGAGCTCACAGTGGATATTTTGCCATTGGTTTGTTTTCTTTGATTCATCTTAGTTTTAATAAGTGACTTTATATCAGAGCAGGTGCTGAGATGCACCAGAGGATTTTGAGGAATTACCGTGCAGATCACAGAGAGAGGGGATAACCTATCTTTTGGTGGTAGAGCAATGTCAGTTTCACTCACCACACCTACAATACTCCTGCAAGTCACAGGCTGAGAATGCAGCCAAAGCAAGCAGGAAGGTAGAAATTTTGTGCATAAGTTGAAGGTCTCTGGTAATTTCAGGCAGATATAATTGCAGGTCACTGCTGATGGGATGGTGTTTCTCTGGCTCTTAACTGCAGCTGCAATTTTATATTGGTAATACATGGAGTGCAACTGAACTGAAATTGAGAAGGGATTCACCTGGAGAGGTATAATATATTTCCTGAAATTATATTTTCACATTAAGGAGTTCACTGAACTGACTTTTCATATGGCTATATAAGCATAATGCTGGCACTCAGGCAGTGGAAAGGATACATACTTGGAGGCAGAACATCAGACTGGATTAATGTTTCTTATTCAGAAACACCAAGGTCCCAAGGGGGAAAAATTATTTATGCTGCAAATCCACTTTTCATCTTGGCTTTTTACCTGTGTGACAACATTCTGCATCTTCTTTTCTACTCACTTCACTCACTTCATAACCTTTGCTGCCTGCCACAATTTCCTTGTTTGGCCACTCAAAGCACAAGACCCTCTGCCCATACTTTATGAGAAGGTACCACACCGTGAAGATGCTCAGAACGCTGGAGCACTCCTCCAGTGGAGACAGGCTGAGAGTGTTGAAACTATTTAACCTGGACAAGAGAAGTCTCTGGCGACACCTTATAGCACCTTCCAGTAGCCAAAGGGCTAAAAGAGAGAAGGAGAGGGACTTTTCACAAGGGCAGAGTATGATAGGACAAGGTAAAAATGCTTAAAACTGAAAGAGGGTAGGTTTAGGTCAGATATCAAGAAGAAATTCGTCACTATGATGGTGGTGAGACACTGAAACAGGTTGCCCAGAGAAGTTGTGGATGCCCCAACTCCCAAAGTGTTCAAGGCCAGGTTGGATGGAGCTTTGAGCAACCTGGTCTAGTGAGAGGTGTCCCTGACCAAGGATTGAAGGAGATCTGTAACACAAGATGGAGCTGGGCAAGCCTTTAGTTCAGGGGGGCAGGAGAAGGAATTGTGCCCTCCTGGAGCAACCGGTGGGATGGGAAGACAGCAGCCACTCACAGTCTTCCTGTGCTGCACTGAGGCAGATGATGTCAGTTTCAGTAAATTCTATTGGTGAAACTACAACTGATTTCCACTGGAATACACAGAACTTTAGACACAGTTAGTTTGTTACAATTACATACTTTGCCAAGAGTGAGAGTATAAACTATTGATAAAATAGGAGTTAATTCTAGTAAAATTAAATGTAAAGTAGCAGCTGAATCCATTAAGACTACACCTTAATGTATAACTTTAACTTCAAGAACGGAAAGAGAAAACAGAATATCATCACCAAATCCTAGGCAACTTCAGTAAAAACTGAAGTTCTGTTGACTTCAGTAAAAACTGTATGGAGTTGTTGAAGTTAAGACAGGCTTTGATGAAGATTTTCTCAAAATTTATCTTATTATTTTATTTCATGTGATTTTAACCCAATGTATGACCTTAATGTCTGCATTAAAAATAATTTTCTTTAATTTTGAAATTGTTACCCAGGAAAGAGTCTGAAAAAAACCCCAGATAAAACTAATACTCTCATCTCATTCAAGATATGTAGAAAGAATCCATAGATTTGAGACAACATGAATAGCTTTGAGGGTAAAAACTGCCCTCCGGATAAAAGATCTTTTAAAAGATAAGTTGAGAAAGTTGCTAAAAGATGAATAAGCTACATGACTCTACTATTCATTGAAATCCTGCACTCACTGCTACCACAAAAAGGTTTCTTTTGCCACATTAATCTCTCAACTACAATATTCTTTATGTAAATTACGAACTAATGGCCTGCATAATTTGTTTCATTAAAAAACCCTCTTTCCTATTACAGATTATGACACTGAAGAGGAACAGTTGTTGAGACTCCAACACTGCAGAATTAGTTTGCAGTTCAGAGTTTTGAAGAACAAGGAAGCTGAGGGCAATACCTTAGGCTACTGTAACTAATAGTTATTGCCAGAGTGGCCTGACTACTCAATCAGAAGACCAAGGGGTAGTAAGACAAAAACTTAGAAACATCTTTTAGTCTGTGTCTACTTGATTTAAAAAACTATTTTAAGGAAGAAGGCATTATAGCCCGTAACAGAAACTTAACTAGGAAAAAGATAATTGAACATATTATTTATATCCTCGGTATTCAAAATGAATTATCTGGTTTTATTCAAGATCTGTGTGCATTAAGTTAGTGGTAAGTACATGTGGTAAAAGGCTGCTGAAGAATCATTGCATGCAGGCTACTGCATGACATTGAGGTCTTTTATTATGAGGATTAAAAATATTACTTTTTAAAAATTATTTTTATTACTCTGAAGATATACCATCAAAAGAGTTCTGGAATTTAAGCTACTTAGAACAATAGATTTCCTAGGTAAATAGATAGCATAGATATAGATATTTATTTGGCTACAGTTATTTCTGTACTTGGTCTTGAGCTATGCAGACTCTCTAGTCTCCAATGTACTCATTCACAGTCCATTTTGATGACAAACAGGAAGTAAAACTTCAACCAGAACATTTCTCCATAATCTAAGACCCTGTCTGCTTGATCTTGTATGGTGGACTGTGAAATCATTGCAATGCCTCAGCGAGGCACAGTTTTCTATCATCTCCCTGACACCATCTCTCATGGGTCTTGGAGTGAGAGATAGGTCATATAGCGGCCTAAAATGTCAGATGTCATCACTAACATGGGAAGATGGGGAAGCACTGGGCCTTGTGTTCAAAGAATGGCCTCTGAGATATCTAGACCACTTAAAGTAGGGTGTAACTGTTCAAAAATAATACAGTTGTGTTAAAACTAATGACTGCAAAGAAATGAATCTACTTATCATGGTGAATGTGGATGATATCAGTGTCCCAGGTGAATTCTTGGGGTATCTCCAGTGTTATAGTTTTAATTGCATCAGTTTTACTTGTCTGATGTATGTATTCAGATTCTGCTCTAGTTTTTGCTGTACTGAAGCTGTAGCTGTGCTCCTGCAGGATGACCATGCGTGTGCTGATCAACATATTACAACAGAGAAAGTCCTTTCACAGAGATTGTCCTTTCTAATCATTACTAATGACACTTTCAGCAGCCTATTGGCTTCATGGCACTCTCCTGCCTTTGGCAAACTGCAGTGAGTGGCTGAATCACATGATTTGATTTCACAAATGACTGAGTAAATATGCAGTGGAAAACAACTAAACAAAATCTGGACACACAATCACCAGACTTAATTAAAGCTGATAAAATTAAAACTGTATCAGTGGAGGTACTTCATACCATATATTGCATTCCATAGGGAAGAAGGCTGCTGGTTTGTCTGTCCAGGCTGCTGAGATCAGGGCCAGGGAAAGCCATATGGAATGAACAGGAAACTGTGCCTTCCTAAGTTACTGGGCAAGCTAAACTGGGAAATACAGGTGAGAAATAGGAGAAGAACAGGAAACAGTGAACCATCATACTGCTAGAAATTGGCAGACACCTTACTGGGGAAAAGGTGTGACATCCAGAAACAGAGCTACAGAATGCCTTAAAGCTGCCTGAAATACAGGGAATCTGTAGGAAATGAGAGTTTATACAAACTGAGAAAGCTGCTGGAGTCTGCTAGAAAGGCAGAATTGTGGACAACTCCCTTAAAAAGGTGCAGGTGAAAGGAGCAAGATCTTTGTTAATCCTTTGTTTAGGATCACCCCACAGCTGAGTCTCACAGGTCTGTTTTACATACGTCTGTATGAAGGGTTCTGCTTTTCCAGTGTGAAAGTTGTAATTCGATGAAATATTGTGCCTGATGACACAGACATGTGGTAGGCTGCTGACGTACAGAGCCTGGTGATATGCTCACTTTAAAGAAATATGGATGGTTTCCCAAATCCGTGTGGTTTGAGGTCTTGTATTTATTACTGTCCCCAAGTTGGTGTGATCTGCAGAGTATACATAGTGACATTTGATTTTTTTAAAGAAGGGATCCATATTTATGAATTCGGGTAGGAAAGCTTTCTTCTGACTAAAGGAGCAACCTATAACAGAAGAATCCATATAGCTAACTTCTTTATATTTGGGCAATCACACTTCTATTTTCTTTGTACCTGATCCTTAATCTTCTATTACCTCGTATTTTACAAAGAGGGAGCTTGTTCACATTGCTACTACTCCCTCTCACTCCATCTCTCCCCCCAGCAAATCAAGTTTAGTAAATCTTTTAGTATCCATACTGATTCCAGTTGAACTGAGATTGTGTCTCTGATCCTTTTACTGTTGCTATTAGTGGTAATATGGACATCTCAGTTTCTGCTTCACTTTCTGGACCCTAGTGAACTGTTTTACTGGAAGACATATTTCTTTCTAGAGATTTCACTTTCACACAGCAAGTTCTAATTCCATCCACCTTTTCTAAAAGAATTCCTCAAAATTTTTCATTTCTGAGCCACAAAAGGGTTAGAAAGTATGTAAACTGCATCTCTACACTTACATGTTACTAATAGTCTCAAATGTCTCTTTGATTTTTTTATCAGATTATTTTAGTTTTATATGCATCAGATCATCCTAAATTTCTGTTATTGATTTGCTTAATCCAAGAGGTCTATTTCTCAGCTTTCTCTTGTGCAAATTTCTAAGCAGTGATAGTAGATATTTTAGGATATTATTGATCACCATGGCCAGAATCCTGTCCTGTTTCCTATTTTGTATCTCTTTATTATCTTAAAAGCATTTTACATCAGTCTATTCAGCTTTAAGTTTTCTGGTTTTGAATAGATTTGGGTGAAATATGGACCTTTATCATATACCACATTGGGTTCCCTATGTGCTGATCATGCAACTATACTCACTATAACATTTGGTTCTCTAATACCAAGTTAATGGGAATAAAAATCATGTACTGAACAATTTGCTGATATAGAGAAATGTTTTCCTGTAGATGGCCATGATTTACACATTTGGTAGAGATAAAATTGTTTAGTTTTTAGTTTTCTCAGTTTTATGGTCTTGTTTGACCAATTCTGCTTTTTTCCCTATCAATGTGTCTATTAAGTCTTTTTTGAATTTCATTATTACATTTGGTGCCATTTAACTCCTAAAAAATAAACTGTTAGTTAGAGACAATTCTGTTTCATCTCTGTGGATAAAAAAAGACATGGCTACTTGCCAATTTATCCTCAAGCTGCCTCCAAGCAATAGGTGTAGATTTTTCTCAGTATTTCACCTGTGAGGAACTCTACATCTTAAAAACAAAGATGAATATATTTTCAGGTTCACTCTTCTTATGTGATGTTTAAAGAGACAGTCTACAATCCACACTGTTCTTCTAGCACAACATTTAACATCTTCCTTGAGCTGTTTTCCTCTCCACTGTATCTTGAATAAACTCTGCACAATTTTCCTTTACCCAGCAGATTCACTAGCAAATGTGACTGGGACAAGCTGGTGAATAATTTGCTCTCTGGTGTTGGAACAGCAAGCTATGGAACTTCTAATTGCACTTTAATAAAATGAGAGAACTGTAGTCGAGAGAGTGAAATAGCCAAGATGCTGAATTCTTTAAAGCTCTTCTGTTTGCGTGGTATATCTGATTTGGGGGGTGAAGACTCTGCCTCTACTCTGCCCTTGTGAGACTCCATGTGGAATGCTGCATCCATCTCCAGGGTCCTCAGCACAAGAAAGATGTGATCCTGCTTAGAGGACCCAAAGCAGGGCTACAAAGATGTTCCAAGGGCTGGAACACCTTCTTTGTGAAAACAGACTGAGATAGTTGGGGTTGTTTAGCCTAGAGAAGGGAAGGCTTTGGTGACATCTCGTTGTAGCCTTCAAGCACTTAAAGGGAGCTAATAAGGAGGAGGGAGAGCAACTTTTTACATGGACAGATAGTGAAGGAAAAAGGGAAATGGATTTAAACTAAAAGAGGAGAGGTTAAGATTAGATGTTAGGAAGAAGTTCTTTACTCAGAGGACAGTGAGGCACTGGAACAGGTTGTTCAGAGAAGCTGTGGATGCCCCATTCCTGGAAGTGTTCAAAGCGAGGTTGGATAGGGCTTTGAGCAACCTGGTCTAGTGGAAGGTGTCACTACCCGTGGCTGAGGTGTTGGAATTAGGTGATCTTTAAGGTTCCTTCCAACCCAAGAATTTTTGTGACTTTATGATTTTTTGTAGTGTTTTTCTCTTAAGTTTTCTGGTGTACAGAAAATTCTGCTACTTCAAACAGACCACTGTCTTCCAAAGTCTGTATTTGGTTTACTGTTAGTTCTCTTACCTTTGTTCCATAGTTCCTAGGCACACCGACAAACCTGCCAGATTTCCCACTCACAGAGAGGGAAATGCTGTGCTCTGATCTGGCAGGATCAGAACCAGAAGAGAGGTCAGAGCTCAGCACTGTGAGTGAATGAACCACAGGCCTGAGTATGAGGGAAACAATGTGAGACAGTGGTTGTCTGAAGTTCCTTCTGTGCAACACTTGACAAATCTCTGTAGTTGCGCTGTGCAGCATTTTGATGTTCAAGTAAGGGAATCAACAGCAGCTGTCATTTTGAGAGAGATAGGGGCAGAAACATAGTAATTTGGAATTAGTTCCAGGTTACTGAGGCTATGACAGAGCTGACTGTAAGAGTTCAACCTGGCATAGCTTGCTATTTACATGTTTTTGTGTCCAGAAGACATTGAAGTGTTTTATTTCTTAGTGGTTCTGTAACTAATTTTGTACTGTTCCCTTTTACTGTCATGTTTGTGGTAGCAATGAAATTGCTAATGCAGATTTACTGTAATAAGAATCCTATGGTAAGTACTAAGCTAAACACAAATTTATCTGAATGGTATGGTGTAATTATTTTCCTTGGCTATCTACAGGCTAATGTGTAAAGTAAATGGGAAACTATTGCTTCCTGCTGTGATAGAAAACAAAGAAGGTTTGAAATTAGGAGATGCATGTCTTATTTTTAATCACTTCACCCTTGTCATTCACTCACCTTACATGCATCATCTTAGCAGTATGTTATGTACCAACACATTCTATAGGGACTTCAGAAAATGCAGGTTGAATCTGGTTGTTCCTTCAAAGTATTAACAGCTGAAAGTGGCATCAGCAAATAGAATTTTTTTTCCTTTCCTATTACTATTTATCAGTTTTCTATTTTTCCATTGCTATTACTGTAATAGCTATTTAACAGCTAAGTCTATTTAACAGGTTTTTTCCTTTTCCTTTCTTTGCCTCTGACAATTTATCCTTCTTCTGTTGCCATTGAAGTGCTATAACAGAAACTTAAAAAAGGAGGTAGTGGAGCACTCTAAAAGCTGTCAGATTTTAGATTGTTGAATCTCTTCAGGCAGCTCATTCCACAGCTGAGCAAACTCAAGTATGAATACTTTATCTTTTCTATTTTGTTCATGATTAAAAATGTGCTCACTTTTATGCATAACTTTCAACCATGTCAGTAGTCCAGCTGACTTTTAGGGACAGCAGACATGCCTGAGGTTATATCTGTTTAAATTTCCTCTCTGAAGCAGAGCTTCAATTAAATATTTGGGCATCTGTTCTATCCCAAAGAAAAAAGTTCTTACTGCATCACAGGGAGATGAGAGTGTTGTTGCTGAGATACCTGTATTTTCCAAGCACAAATGGTTGAAAACCAGACTGAAGTCTTCAGGTAGTAATAGAAGGAGATTAAAGGGAACAATTTTGTTATGGTTCATTGTGCTGAGAAGGGTGGTAATGTGCTCCACACTTTTAAGGACTTTTCCTGAGCTCTATCATTAGCCGCAGGCACAATGCATTGCAGAAAATCGTGGCTGAGTGTCAGCAGTTTTAACAGCATGACCTGACTTCTGCTTTTACTGAAAGGGAATGAAGTGTCCATGTGCCATAGCTACTCTGTAAGGGAAAATGAGCAGGGAGGAGAAGTGCCCTGGTAAGGCAGAAAGGGCATGAACCTCAAGGTCACACTGAAGGCACGGTTCCACTGTACCTGATCAAGAAAAGTGGAGTGGATCTGGTAACAGTATCCAGGCTCATCCAAGAGTCCAGATCTTTGGGGTCCTCCACAGTGGAAAGGCCAGGATTCAAGCCAGGAGCCAAGGAGTGGTCTGAGATCCAGGCCAGGTCAGAGAGGTGCACAGCCAGGCATGGCCATGACAGCAGGAGCAAAGCAAGGAGTTAAGTGCAGCTCCTGCTGAGGGGGACAGAACCTTGCTTGTCAGAGAATTTTCTCACGGAACTCTATCTACACATTTGTCTGATTCAAGGCTGCCTGGCTGCACCATTGAGCCTGACCCTGAGCCTAGGCAGTCAAACGCTGGGCTGCTCGGGGCCCTGATGTAGAGAACTGCAATGGAAAAGTTACTTATTGAGTATTCTGGTTAGATCTCTCTTTGTTCTTCCTGGTATTTGGATAGTGTAATTTTAGTCTTGTGTGAATTCATATGGATAGCTTGTAAGCTTTTATTTCTAGGGTGAGATTCAGGCTAAGACAGTCAACAGTCACTTTGACAGGGCAATCTATACTGACTGAAACTGGTAAGCTTTTTGTCCTGTTGATGGTGAGAAATATGCTTTCTAAAGGTGATTTAGAAAGGCAGAATGCTGTACAGAAATATTGCTATTGCCTTTGGATGCTATTACCCGTGAAAACAGGAGTCTGTCAGAGATTTCTCTCCTCTCTGAATAATGCTGTAAGTGAAATGCTGCCATTCACTCAGGAGCCAAAGAATAAAGGTCTCTTCTGGGAATAGTAATTAAATTAGTTTTGTGCATTTTTCTATGACAACAGGTATTAATGGTGTTATCTACCTCTTTTTGACCTAGCCCGGCTGTTCGAGAGCTCACCCTGAACAAATTTGCAGGCTGTCCTCACCTGGGAAATTCATCCAGGGAGAGACTGATCACTGAGCTTTCATTTCTTGGATCCATGTCAGAACTACAGCGTCTTTCTCTGTAGCATCTTTCATTATACCCTTCCTTTGAGTCTGCACTACCTTGCAGAAAAGCATGCAAGTCATGAAGGTGAGCGGGAACAAATAGAAAGCGCAAAATTCTAGCCCAGAGCTCACGGCACATGTCTGAGAGCCTGGATCCCAACTTTGCAGTTCCTGGTCCTTTGCCTTGCATTTACACTGAGCAGCTATTGAGCAGGGATGACTCAAAATCACAGGAGCCCTTTGCCAGCAATTAGTGGCATCAGTGAGGGTGGTTCAACAAAAGAACCCTCCTGAAGGTTTTTTATTGGAAGGGAATTAAGCTGTGGCTTCAGTCTCCCTTTCTGCTTCTTCCTCAAAGCCATAGCAGTATCCTTCCTTTTACCTCAGGATCCCAGCATAAGGAGTCTGTAGCTTAAAGTAGTCCTTAATGTTAAATGGAAAAAAAAAAAAAAATTCAGCTTTTTTTTTCTTTGAATTCAGCTTTGTTGCTGTTATTTTTGTTAGCTGGCTTGCATGGATTTTCTTGTGTAGGCAAAATGGGAGCATTCCAGTGAGGGGAAATTATGTTTTAGTCTGGGAAAGCTGAAAGCAGATGGTTCTATAATGCCAATAAATATTCAAGTGGCATTTAGTGCATTAAAAGCTATGCATTTGCCAGTGTTGAAGTCGTATCACTGACAAATATTGTTTTAAGTGTGGCAATAATCAGCAGTTATTGGTATGTCAGTGGCAGCACAAAAAAAAATTAATAAAAAGTGTGTTTCCCTAAATTTGTGTTCGTTACTTTAAATTGTCTTTTAAAAGTCACTGAAGATTCAAAGGCACATAAACTGAGGTATACATTTTGCTAAGATTTGAATTTCTTCTTGTCAGTTAACTCACAACAAAGATCTGCAGGAAAGGGATGTCCCCAGGCAGATGCAGCTGTGAAGAACTACGGCTTTAAAATGTGCCAAAGAATTTTTGCCTGCTAGTGAAGCTCTTGTCATGGACAGGTGCTATGACCAGCTTGTGATCACGTTAGTGTCTCTGAAGTCACACTCTGGAACTCTCTATCCAGCTCCTGCATGGCCCTCCCTCCCTACCACATCTTTGCATCGAACCAATCAGGTTTTTGTATATGTAAAGCAGAGGATTAATCTCAGCAAATATGGACAGCAAAACATTCAATTCAAGCATTCATCTCATTCTCAAACAGAAATTTAAAATACAGTAAATGAATTGTGAATAAATATGCTGCTTTCCTCTGACTGTAAAGGGAATGCAGACATTCATTTTAAATTTAAATGTCTATATAGTGAACAGTGAATCTTAGTTGAAATAAATCTAACCAGAAGTTGTACTACATGATTTTAAAACTTATCTTTTTTTAATGGGACAGTCAACTTAGAAGAAGACAAAAAATAACAGCACTGTGAGGAACGATTTATATTTAATCCACACTACATTCTGTCTTGAATTTTGACTCAGAAATGACAAGAGTGCTTATAGATACTTAGTTTCCATAGCACGTCAGAAAGCTACACACTGTGCTTTGTGCTCCAGAGTTACTGATATTCACAATGAAAGGAGGATGATTATGAGCCTTTAGGAAAAAGGCATCAATGGGACAGTGAAGATGTGGATAGCTGGACTCGATTTTATCTCTTTCAAGTGCACCCTATGAAATTTTCAGCTTTCACATAATTTAAATATTAGAACAGGTAAAACAATCAAAAGGCATTTTACTATTAGCTAGGGAAGAAACATTTCATACATCAACGCTAATCTCAGGACTTGTACTCTTCATGTCATGCACAGCACATCAACAAGAAGACTTACCTTCCAAAATTAAAAGGTGATCAGTTAATTAGTAGCAGCTGAGCTAGGTGACTACCTCATTTAATTTAGCCAAGGGCTATTGTTTCCTAACAAGAAGGTTGTTTCTTGTTGCTCTTAACAAAATTGATCAGTGATTGAGGAATTGAATGAGTCTTAAATACAAAAGTCATCATTCGGAAGAGCCTTGCAATTCTGGTTCTAGAGTGACAACAGGATGTAATTAATCTAGAGAAGCATTGCTATTTTTTCACATTTTTCGTCATGCAAAGTGCACTTCCCATTGTTTAATCTGTGACCACCATGTTCACATCCTTTACATCATTCTTAAATGCCCAAGATATAGCAATACTAGTCCAGTCATTGGAAAAGCTGAGAATTTCTCTGTATCTGAGTGAGCTGTGCCTCGAAAACATAATGTTTGGTGGATATGATCAAATCCTCTTTACTAATGGACTGCAGGTTTCTTTAACAATTTGTAAATACCAGTCTCCATGTTAAGCCACTGGACATGGAGTATCAAGGAATTAGTGTTAAGATCTACATGAATGCTACATGTTTCAAGATAAAAATTGATGACAGCAGTTATTTTATTATGAAGGAAACTGTAGTAATGACAATGTCCTAAACTGTGACAACTTTTATGCAGTTGACTAAATATTTAAAACTTCTTTAATTCAAACAAAACAGTGATTTTAGAAAATTACTTTAGACATTGTTTCTAATGATTTTGCCTTCTTCACATCAGGGCACAAAATGTATCTCAATGACTTGGACCTACATGAAAAAATAAGATGAAAAAAGCTTTAGTAATTTAGGACTTGACATAATGGTGGTCAGAGTCAGTTTAAATAATTTGCTCTGTTTCGTAGCTGGTTTGTGTGCACTTGAGCATCTCATTTAAACCCAGATAATCAAAGAAAGGTGTTTAGCTGGATAAACTCTAATGCCTGAATACTAAATGAAGTTTCATTTTTAATCTCTTTTACCTGATTTACTTGTCTGTTAAATGGTAATGGAAGCACTTCCTGACCTCATAAAGGTTTCACTGGAATATACTGTGAAGTTCTGTGTTGTTGAAGAGGGTGAACAGGTACTGTGGATTTATAAATGAATGCAGGAGTTGCAACCAGGCAATTGATAGATGTTTTCTGGCCTAAGAGAGAACTTCTGTGTTCTTAAGGCAGAAATTGCCAATTTATCTAAGTCCAGTAGGCAGCGATCCATTTAAAAAAAAAAAAATCCCTTTACAACTAGTAACATCCTGGGAAGACTTAGAGAAGAGAACTTGGGCTAAATACCTCATCAGTGGCCTTTCCGAGGAAGCTGGGATACCTTGATAAAATCTTTTACTGCTTCAGCTTGCTCAAATCCTGTAAACATACAAATGGGACTTCTACTTCCAAGCCTGTCAATCTGCTGTCTTTCTGAAAACTAAAATATCATAAAAAGAAGCAGGTGTTGCTGAGCAAGAGAAATGAAAGAAATTGAATGGTGAAGTTTGTTACACCAGTTAAAACCCCACAAACTGCATTCTCAAAAGGTAAAAGGGAATGAAGAAAATAAGCTAGATACCAGAATAAAACAATAAATGTAAAATGAAATGAGAACACGAAATGCAGAAGATGATAACAGTTTTTATCTTTAAAAATAGAAAAGGAATAGGAATAAATGTGTAATCAGCACAGAGGTAAAACAGGAATCAGACTCTGCAGAACTATGATCATCAAGTTTTAGGAACCTAATAAGGCATAATAACAGTTGGCATTATACCATGGGTAGAGAAAAATCCTTGCTTTTAAATGCTCTAAGATGTGCTCTGAATCTGCCAGAAAGTTATCTGCCGTGTTTTTGGAGTTTCTAATTTTTTTTTAATTTTTTTTTTTTTTGGTAGTAGTTACAAACTTACAAGGAAATAATTAGAAATTGAAGCTAATTTTTTTTTTTTCATTTTAGGGTATTAATTTCCTTAAAAATATCATAGTTCCTGTTATACCTGGAAATGAACACTGAAGAGCAAAAATGCTGTTCTGGGTTTAGTGAAGCAAACTAATCTGTTATTTAGGTATATAGCTGCTGTTTCAAACATTAGTTCATGGTCTGCTAAATTCTGTACTGCTGCTACTTTGGAAAAGAACTGTAAAGGAGGTCTTCAGGAGTTTCTGACATTGATTAATTCCATTCTGAATACAATTAATCAGGATATACCATCCACTTTTATCTCCAAAGCAGAGAGAGAAAAAGCAATAGGATACAGTGTGTCCATGGAAAACTCAGAAAAAGAGTTGAACTGCCAAGTGAGTGACTGTGAGTAATGGGAGACAAATTTAGTGCAGCATGTGTTGTGTGTATGAACATCAGAGAGAAATTTTTAAAAGGAAGGCTGGCCAAATGAGAAAACTTGTCTATTGAAATACATATTACCAAAATAGAGCTGAAAGAATCAATCATACATTGTGATCTAGCCCTGAACTATTCCTCAGGGAAAGGATACGGGTAATAAAAATGGACATGTGGAACTAAACCTCCAGGAGAGCATAGAAAATGTAATAGATTTGTACTGCTGACCTCATCATCAGAGCAAATGGAGAATAGTGTGTTGTGACACATTTAAAAGAGTGAAAACTAATAGAGCAGTAATAATGAATTATTTCAACAGTACTCACAAAAAATTATCAAATATCACAATAAATGTCAGGAGAAGTAGTTTCCTAATGTTTTTGAACAATAAACTCTTAGAAGAATTATTTTTATTGTGTAGAAGTTAAGAAATTCCCCTCAGCCTGTTCTCTTGCAGTTCACAGAAAATTATGTAAAAAGAAACAGCTGAGGTGAAGCCTTTGACAAATACTGACCATAACATATTTAGAAAAAACCCCTATTCTGTCTGGGGAAAAGGCCTCCCAAAACCCAGAATGTAATCAAATAACATTTATCTTCATAAAGTATGATTAAAATGCTGTCCTTAACAAACATACTCTATAAAAATCAAACCACAAAACTCTTTAACCCCGTAAATGAACAGATAATGGAACAACTATTAGTATCTCACAAAAGGAGAACTGATTTTGAGCAGTACATATGCTTTGGTTACAAACGTGTCTATTAACAAAATACAATAAAATCAGTGGCCACATGGTACATACATTCCAGAAAGGTGAGCAGAGAGCAACCCCGCAGTGTGGTAATGCCTAAATATAAGGCCATCTTATATGCCTAAATTTAGGCCATCTGCCTAAATTAGAAAGTCATGTTAAACAAGAATTAGAAGGAACAGATAGAAGGGTATATATTTGCACATTGCGTATAGACTGTTGTGCCATAATGACACAATATCAGTATTTAAAAAAATAAATTGAGAATCAATACAAATAATAGTTAAGAACAGGAATTTCTTAGAGAGAAAATGAAGGAAGAAAAAATCCCCAATTCCCCCCGCAGTTAAATGGTGGGGTAAATCCTAGAAAAAAGTGAAAATAAAATAAAAAACATAGCAGATTAAATTAAATCAGCAGCAGGGCTGTCAAAAGAGGTTTGTAGAAAATTATGTAGAATGCCTAAAACTAATTAAAATTTTTTTAAAAAACAAAACACATTGGGATAAGGAGAAGCCAGAGAGTATTTAAGGCAAACAAGATCAATATATATAAAGTGCAGTTTGAAAAGATAAATCCCTGGCAGAAAACCTAATTTTTACACCTATGTTCTGTGGATTGGAGAGGGAAAACACCATAATGGACCTTGCTGTCACGTAAAGTGAATTTGGAGATTTGTCTAACGTGCAAATGTCAGTAAATGTCATTATACAACAAATGAAAACAAGAAACAATTACAGATAGAAAGATCTGAAGATATCTAATGGAACTAAAGGACGAACTAGATAAATTATAGATCATGGTAAGTAAACTCTTGCATAAATTTAACTTACGACCAGTAATTCAGAAGGTGACGATTATGACTCGAATTTCCAAAACTGTTGCCTGGGAGAATTCAAACTACTGTCGACAGGGTAATCTGCATCAAATCAATTAGCCAGAACAGTGTTATGGGGCATATGGATGAAGGAAAAGAGCTAATACCAGTTTTGTAATGGGAAGTCATCTGTTATGAATCTATGGCCTTCCTTGAACGAATGGATGAATGAGCATATTTAAAGGGACAAGCAGATTACATATCCAGTTTTCCCCAAGGCAGCACTATTACCAAAATCTCTTAATAAAGACATTGTGAGAGATGAGAGATGGTGTTTCCATAAATAATTACAAGATAGGAAACAAACTGTGCGAATATGCACCCCTTACTGTGAAGGGAAGGCACTTCGGTACTTTATGGGGATCTTTGATGTGTTCACAATATTAGGTGCTGATAAACAGTTATTTTATTGTCAAGTTGCTTAGAAACACAGAAGCTGACAGTGAAGAACTGGAGAAGGACATCCCAATGTTGACTGAGTGATATAGTATCAAGCACATGGATTAGAAAGTGAAGCATTGGGAAACCACCCATAAACACAAAGATGAGCTTTGAACTGAACATTTATTTCCAAGTGCTACAATACAGGATTGGGATTCTAGTTTTGTAGTATTGAAATGTTAGTAATTCAAAATATATCACAAATTATTAAGGTAAAAAACAAGGAAACAAGGAAAGTGAAAATATAATGCACAGAATATGTACACTGGTAGTGCACATCCTGAATGGTACGTTCTGTTTGTGTCCTTCATTAAAAAAAATTGTACAGACAAGATTATCAAGGTAATCAAGTATTGTATAAACTTTCTTTAAGATACAGTAAAGCCTTCTTTAAGGTGCAAGAAAAGAAAAGATTGATTTGGTGTGTTGCAGAATCCTACAGAATTGTGAGTGGCATGGGGAAGGTGAATAGAGAACAAGAGTTCTTATCTCATCTGGAACAAAAGAAGTATTTAGTTTTAACAATATGTAGACAAGATGAGATGCTTGTCAGAGGATAACCTGGATGGTAAAAACTAGCTGAGGTTCAAAGAATAGAAACACATAAAGTGATGTGTTGTAAAAGTTGAAGTCAGATTTGAGAAGTTCATGAGCTATTAAGTGCTATTAAGACTGGATGCCTTTCATTGGCTTTGTCTGTTGGTCGTAGAACACCAGGTTAAAGGGGACTTTTTCCTCTGTGGACTTATGCTCTTTTATGTCCTACAGATGACTGATTTTCCTGTATTCTCTGACTCAGGTCCACGGAACTTTTTCCTGCCCTGCAAGATTGAAACTGTAGTATCTCTATGGCTGCTCTTCACTGGGTAAAGGGGGCTAGAAGACATTATCTCTATAAAATGGCATTATGAGATGCTATGGGGTTTGTTCTAACTGTTCTGATATCAGACATTAATTTATGGTTGTGGATACAGATTTACCTTGGAAAATGAGTCATGTTATTTTCATTTCAGTAATGTGATGAAATTGCTGTTTGCCTGGATGACTTGCTTGTGACCGAGAAGCAGAACATATGCCTTTAGGAGATCTTAGCTGTGCTAAGTGCTGTACAGAGCAGGTGTACTGACATGCATGTGATTTATTCATGCTTTTTCTTCTCAACTGATATTTCTCAGCTTGACTTAAAGACTGAAATCAGGAGAATCTTACATGAGGGCCACTTCCAGCAATAGATTTGAAACATAACTCAAGATGGTTCATATAGCCAAGAAAGAAATTGAATTATCCATGTCATACATCTGTAGAGAAATTCCTTTCTGTATATAGTTTTATTTAATCTTAAAATATAGTTAATTAAAATCTATTCAATAAAGTTGTCTGATAGGAGCTATTTCGTAGAGTTTTGGAATTCAGGCATGACAATTGTCTTGAAGTTGCTTAAAAAAAGGGAAGAAAATTAGTCTTTCATTGGTTGATTTGAAAATGTACAGTGAAGAAAAGGACAAATACTCTGTGTAAGGTTCTGGAATACTGATTAAATGTATTGTAACACGCCAACATGGCAGAAGGGTACTGCTGAAAATGGCTTCTGTGAACATCAAGAAATAGCTCAACATTGCAGAAATATCCTATTCTCACAGTATTATGTTTGCATTTTTAGACAGGGAAAAATAGTTGCAACTGTTCCTTCCTGTTAATGGAACTAAACTGTTGCAATTATTTATCTTTAAAAAAGAGCCATTACTTTTTTATCTAGACCAATTACCCATCTAGATGATTTTCCTAGAGATTTTCCTTTATACATTTAGAGTTTTGTAAAAATAGTATTGAAATTAGATTTTTAAACCAATTTTTTATTCAAATAAGTGCAACATTTCAGAACACAACACATTTTCAGAGCTATATTTTGTTCCAGGTGCAAAGCATATATTTCAGTGGACTGTTGAAAGATTCTGTGGTAATATGTGGATTTCCATGCTTAATATTTAAAAACAAGTTATGTCAAATAAACACCGAATCAATATCTCATCAACATGACAAAGCAGTGATTCTAATCATATATTACAACCTTGCAGAGCAACATAGAAAAGGTTAATCTTAGAAAAGAAAAGTAATTAGGAATCCATGCTTAACTCTTAGTGCTGGTTTCTTGTCCAATTAAGATTCATCTGCTCATAGTCTTTTTGTGCCTATCAAACATGATGTTCAAACAAAAAAAAAAAAAGCCTAAGTCTTTCTTTCCTCAGCAGAGAGGAAATAGCATCCTCATTAATGAGAATTGTGCATAATTTCCATTATTCAGGCACAAAAAAATATAGTGATCTAATGAGCTGTCTGTGCTTGTTGTAAGCTGTTTTGAAGATTAATCTTTGTTAACTACTTGTTTAATGTTATAGTTAATAATTATCTACCCTGTAGTCCTATATCATCCATCACTTTATTGAACTGAATCAATTCTTTTTTTAACTTATAAGAGGTTGCTTATCTTTGCTTAAGGCTATTTGGATGAAAAATATCAGAAAGGTTATAGAGTTCTGATTCTGTGAGAGTTTTTTCTGCATGCAAACCACAAATCGTTCTTTATAAGTTTCTATTTTTATTGCTTTCCACAATAAAAAAGAAACTTTTACTGCCATTTTCTTCAACATAAATGACAACCACATAACTTTATATCCTGTTGACTCATAAATGTTTTCATACATTCTTCAGTGGAAATGGGACTTAGTGAATTAGCATAACCTATTGTGCACTACAAATACTTTCTGAAAACTGTAAAGATTGGCTTCCAATTGCTTTTAGTTTGGCAGAGAATTTCCCCTACTTCGGCTGTCTAGGGTCTAATAAAGATCTAGAAACAAAACATTTAATGCTGGTCTTTAAGAATTAAATTTTGCTGCTGGTAAAACCTTGGCAGGAAGAGGTCCATATAATTCTGACTTTTCTGCCTAGAACTGTATTTCGGTATTTGACGTCTTGCTGATTTGTGAATTATCATCTATGTTTGTATTGTATAATTTTTTACCTAGTTAAGTAGGAATAACTGCAGTAAAAATAAAAAGGCAAAATGATGAATAAATAAAGAAAAATAATGCCAAAGGTTAGGTTTTATTTTCACTAAAATCAGCAAATTAATAGTTACAGTTCCCACTGTGGTGATATCTCAATCCCTTGGCACATATGTTGCATACTGGTTTTCAGCACATGATATTAAGTTTAATGCTCAAATACATTTATATGAAGCAGCTGAATTAAAATTGCTTGGGGGAATATAATTTTAAATATGTTGTCTTTTGTGTGCATAACACCGTAGCCATAATGCCCCATTAATGTATTTTCCCCCATTTAATTACATAAAGAATTTATTATACTCCTCCTGGTGTGCTACAGACTGCACTATAGAACGATTAGCTGGATTTTCAGCTGGTGAGAAGGTTATAACTCAGGTGAAGTCTTGAAGGTACAGTTGTTTGCAGCAGCTGAGACTCTGTCCTGGTATGATTAGCATGGATGGGATACAGCACATTAACATCAAGACATTGCAAGGTCTTTTCTTGACTCGCAATAGACTTTCCCTGAAATTGGAGTGTTAATTCCAGTCTCTTGGGAAAGAACATCTGCCTGATCCTGTGCTTGGTTACATGGGTGTAAATCAGAAAGGACTACCTGAATTCAGTGAAGTCATCTAAGTATGAAAAGTAGTGTGATACCCTCATCAGATCTGAAAGATATTGTCTAAGGTGACCTGAAATAAGTTTGCAGTGAAATAAAAGTGTCTCTAAAGTACTTTCATTTGGTGTGTAAATAAAGAACAATTTTAAATGAGCACTCTTTACATTTTCTTCAGAGACATTCTTGGTGCAGTGAGAGCTGATAAGGTTCATTTTTTTTTCTTGACTTATAAATCAGAACCTGATTAGAAGAACTTTGGAAATGATGTGGAACAAAGACTGTTTTTAATGCTAAATATTTATTGAGTTATTTATTCTTTGATTTATTACCTTTTTTTAACATCCATCACCTACTCAATTTCAAAACGAATTATTGTCAACTGAAATAAAATTGTTTCAGAAATTAATATAAAATGCTGCTCTCTGGTTTTCAAGATATTGCAGAACAAGGCAATTTTGCAAAGTGGGAAGCAATGGTCCAGAAAGGCACTCTGATTTCTGCTTCTTTATTGCACATAGTGCAGCTTCCCTGGCCTGGACTGTAACTATAAATGGTGAGAGGGTTTGGCCAATATGTGGGAAATTTGGCTGGCCAAATTTGTCATCATCGCTGCTGCTCCAGGAAAGGAAGCTATTAATTCACTGCAGGGAAATGAGCAGGTTGTGGGAACAGCTGTCAAGAGAATGAAAGGGGCATTTGGAAACCAAATATCCAGCTGTAGCTGTGAACTTGGACTATTTGACAATTTTATTTGCTGCCTAGCTTCCTGTGGCTGATGACAGAGTTGAAGCCCCTTACTTTCATCCATTTCTTTATTTCCAAGAATATAAGAACAAAATCCAGCTGTGGCGAATGCAAGCATAACACTGGAAATCATTAAAGTGACTGTGCATATGGAAAGGTTCTGGGTTATGTGACCTGCACAAAAGAGTAGATGACACTCACACCTTTCCCTCCAATTTCTGTGAGGAGTTGCATGAGATGAGGCCAAAGCCCAGCAGAAAGCATTTTTTGTTCTTGTTTAACAAAATCACATGCCTGTAATTTATTCCCACAAGAACCAAACCCAGTTTGAGTTATGGTTATGTTGTTCTGTGGTCTGATATATAACTTCTATCAGATTGATTCAATAAAGCTAAAAAAAGAAGTTTCCTTAATACCCTTAATTAGATACTGTACCTTTAGTGTGTAATATTTTATCCAAGACAGATTTTCCCTTTTACTTTAAAAAACATTTTTTGCTTAGTAAATGACTTAATTTACTTCTTTATTAAATGTTCAAAGAGTTTTAAACAGTGTTCTGTATATTTCTGAAGACCATAGCAACCCACAAGTTCTAATTCAATATAAACCATAAAAGATCCTTTTCAGGTAAGGATGGATCTTAACTCTATATTGTCATTAATGAGTAAGAAAACACCAGATTTTAATTTTTTCTTGCATAAAAGTTGTTATGATTTTTAATAAAGGACAGATTGATTCTTCTCCTCTTACAAAATAATTCCTCATTGTTTTTGTGAAGTTTGGCAAACGTTTTTATTATACACAATTAAGGACAGGTAAAATATTCAGTGATACCAAAAGTAGTGTTTCATTTTACTCATATTGGTATCACATTTCCAACCTAAATTGCTTTTTTAGGTTGTGAGTCATCTGCTTTTGAACGTACCAGTGTGTGTATTAATTGAAGGATTATTGATCTGTAAGGGCATTGTGTAAAAATACAGAGATTTGTATTTGTTTTTTGCCATTGTTTTTATTGTAGTGTACATTGGATGGAATCGTGTCCAGATCTGAAAATCCCTTTGAAAATGTTGATATTGACAACATCCCATTGAATCCCACTTTGGTGAATCTCTATTGATGAGCTGCATAGATAGCCAGCTGCCATGTTTCCTATCTTTAAAAATCACAGAAAGTATAGTAAATATTGGCAACTGCTTTTCTAAGAATGAGCACGTGAGAGTAGAAGTGACATACCTTGGTTGTGCAGCAAGGGCAGCTGACTCAGGGACCGAGGTTCAGCAGGGACCGAGGCTCCATTTCATGATGATCCCAGCATCTGCCATGGCAAGTGATCGCTTTCACCACCAGCATAAATTTTGTTTTATAGGTTTAGTGTATCTTTAATTCATATGCATGTTTCTGTTTCTCACACAGACAGGCTTCATCCATCAGAACTGCTTTCTCTTCAGAGACATATTAAAACCTACTGTCTTAAGTATCCCAGCGGAAGTGTACATGTTGACATGCAAGGAAATCATGGCACTCTTTATGACTTTTCCTGATACACGCTCTGTTTCTGACTTTGGAAATGGTAACCTGGCAAAGGAAAGACCACAGCACAGCTTTCACAAAAAGCATCTGCTTTTCTTTGGTCACACAAGACTCTGAAAGTTATCATTACTATGAAATTTCCATCTAGGAAAATTAAATTAATTCTAAGATGCTGTCAATAACTTAACTTTTCACCTGCTCACAACGTTCCAAGATTACACATGGGCATTTTATAACCTGGCATGTTACTGCTAAATGAACAGACTTTGCTGTAGTGACTTCAGTTAGATACATTCATGTCGTGGGTTTACCCAGGAAGGGTCAGTCTTTTAAGTGACTTATGGTGCAGGAAGCAGTGCACCTTACTTCCTGGGAAACAGAGCCAGTGACCAGCTAGTTTTGAGTATTGATGGGTGTATAATCTAATTAAAAGTTGTTCTGCCTCCAGGGAAAAAACCATATTTAAGAGAGATACACCTGAAAAAAACCCTCTTTTCCTGTCCTGTTGCTGCGAGAGAAGCAAGTCCTGTGCTTCTCTCTCTGGTAAGGCTGGGCCTTTGCTCTTTCCCCGCCCCCCCCCCATCCCCAGAGCGGGGAGGGGGAGG
>VZTJ01003395.1:0-93008 GCA_013397795.1 Orthonyx spaldingii
CGCGCGGCGCGCGGCGATGACGCTCGCGCCGTCCCCCCCCCACCGCCCTCCCCCTCACGGCCCGGCCATGAAGGCGACGCCGCTCTCCAACTGCGAGCGGCGCTTCCTCCTGCGCGCCATCCAGGAGAAGAAGGTGCGGCGCCCGCATCGCCCCCCTCCCTGCCCCTTTCCCCATCCCGATCCCCTTCCCCGCCGCTCGGCGAGCGCGGCTGTCCCCAGGATCCTTCCCCCCCCGCCCCCCGTCCCGTCGCATGCCGGGCATGGCGCACTGACCCGCTCCATGTGCGTGTCCGTGTCTGTATTCCCGCAGCGCCTGGACGGGAGGCAATGCTACGACTACCGCAACATCCGCGTCTCCTTCGGCGCCGACCGCGGCTGCTGCATCGTGGAGCTGGGCAGGACCAGGTGGGCGCGGGGGCTCGGCCGCGGGCCCCGGGGTAAATAAAGCCTGAGGTTCCAAACGCGCAGTGATCACTGTAAACAGATTTTAACCTTTCAAGCCTTAAAGTCGTAGTATTTCAAGGGTAGCAGCAAAGAGGAGAGGATGGAGAGGAGCGAAGCGGGAAAGGGATGGGGTTTCCGTGATTGTTGTTATTACAAATAATTTATCCCTTTGTCCACTAATCGCGCGTTTTACATTCTTCCACAAAACAAACGACCCTTTTTTGCCTGTGGAAAAGTGAAATACGTGCGCTGACATAAATATGTCATTACAGTTTCTCATGTATTCGAGTCAGTTTTTAGTCTTAAAAGAGAAGAGTATGTTTTAATTCCTACATTTGGTCCTTTCAGTTGTTGACCAGAGTTTAAACATGTATGACAGGTGTTGAGTGAGAAACTCAGTTTACAAACTAAAACCCTAAACCACTTGCTTTTTTCCCCAAGTATGTGTTTTGTTTCTAGGTTTTTCCTGGTATGTTCTGTGACTTGGTGCTTCATTTTCCTTGGCAGGGTTCTTGCACAGGTGTCGTGTGAACTCGTACCCCCCAAGCCCAGTCGGCCCACGGAAGGTGTGCTCTTCTTTAATCTGGAGCTCTCACCCATGGCTGCACCTGGGCTGGAGCCTGGCAGGTAGTGAATGTCTTAACATGACTGAACAAGGATGGCATAAAAGCCACTGTAATCATATTAACTTTGGGTTGATTTTGTTCCAACAGACAGTCTGAGTTACTGGTGTCACTGAACCGACTACTGGAGAGATGCCTCAGAGATTCCAAATGCATTGACACTGAATCTCTGTGCGTTGTTGCTGGTGAAAAGGTAGGGAAACCTCCTAATTCCTGGTAAAAGATACATGTAGTCCAATATTAAGTTGGTCTCTGTCTTGTTTTGGAAAGTGCTGATTTTAGGCTAATGTAAAGATTCACATGTCTGACTTGACATGTATTTTTAACTTGCATAACTACAGAGGCTTTCTGAAGTACCTGGGACCCTGCAGAATAAGGTTTAAATTGTGCTTAAGTGCTGCATATTTTGTCATGATTAAATCTAGCACAGTGGGGGTATCTTGGAATATACCGAGATCTCTCATCTTCTAAAGCAAAGACCTAAGCAATATATGCTGGTTCTTTTTCTCGTTCAAAAAATGAACTATTTTGGAAAAAAAATTCGTTTCTGCAGAATCATATCTCAGCTTGGCAAGCAGTTTTGTGTTTTTCTTAGGTTTGGCAAATTCGGCTGGACATGCACCTGCTAAACCATGATGGCAACATCACTGATGCTGCCAGCATAGCAGGGATTGTAGCTCTGTGTCATTTTCGCAGACCAGATGTGTCTGTGCAAGGAGAGGAAGTAACTGTGGTAAGTGGTTTGTTTCTTCTTTAAAATTCCTTAAATTTCTTTGTAGTTTTAAAATTAAACAAATTTCATAAATAACTGAATTCTGGGCCAATTCCTTTCAAAGTACACTCCTGAGGAACGTGATCCTGTCCCTTTGAGTATCCACCACATGCCCATTTGTGTCAGTTTTGCCTTCTTCCATCAAGGGTAAGATTATGGGGTCTTATATAAGGGGTATAAGGCTTGTATACCCAATAGCTATTAATATGCAAACCAACTCCTTTGTTTAATTGTGTTTATGTGGAGTAGTTTGCCTTGAATTTCTCATGTTGCCTTATATTTCCAAACTTGATTCTAGGACCTATTTATTAGTGGATCCAACTGAACGTGAGGAGCGGGTGATGGACGGGCTCCTTGTAATTGCCATGAATAAACACCATGAAATTTGTGCCATCCAGTCCAGTGGAGTGGTTATGCTGGTGCAGGATCAGGTAAACCTCTGCCTTGGCCAGTCCTTCCGTGGTGTATAAATTGGTTCCTGTGCTGCAGTCTTGACATGGAAATATCCGTGGCATCTGGAAGCTGAGAAATCAATTAACTGTCTGATTTTATTGGCAAAGATTATGTATTTTTAGTCCTAGTGGAAGGGCATAGTATTGTGTACCATGCTGCAGGAGGAACATACAAAATGCATAGTTTTTTGGTCAGATACGCATCTTTTTATTTTCCCTGTGATTTGGCTGAGAAAGCCTGCAAATTATTTCCAGTTGCACTCTGGAGACTCTTTAACTTTTTGCATAACTCTCAGTGAATCAATTCTTCATGTTAAGGTGCCATGTTGTAAGTGTTTGTAATTCCTGTGATTTAAGTGTTCGTAATTCCTATGGTGTTCTACAGTTTAAAAACATTTTGCTGTCATGGCTGTAAAGTGTTTTTTTATGTGTAACAAACAGATTCTGAGATGCAGTAAAATAACAGCTGTTAAAGTCGCAGAAATAACAGAACTGATTCAGAAAGCCTTGGAAAACGACCAAAAAGCCAGGTGAGTGTTTTGGGAAGGGAAGGAAATGGGGATTTTTAAGAAATGTAGCAAAAACTAATGCCAACTTGTGGTTTCAACAGCAAATTGTCTTCACTTGTATTTGTTTTAAATAGCATTTGTATATTTGAACTTGAAAAGAGAAACCATTTTTGTGTTATCCTGAAATGATGTCTGTCACTGAATGATCAGGAAAGAAGGCGGGAAGTTCGGCTTTGCGGAATCCATACCCAACCAAAGGATCACTGCCTTCAAAATGGAGAGTGCTGCTGTGGACACCAACGACGTGGAAGAGCAGGCTGGAGAAATCATTGCTAAAGCTGACCCTCCTGCAGAAGTGTATCTTTTCCAGCGTGTTACTCAGGGGAGAACCAGGTTAAACACACATTTAATGTTCCTCATAGCTTAGGTAGCCGTAGGAAACTTCATCATCATCATCCTGGTTTTGGTTCTCTCTGCTTTTAATTCCTTGCTTAAAGTGCAAAGCTGAGGTCAGAACTGTGATTATTACAGTGACTGGAGAAGTGGCACTCTGAACTCCCCTTTAGGGTTGTTCTCCCCCAGCTTAAAAACCACCTGGTTTGCTCTCAAAATACAAAGAATTTTACCAGCAAACACCAAGATTTTTCTTAACTCCTGCAGTTTTGCCAGTCCAATATTGCACACTCCTGGGACAGCCCAAATTGGGGAGGGAATAGAGAGCTCCTGGGGAGACCTTGAAGACTCTGAGAAGGAAGAAGCAGCAGAAGAGGAAGGTGAAAGTGAGGCAGCTGCTTTTGAATATGAGAAAGTGGAAACTGAGGATACAAGTACAATGAGGGAAACTAAGAATGGTATGTTTTTCTTGGTATCAGATCCTATTATTAATAATTTAGAATTAAAATGTGAAAGGCCCTTAGGAAGAAAGAAGCACTGTAGCCACTTTACACATTTGCTAATTTCATTTGACCTGGTCAGTACTCTTCATAACTTGATTTCTGTAGTAGAGGGTGGGCTCCAAATGAATCCGTAGCCCCTCTGAATGTTTCTTTAAAAATGCTGTGGTTATTAACTACAGAAGTTGTTTGTACAAAACTGATCAGCAGTTTGGGGTTGGTGGGGTTTGTGTGTTTTTTAGATGAACCCATTGTGCTGTCCGACAGCGAGGAGGAAGAAGTAGTCATTCTGGAACCACAGGAATTACCAAGGAAAACAAGGTAAGCAACAAGTGGAATTAGGAGGGGAAAGGAGTTTCTAAAGAGTATTTCCAGGAAGGACAGGATTTTGGCAAGGCCAAGAAAGATTTCAGTTGATCAAAGGGAATACAGATAATAGTTGAGAGCAAGGCAGTTTAAATTCAGACTACGTCTCTGGCCTTCTGTCCTGGGAGGCCAGAGCCTGGCGGGCCTGCCTCTCTGAAATGGTTATGGCTATTTGACTCATTTTAGTCCTTCCAAAGGGAGTGAGAGGATAAAAGTGGATCTCAGCCAGTGGCACCTTAGAGCTGCTGCAGAGATTCTATGTGCTACACTAGAGCTAATGCTAAGTTTTACCTCCAAGAAGTGAGATTTGCTGCTGTATCCATGGAAACCCCTGCTGTTAGTGCCCTTTCAAAAGATTAACTTTGACTGTGGCACCAGGTGTGGTGGGTAGTTGCCACCTTATGGATAAGCAGCCTGTGTTACTTTGAAAAACTATTCAGTAAGTTTCTCTGATGCAACCGTTGTTTGCTGGCAGAACACAGACCAGCTCCAAACAAGAAAATCCAAGTAAGAAAGCATTTAACAAAAGGAGAAGAAAGAAGAGAACTTCTCGTTAAAGCCGTCATCCCTCCTGCAGGAATACTGTATATTATGGATTTTGGTGTATTATTACTGAGCTTATTTTTGTAGATAATTTTATTTCCTCCCTTCCCAATATGTGGTTCTGCATTTATGTATGGGTTAAAACTACTGTACACAGATTTAAATAAAAAAATGGTGCCTGTAACTGAAATTCCATGTTTGGCATCCAGCTGCAGCAAAAACTCACCTAGTTCAGCTTTCTTGACAGGGGAAGATCAATGTGCTGTGATTAAAACCTTTTTGCCCCTGGGATTCCACACCTTACCTTGTACTCAAACTGATTTGTATCAAAGTCACCAGAAATGAATGGACTTAACTAGTACAGAACTTCAGCAGTGGAGTTTTTAAAAAAGTTTAATTAAATATTACATGCAACAGACAGGAATGCTTCTTGAACTATTGGCAAAGAATTATGCTCTGAATTTAGGATCAGGCAAAACAAAGAGACAAGGAGGATTCCAAAATACCTGATCTGGGCACTTGGCTTGCAAACAAGTGACACTGGAAACACACACATATTTACAGAGTGAAGCAGGGCTATTTTACAGGTGACTGCAGTGTTACATGAGCTGTGAACAGGAGAGAAGTGACTGTTGCAGATTTTACATTCCCCAAATCAGGTTAAGAACTTAATGGGAAAAAAAAAAATAAAAATATATATATATATATGTAAAATGAGGCACAGCCAGGCAAAGCTTGAATCAAGTTGGGCTCTCTCAGAAAGGGACCAACACACAAAACCTCTTTTCTCCAGGAGCTAAACCAGTGCATTTTCTTAGTGTCAGTTCTTCCAACCCAAAGTCACTGTCCTGAGTACAAAAGTGGGCGAAGATGCAGTTCCTTCTTAATTCCGTAGTACCACGAGAGTGTAAACTTCTTCAGAAAAAAGAACAATATTTTTTGCACTGTTGTTTCTCTCTTCCTACATAACATCTCATCCCTATATTCCTTAGAGCCTTTAGTTGGAAAGGACTAGAATTTAACCTGGATAGTCTTAACAATAGTACAGTACAACATGGGATATTTTGTTCAAAGCTCAGAAGCAAAAGCTGGAATTGTCCCATATTAACTTCAGGAAATGAGAAGGTGGAAGAAGATAGCACTTAATAGCAGAAGCAAGAGCTGCCCTGAGGAGGGAGGAACATTGTCATGCTGGGCAGAGATGCCAGCCCCTGACTGAAGATTTTTTGTTAGGCTGCAGAGGAAATCATATTGATAATGGTGAAGATGAAGCTCAGGGAGTGTGGAAGGATTTTCCTCTGTGCTATGGAAACAGTAAGAGAACAAGTTCCATTAAAACTTGAGCACAGCTCTTTGATTAAGCACTAAATTAATAATAAACCCACTGAAGTCCTTTCACCTAAGTACTGCTACTTGCTCTTTTTCTGGAGAAAGTAATTAATAGGCTTGCTTTAAATTACTCCTGCAATGTTCGTATTTCTCAGCAGTCTTGGAATACAGCACAGAAAGGAAAGGGAAGGCAGAACCCAGTTTCCCAGGAAGAGCACTGTGGCCTGTTATCTTCAAGTAATAGCTGCCAGTCAGCACTGCCAGTTACCCTTCCAAGGTCACAAACAGTGAAAAACACATTCCTCCCTATATAAACTCCCTCTCCTGCAAGGTTAAAGGGTTTCCAACCCTAAGCACCAGACACGATACACACTGCACAGGCTGTCCCCAGTTGGTTTTAGCATTTCAGTAGCAGCCTACTGAAATTAATTTAAAGGCTGTTAGCCAATGAAATGTGGTTCCTCATTAACCAACAATGAATAAAAGTCCAAGTGCATCCTAAGAAGCTTAGATTGGCCAAAAAGACCACTTCTGCTGCGTATTTTGACCAAATTTTTGACCACTGCTCAACTCCATTGGTTTTGTAATTGAGGTGGCTCAGGGAAGGCTCAAGCAGCAGCACAAAGATGGGGGCAGAGTAGTAACTTTGTAGTTGCTGAGGTGAGACACAGAGTTGTGTCTCATTAACAGCTGCTTCTCAGCCTGACAGATGATGATTTTAAAAAAAGTCTTCTAAATAGCCCACACCCTCACAGCTGTTGGACATCTGTGAGGAGGAGTTTATACTGCTGCGTGCCCAGATAACCAGAGACGGTGTTGATTCAGCTTCAAGTCAAAGAGGCAGCCCTTGCCAAAAGGCTTTAGAAATGAATGCCAGTTTAAGATTCATTTCAAGTACTACCCCTCAGTGACTTTAAGCTATTGGCGAGACCACTAACATCAGATACAAAAACTGTTTATTAGCCAACCTGGAAATGGCTTAATTCAGCCCACTTCCGTGCACTCGCTGCTTTACATGCAAACAATGACAGGTACAGGGCAGCACCACTCCATTTACACAGGCTGAAGGTAAACATCCACTTGATCTAATGCTGATTAAACGCCAGTTTGCTCATGTAACAGTTCCAGAACTCAGGAAAAATAAGGCACATTTTTGCCGTGTGCCACAGAGCTCCTCTCAAGCATGAGGGGGGTACAGAATTCGTGCTGCTCTGCACACAACCCATCCATGCCAGAAGTCATTGCCTCCCCTTGAGGGCACAGAGCAGCAGCTCACTCCCCTGCAGTTTAATCCCTCCACCACCCCTAAAGAGGCACAAGGCAAGCAGACTGAGGACTGATTTTCTCAGAAGGCATCAATGGACTTTTGGGACAGCCAGCGCATCAGTGGGAACTCCATGGGTTTAGATTAGTATCAGTTTTACACTTGTACTAGAAAATACTGACAGCAAGACCATTCTCTGCGTAGTGGAAGCACGAGGCATGAACTGGTGCAGGAGTTTTAACTGTGCAGTCCCTGCAGCAGAGCGTTCAGCCTTTCCCCTGATGAAGATCTGGAACTACATTTTATAGCAATTGGGGTGCACCCTAAAGAGCCTCATGGTTCCAGCAAGGAGTTCTCCTCTTGGCCATAGAGTATCTTCCAGTTTTGTAGCCGTTAAGGCACATTTTGGATCTATGCTAAGTCTCAGTTTAAACTAGACAGGATAAAAATGCTACTGATACTCTGTGGAGTCCAGGTCTTTCTTACCTAGAAGGAGAAAAAGCCCTACTATAGTAATGCACTGCTAATATTAACATTTAGTCTATAATTAGATAAGCAGTCTCAGATTTCACGTGGCCTGCATGGTTAATTCTGTGCCTGAAGAGAACATTTTGATAAAAACAGCTAAAACTCTTAACAAGATTGCATGTACAAAAGATTTACATTAAAACCACATCAAACTAAACTTCATAATTGAAGTCATTGAAGCTGTATTCGTATTCTGAGTGATTATATCTAGAATTTTGAACCATGTTTAAAACTGTACATCATTTCCTGGCAATATACATCTCTTAAAAAGATCAGTCTCTTGATTATTACAATAAGTTTAGTGTGTCTGGTGGGTCAATGAGCGATACTCCGTGGTACCTAGAGAGGGAAAAAAAGAGGCAGGATGTCATCTTGCTCGAGTGCTCTCTGCCACAAAGAGCAGCATAACACACTGCAGTGAAGCACATTTCCCACCAGGCAGGAAACATTCTGGGACTTGTTGGCTGCCGTGCCTCACACAGATTTTTAAGAGCGTTAGGTATCACCAACTGTAGGAGCATCAAGAAAATTCCTCCAGTTTCTACCTGACAGTTCAGGCAGCAATGGAACACCAAGTATTGCTTTACAAACCACCATGCAAAACCCCAGGGAGTCTTGTCACCATCTCACTGAGGAGGTGGATTTGGTTAGTTGAGTTTGTCTGAAGACTCAAAAGATACTTACCACACTCACACCCTGCCAAGCATTTACATGTTTGGACAACTCAGGCATTAACACTTCCACAGATACTCACTTGGTACTCTTGTACTTTTCCCTTATGGACTGTTGTGTATGCTGGGCTGCTTTGAGGTAGGTGTTGTGTAGGTCTATGAGACAAGGCTTGATGTCTTCAAGGGTGTAGCCAGTTACTTTGCAGAGGGATTCAGGCTGAGGGGAAAAAACAAAGGGAGAGGGACATTTGAATGCTGCTGTTCGCTTATGCCGATGACCACTGGTGGAGTTTTTAGCTTCCTGTTGAAATCACATTACCTTACCTACCCCCCCGTCCCATTTTTCAAATGCCACAGGGAGCAATCCCTAATTAACAGGCTAGGAGCACAGAGGGGCTGCAATTCCTGCAGCCCAGCCCCAGCACTCAGAACTGTGTACAGATACACTGAACACAAGCAGAGGCCCGTGAAGGTTGACATTGGAGTGCTACGTACCCAGGTTTGTCCAGTGAGTGTGTAGTCTGCCAGATGAAATGCCGCAGCAGCAATAACTGATGGCAAGTATTTCAGGTAAGGATCAGCATCAATTAGACTCAGCTCTCCCAGGTACTGCAAGGGAAACAAGCAAGGCAATCACCTACTTCCAAAAGTTAACAGTTGCACTAGATCCCAAAATCAAGCTTCCAATCCTGTCACCAGTTGGAGGAACAGGTTTTATTAGTTTCCACTTACTTTAAGCATCTCCTGCTAGGTACTGTGAAACAGCATTCCAACACATGCTTTCCCAGCACATTTTATACTTAGGGATATATGAGAACTAGAGGGAAGAGTGTAGTCAGGTCTGACCTTTGCACCGTGAGACAAAAGCTTCTGTTTCGGAGCTCTGGTACCTACCATACAGCCAGGATTTATTATAACTTTAGCTGAAATGTTATCTGTGCTCTGCTCTAGAAATTAGCCTCTGGATTTAGAGCTTGCTGTCTGTTGAGGGGAAAACCAAAAGAAAAGTCCTTTTTTGCCAAAGTGTGTGTGTGGGGGGTAGGTGTGGCAGCTGTAGATAAGAGAGAGGGAAACATCTATCTTGCAGTGCACCAAGCCCCAATTTAAAGTTCATTAATCTCTGCCTGCTCTGAGGGAAGGGTACATGCTTGAGCCAGGCCAAGTGCCAGCCTCTGATAAGAACAGAGTATCCCAAACAGTAAGTGACAACAGGAGTGTTAGTTCCCAGCAGCAGGGCACCACTTCTGGAGTAGCACAAATCATAAGGTGTATATATGTTACACATATATATATATGTGCAATAAATACCTGCATTAGAACTCTGTAATTACATGGCCTGAGCTAATAATTCTCACTTACCATTGACAGGCTCTCCACTTTAGCATCTGTCTGCTGGTGGAGGAAGTACTGGGTGAGGAACTGGTTGATGGTTGGAGCTGCCAAGTCAAACGACAAAACCTTCAGAATTAAGTGTTCCATCCTTAGGACCTGCTTCTTGGTGTAGGTGTCATCTGTGATGTAGACAAACTCGGCTACTTCAGGAGGGTAGATCTCTTCAAACTTTCTGCCAGGAGAAACAGTTATGAGTAAATAGTTGAGTAGTAGAAAACCACCAACATTTAATGAAATGCTGGTTCAAATTCTGACTTGGGAAGGAGCAGGGCACTGGTACCAAACAAGTTTGCTGCAGTTGGTTCAGTAGCCCTAGAACCAGCAGGATTTGAAATTAGAGAGCTCCAACTGCATGATAATTTAGGACTAAGGAATTTGGGACTTGGGAGTTACTGAAGCTCCAGAATAACCCACTAAATTAGTGAGGCAAGCACACCTTCCTTTTCACATGCCGTATGCAAATTCCCTCAAATATTGTTTAGATGCCTGCTACTGCAGCTGGAAATAACACTCACTTTAGGGCAATCTAGAGAGATAACTGCCAAGCTTTTAGGTGGGTAGCTCCTGATTTTTATCCTAGTGTGAAGCCCTCCCAAGTCAGTCCTGCTGTAGGCAACAGAACAGCCACAAGGTTTTCATCTGTATGAAACTATGTGAAACTTGAAGCAATTTCACTTACGATGCGAGCAGCATAGCTGCAGTACCCACAAGCTGAAGTTTTCCTCTCAAAACAGACATGGAAGAAAGAAACCTATCAATGTAATTTACAGCTAAGTGCAGGGTTTCGTTCTGTAGTTTGTATTCTTCTCCGACTTCCACCAGCCAGTCCACAAGAATAGCCCTCATGTTGTTTGTGATATCTGGTTGCTTCTTCATGTAACCTATTTTGGGCTTGCATTTCACCTGTAGGTTTAGATGACAGATAAAGCTGAGTTTGGACCATATGCTGGTAGGGAAACAACTATTTAAACTCCATTTATCACAGTTTAACAAATCAGAGGTAAAGACTGTGAGTTTAGGATCAGTAAGTTCTATTTCTGTAATCTTGGTTTTCAGCTTGTGCATGGCACAATCAACTTTATCACAATAAACCAGTCTTGTGCTCTTATTTCTCCCTTTCTTGCAAGCTCTAATTTAGTCATTGTCATAGTAATTTTTGTTTAGATGCATTTCTCCACCCCAAACTCTTCCCCCGTGGGCTGTATGCAAAGAAGAAAAGACACAGCAGCTCACCTCCATTTCCCTCAGATACGTATGGATTTCGCTGATATAGTCTGGCACGTTATTAACGTTTGGTGCTTTCTCTTCTGTATCTGAGGTTATTGAAATGTCCATAATACTTGGAGAATCTAAGCAGAGGATAACAGCCATGTTAAAATGGGCACCATCACACCACTCCCTCACAGCACAGGGAACCTTGTGCAGGCCCACTCAGCTGGACAGGGAGTTGAGGAGGCTCTAAGGAAGTAAAATGTTACAGCAACAGGGAAGTTTCCCATTCCCCTTTCTCTTCTTTCCTCTAAGAATAAAGGGATGGAAAACTCTCTTGCAATTATGTAGTGCTGGGTGCACCCCGTGTTACCTTGTTACATAGATGTGGATCCTGTAAGCTCAGATTGTGGTTTAAAATAGGGCTGGGGTACCAGAGCTTTTTGCAGCCTGCAGAAGTGGATCACAGGGAAATCAGCCCTCAGATATTCACATATGTGCTACAGAAGATGGATCTGGCAGTTCCCATTTTTCACGTACTGGGAAGAGCTCAAAACACTTGCACCACTACTTGGGAGAAAAACCTTTTACATTTTGGGATCTGCCTGGGTAAAGTCCCCTTCTAGCTCTGTAATGGTAGCAAAGGGCAAGGCTTTATGGGTTGATTTTCTCTGTAATCTGACTTCTCTCATGAGGTACTGATAATTAAAGTTATAAAGTATGAAGCCGCCTAAAAGAGCAGGGGATAAGAACACAGAGGCTCAGCCGGACTGAAGACCTGTTGCATCCTGGCGGCAGGCTCAAAGGGACCAAACCAACCCGTGTCCCAAACCACAGCCCTCCAGTTCGCTCTGGAAATCACTCCCCGGGGGAGCTCCTCCACGCTTCCCAGGGCCGGGCCCTGAGGGGGGAGCAGGTGGGCCGCGGCCCGCACGGCGCGGCCGGGGTGTCACGTACCGAAGCTCAGCTCCATGGCGTTGCCCAGGGGGGCCAGGGGCCGCCGCTCCCCCAGGGCACACACGGCCGCTCGCAGCCCCAGCGCCGCCTCCTCCTTCTGCCCCGCCGGGGTGCCCCGCTGCCGCCGCGGCTCCCGCTCCCCGTCGGGCTCGTCCACATGGATGGAGAAGGGCTGGTGCTGATGCTGCTCCAGCCCCGCCGCCGCTCCATGGCCCTCGCAGCCGCCCCGCGCCGCCTGTGGGGAGAGCGGCCGTCAGCGCCCAGCCCCTGACAGCTCCCGCCGCTTCCCCGTCCCCCCGCGTCCCGCCGCTCTCCCCTCACCTGCAGCGGGATCCGGGCGCGCTGCTGCGCCCCCCGCAGCAGCCCCAGCGCCACGCGGGTGCCGGCGGCGGGCGGCGCCGCGGCTTTGCCGGCCGCCGGCGGCACGTTCTCCTGGTTCTCCTGCTCCGCCAGCATGGCCGTGCGAGGAGCGGGGGGCACACGGCGGAGGGGACGGCGGGGCCGGAGCGGCGGGCCCGGAGCGGCGGGGCCGGGGACGGGCGCGCCTGGAGACACCCGCGCCGTTCAAGCAGCCCGCGACTCTTAAACCGCCCAATGGGCGAGCGCGGCGTCACGTCCGCGCCGGATGGGCGGGGCACGGACAGAGGGACGGACAGACAGAAAGACGGGGAGGGCTGAGCCTCTACCCCCTGGGCCATGGGGAGGGAAGGCGGCTGCCGGGAACGCGAGGCCCCACGCCCGCCCAAGGGAAGGAGGGAAGCGCCTCGGGCCTTCCCGCCGGGAAATGTGTGAGGGAAACGTGCTGGAGCTCGCCCAGCCAGGCTTGTGAAAATGTCCCGGCGAAGGGAGAAGGGGGGGGGTTAGTCGGGAGAAGAGCGGGCTCGGGGCAGGACCTCATCACTCTGTACAACTCTGCGAAAGGAGAGTGGAGTGAGGTGGCCGCAGTGAGGGGACAAGAGGAAATGGCCTCATGATGAGACAAGGGAGATTTAGATTATCAAAGAATCACAGACCACAAAGCCCATCTTGTTCCAGCCCTCCTGCCACGGGCAGGGACACCTTCCACTATGCCAGGTTGCTCACAACCCCATCCAGCCTGGTCTTGAACACTTCCAGGGGTGGGGCAGCTGCAGCTTCTCCAAACAACCTGTGCCAGGGCCTCAGCACCCTCCCATGAGATAATTAGGAAAAAAATTGTCACTGTTAGGCTGGAATAGGTTGCCCAGGGAGGTGGTGGAGTCACCATCCCTGGAGGTGTTTTAAGGTGTCTGGATCTGGCACTGGGGGATGTGGTTTAGGGGTTACAGTAGTAAAGGTGAGTTGATGGTTGGACTGGATGATCTCAAAGATCTCATCCAACCTTGATGATTCTATCCCACTTCAATGGAGTTGGTCTTTTTTACTTGTGAACAGATCTCTGTCTCCATGGGGAGCTTCATGTCTTCTAATTTTAAACAAAACCAAGTGAGAAGGTGGGTGGAGTTTTTAAATGAAGCACAGGGAGGCTGGAGAAGCACTGAGGAAGTTTAATGCCATCCATTCCTAAACAAATGTGGCTTCAAATGGAGCTGTCATCAGTCTAAAATTCAGAGTTCTCCCTCCTCTGCACCAGGTACATCAAGTCTGGTGAGATTCTCATACCACGTTCTCAACACAACAGGCAAAACTAAGTTAGGTACAGCTTAAACACACAGGTTTCTTGCAAATCTGTCCAAGTCTCTGGAAACCAGTTCCTTCATCCATTCTTGCAGCAGGGAGACAGGCTACTCCATGTATTCTTAAACAGCAGTGACAAGATGTTTGCCAAAAGGAAATTTGATATTTACATCTGAGATATGTGAATTTTCTTCAGCTATTAACACTGTACATAGAACCTCTGCACACAGTTAACATACACAACAGTTTATACGAAGTTTACTACTGTACCCAATATGATAATAAATGTGAATAAAACCTAAGAGCTGACAGTACAACAAAAGAGTAAAAGTGTTTTTCATTAAAAGTGTTTTGGACTTCATATTGAAATGCCTTGGTTAAAACCAGAAAAATTACTTTGCTTTTTCTTTGTCAGGCAGCATCAAAAAAAGCTATCAATCCATCTTCATCACAGCCATCCAGAATTTCCAGAAGGAGAGGAACTTTGGTTTTCACGTTGGTGCCTTTAAATTTAAATTTATCTATGAAAAGATCTGTGATCATACCTGCAAAGGTAAAATTCCAGGAATTACTATTTATTTTTAGTAGGAGGTATCGCTACTTTTAGCTCATGATTATGTACCAACTATTCCAGTTGTCAGAAGACAAGACTTTTTTAACTTCACATCTATGGTTTAACTGTAAACAAATCCAAGCCACTTAACTTTTATACATTCTTAAATGCCATCCTGAGTTTGAACACTATCTTTAACCATGTCCATGAAGACAAGAATCATCTAAATATAAGCAGCTGTCTAACTATTTCAGTCATGTCTCTGGACATTAAGCCCCACTTAAATAAAGCTGAATTATCAACAAACCATAAAGTCTCTCGAGATGTGCAGGTTGCCTCTTGTATTCCTCGAGCAGCTGATCTGCCTCTTCCAAAATGCTGCGGTATTTGGGGAGCAGGAAGTCCACATTTCCTTCATGAACTTGTAATTCCTCAAAGACAGTTTAAAATGGTAAGAACTAACACCAGGTAAGTATCGTAAGAGCATGCAAGTAAGAAGAAATTAAGCTTAAATATGTCAGAAGCAAGTACTTCAAAGGGATGACAATCTCCTTCTAAACTAGCAAATGTTATTTTCAGAGTGCCTCATTTTCTAGTCTTCTCATGAAATGCCAGATGTCACTTGTCACTTCATAGACTGGATTCTCAAAATCCTGTGTATTACAGCTTCCAGCTCTGAGCCAGAACAGCACCACACCGTAAACTCAAGCCTTGACCACACCTTCATTTTTGGAATAAGTAAATTCCTAAAAAAGTGTCGCACACAATGAAGTCTGAAGGTAAAAGTAAACTCTGAAAGTATCACTCAATTTGTGACAGCAGAAAGTTTTGAAGGCCTTTTCTAAAATGCCTCAGTCTATCAGCAGACCAGTTTGGGATGATCGATAGTATTGATCTTTTTATCCTCCACAGAAAGACACTTCTGTTCTAGACAAGAGGTAATTATGCTGTGCACTGTGAGTCTGCTGGCATAACAGCTGTCATCAATCATTAGATTATTTTACTGCCTATCAATAAGTTATCATCCAAAAAATGAGAGACCAAAAAATTTGTCGAATATTTGCTGTCTAAAAACAGGCTAAAACAAACAAGATGTACAACATCATTATTATTGCACAAACACCATATGCATTAAGAATAAATTCTCTGTTATTGTTTACATCCCTGGTTTGCCAAACACAGCCCAAGCAAAACCCTTTTTTGATAATAAAAATACTGTTCTCATTAGTAGCCAGCTTTTCTACTACCCAAAGAGTTCTGACAAGTATTTGATGCCCCCAAAAGGACAAGAGAGAATTGGTTGTCCATTTTCATCTTCTCTCACATTAAATAAAAAATACCAACTTGATGGTGGTGAGTTTTTGACAGTAAAATCCTGGTTGTTGGAAAAAAAGTCCAAGAACTGAGACAAGCTGCCTAACTGGTACCTCCCAAAGGCTGTTGAGGAGGGTATTAAGCAAAAAAATTAAAAAGCAAATGATTCAGAAGTCATGAGACTGGTATGAAGCTCCAAAGCAAGGAACTCACATCTGACCTGGATGATCTAAAAACTTTTAAATGTTAGTGGAAAGAGAGACAGAAGGAGCTGGAAAATAATAACAGGCTAAAAGAGAACATTGGATGATAAAGCTGGCTGCCCTTCTACTGTCCAGTATAGGTATCCTCAACATGAGTCAGTAATCCTACATGTTATTCACTAGCTGTATAGTAAAAAAGGGAATTTCCCTTGAAAGAATCTGTCTCCTGGACACTTAAAATACATGTTTTAATTTAATTTAAGGGAACAGAGAGGCAACAGAACCCCACATGACACACACCTGACTTGAGCCATGGTTTGGTATCTGATGGCATAATCCCCCATAAAAATCAAACCCCAAGAGTTCATATACTTACTCTCAAAGCATCTATTAAGTGAACCTTCTTGGCCAGCAGCTGCTGATACTCTAATTTTGGGTGGATAAGCTTTAATGTGTGCCTCACAGATTCTTCATTTACATCTAGCAGGGAGTAAAAAAGAACCCCCAACAAGCAAATGAGTACTGCACGTTCCATTTATATCAAATGAACTGAAGGAGAACAAAATAGAGAAGGAATTTTTACCATATGATATGTTGAGATTAATCTTCCTTTTAGTAGCCTCTTTGGAAAGCACATCTTTGAGGATGGATATTGTAGAGATGTTGTCAGATTTAAAATATCCCTCACCTTTCCTATAAAGGAAGAAAAATTTTAAATTAACAAACTTAAACACATACGCATGCATTAGATTTAGTAATTTTATTTTACCTGTAAGTACTTTCAAGCTGTGTTCCCAGGAAGGTGTTCTGAAAATAAAAGGTGATGGACTCTCCAGCAGGAGTCTTTTCAGGCACCTCAGGCAAGCAAAACACAACCCAGGAGTGAATTTCAGCAAAACTGAACTGGCCTTTGAGCATCAGTGTATTCATGGGCCTGTGACATTGTGAAATTAAAAGAGAAAAAGGACAGTTAATAGTGCAGAAGGAGAGACACTCTCCATGTTTAGTTCTACATGGCGTTTTCCTTTTAATTACACCCTGTAAAAAATCAGGTCTCTCCCTAAGTACAGACACAAACTGCAGGTTACAGCCATTTTTCTGGATTTCAAGATGCAAAGCTACGTGCACATTCAAGTTTTACCTCCTACTAGGCATGTCAGATCTGGAATAAAAAAAACAAGTTGGAAGTTTTTGATGTCCCACTGCAAGTGGTTAAACCTGAAATTTAGGACAAAGGTAAATAACTGACAACAGCAAATACGACTAAGAGAGAGCCTCCCATGCTGTAAACCTCAGATGTAGCACTTTAATCAAGAACAAGGCATAGTGGAGCTCATTTGCACACTGAAGCCTTTGGTATCCTCTCTTCAGTCTTTCAGTTTTGGTTTGAACAAGCAATTCCTGGGAGGCAACACGAAATGTTAGCTGAGGGTGGGCAAAAATCCATTAGAAATTGCATAAAATACTAAATTCCTGACAGTGAGATACAGGTAAAAAAAGTCTTGGCTCGGTTTTGGGGACAAATCAGCTGTGAGAAAAAAGAGGAAAAGGGTGGAGCAGAGAATGAGGCTGAAACTGAAAAGACACAGTTACCTACACAGGAGAGTTTCCTTTCTACCACACCCTCAGCTCTACTAACACATGGGAATGAACTATAACCCAGGGAAGCAAAATGAAAAATAACCCCAAAACAAGAAAGGCAAGGAATCCGTTTAATCTAATTTTTCTATTAAGAAATCTACTAAATGGAACTACAGGCTCAAAAGTGTAGGTTAGGGGTTAGAAATTCCATACTTAAGTTTACAGAGCAAATGTTTCAGCTGGCTTGTGTCATTTTTTCCAAGCGAGAAAAGGCATTGATTTTTCTTTGCAAATACCTGTCCTGGTCAATAGAATGAGTTCTCTGGTGAAGTGAAAGTGGCTTAATTTGATATTGATGAACTTGACAGGTTTTTGGTTGAATTCTGGGAGTTATATATGCCTGAAGTGTCCCATACTGTCCTTCAATTGAGCGAACCTGCAGAGGGAAAAGAAGGACTCACAGAAAAGAAGAGAAGGGAATATATTATTTTACCACTGTTTGGAAACTTGGTGAATATTCAAAGTATGTTAAAGAAAGACTGCAGTACCTCAAGAATATTTAGAGTACTATATTTACTTGATAACACCACTATAAATAAAGCAGATGAGTTTTAAAACTAAATGGAGCAGTGTCCAATGAAGTGTTGCTGTATTAGATGAATTAATTATTAATAAAATAACACCCACTAACTCATTTTCTGATCAGTTAAAATAAAAAGCCTCAAAATAGAGAGTTTTACATAAACATGTATCAGAGTAGGAGGCTGCTGTAAAAAAGAGAAACCTCATGCCTGTGTGCACGTTGAGGATTTTCCTAATCAGTATTTCCTTCATTACTTCCTGTAGTGGTTGCCATAAAATGGGTGAATTTGGTGGATCCTCAAAAATAAACTCCAAAACACCCACATGCCTTTAAGTATAATAAGCACAGACTGACGGGATTTGCTTCCTCTCCAAAATATAAATTGAGTCTATATTCCCTTGTTAGTTCCTAATGTAACTTCCTTCTAACACTTCAGAGGATAAACAGTGCCAGAGCTTTCCTTCCCACACCTCCCTCAGCTTTAAGTTCCACACGTTGCCTTCAGAATCCAGTATTTTCCCAGTCTGTGATGTCCCCACTGCTTTCATCTTAGGGACACTCAAAAGGATTCCAGGCTCTCCCCTCACATATTTTTAGAAGCCTTTAGAAATCGTAAAAACAAATAAAAAGGGAACACAAGCCCCAGATTAGAAGGCTGTCAGGAAAGAACCAGCAGTAGAAACCGGACTGATCCAGGTAGAGAACTCTCCATTCCAAAGGAGGAATAACCATTAATTTATTGTGGAAGATGTTTTTGAGCATTTTACCTTAAGTTCAAGTCTTGTAGTATTTGCTTGGCATCTGTAAGTTGCAAGAAGAAAGTTGCTATTTGGCTGTAAACAGGAAAAAAACAGACAGGAAAATAATACAAAACAGGCCTGTGGATTCACAAATTTCTACTGGTCTGTTTTAACTGTAGATATGTTACAGTAAAGTTTTTGCTATGTATGTACAGCTATTTACAAGAGTTAAATACAAAAAAAGCAATCCTTGGATCCCCTGAATGTTCCAATTAATTTTAATTATGGTTGAGTAAAGAAAACCAAAATCTCTCTATAAGGAGGAAACAACCAAAACCTCTTATACTCTTGAATATCTCTACAAAGATTACACAGATACCTGCTTTTCATCTGAAAAATGCACGTCAGCCTGCCCCACTCATCTGCAAAATTAGTTCAATATTGAAAAACTAAAGCAGGATCAGTAAGAAAATACACCAGAAAAAGTGCTAAATTAATCATCATAAATGGCAAGAAACCTAAAATAAAAAGCTGATTTCTGGGAGCTCCAGGGCAGAACAGTGATGTGCAAATTTAGTTCTTAAAACTAAAACAGAGGACTGTTACATTACAGAAGATTTTCATAATCGTAAGGCAGCTTTTGGATTTTCCCCCTGGTCCTCAGTGTCAATAGTAATTCTGCAACCATTTAAGCCTACAATTATTATATATTAAAAAAAGCACATTTGACTCCCCACACAGCATAATTTTCACACTCTAAAGAGAGTTTTAAGAAATTACTTAGGTAAGAAACATAACACTCTTCACCTAAATTACTTGGAAGTAAATATATGTGATTCTATGAAATCCCAGAGAAGAGAGCAATCCTGAATGTCTCTCACAATCCTCCTCAGGAATGAAAAAAAGGGAAGAGAGCAGATATTTTTGCACATATTTAGATTTGCCTTACATCAGGACCTGCCTTTAACTCCTGATTCTGCAGTATCTCTAAAGAAGCTATGCTCTCCACAATTACCAGGTGAGTAGTTTAACTGACTGTATTTAGAATCGCAGATATATCAATCCAAGTTCTATTTTTACTACACAGTATTAAGAGTTTCCATCATGCCATCTCTACAGACATCACCTCCTCTGTTCCACTCACCTCAGAATCACAGCTGCTAAAACTAACGACAGCAGAATTTTTATCCACATCCAGCAAGTCTAGTGGGACATCACTCTGCAGAACACAGGAGGAAGGAAAAATAGAGAGCTTAGGTTCCTGAGCAGCTCCAAGTGCATTTATCCTCTAACTGTCATCAATCTTTTTAATAAGGGGGAGGCAAGAAGATTGCTTCATCTGAGAGGCAAAAGCCTAACAGACATGCAGCTTACTCCTTAATCCTGCAGTAACATGATGATCTTTCTCTTACTCCCTTACAGAGTCCTGAATTCCTGGGGGGCTGGCTTACCACAACTTCAGTGTAAAATCTGTAACTGTTTTTCAGACATGAAAGGTAGATTAAACTATTTCATTGTTCCTCATTTAGCTATGGAAACATCAGATAGTATAGAGTGGCAAATCAGCTGTAGCTTAGCATTGCTCTGTAACATCCTTGATAAAAATAGGATTTTTATTAAGAAGTGAAAAATAAAATCCTACAGTAGTTCTTTCCCATTTGTTATAGAAAACTCGCCTCATAAATTCCCCCTTGTCACATTTTTCTCCTCATGCATTTCCCTAAAGAAGGTAATTCAGTACTGCTGCTCTTTCTGACTACCAAAGATGACATTAATTTCAGCTGATACAGTAGCAGGAGTAATTAATTAAGGTGATGGGCAGGAGTATTTCTCCCCAAGTGCACACAAATCAGATGCTGTTCCACACTGAAAGTGCACAGGTGGCCCATAACATTCTAAAATTAATTTTCCACTACAGAGGGTACTTAACTAGAGACAGAGAACATGCACCTCATTCAAGATTTAACTGGTGTTTAAGTAAGATCATGCAAAAGCAAACATAAAGTTACAAAGAAATCTCCTGCTACAGGAGGCAGGTTGGTCTGTTTTGGTAATGTGATGTTGCTCTGCTCAATGCAAATTTGTTGTATTTGTTCCCAGACAAGCATTTACAGCAGTTAGCTCAATATTGCAACATTCAACACTTCAGTTCCCTCTTGCAACAATTCAGGCTTTTAACAAAACTTCAGGTGCTATAACTTGGCTTTTTGAACTAAAAAGTCTCTGAGTGTTTTATTTATGCATCAAGAAGAAAAAAGTCCCACTGACCTGCACCAGGACGTTATCTATAGCTGTCTGCACCTCCAAGATGAGGCTGTAGCTGGCATCATCCTTGTTCAATGTGAACTTGTCATTCACACTGAAGGCAGGTACTGAGGAAATGGCAGTGCTGGATTGAGAGGACTGCTGGTATTTCTCCCGTTCCTGAAGTACTTTTATCTGCAATTGTTCCAATTCATTCCTAGAAAAGGGAAACCACTCATAAAATCTTTAAAAAGGCAACTATAAAAGCTGCCCTAGAAATAAAGTAGATTAAGTTTGCATGGCAATCATGTTTATCTCCTCTCCTCAATTTTCCAGCCAGAAGTGACTCCCCTTCCACGTACTTAGCAAAGATAAAATATAAATTCTGTCACATGGACATGTGGATTTTACATGCTCCTTGCCTAAAGAGGTTTCTTGAGGCACAGGAAAAGACAATCTTTTTCCCTCAAGAGCACAATGCATTTTGAATGATCTGGTAGTGACCTCTTTCCTGCCATCATTTAGAAGCTATAGAGCAGCACAGAAGAAAGGCATCTTATCTTGCTGATACTGAGGAGGAAAACATTGAGACATCATCATGTCTTAATGCAAGACAGAAAGACTGTGCAATATGGCTGCTATTCATTTATACTTTGAAAAGGTTTGATTCTACTTCTAGATACATTAATGATAAAGAAATTCCAGTGGGATAGGAAGGAGAGATGACATTTCAGCTTTTAACATTTCAGTTCTTCCATTTAAATTTCTTTCTAGCGCAATTACCTTAAGGATGAGATCTTGCTCTGCATTTCTTGACTTAATTTTAGTTCTTCACCTGATCCACCTTCTCTATGGACAGGTTCTGTAGTCAGTCCTGTCAGCCAGCCTAAACCAATATATGAAGTTTATATTCCTTATAAGCTAGAAAGAAAATTCTACACTCAGGCATTGCATGTGTGGAGTGGTGTCTGTTCCACACACTGGGTAGAGGGAATTTAGCCTAATTTAATTCTTTTTTTTAGGATTAATCCTAGACACTGAGCATCATTTTTATGGGTGTAATTCTTAAATTGGAAAACATTAGTTATTCTTTTTTCATTAAGTACTTTGAGCAATAAATCCCTCTGTGACAGTTTTTAACTGAGCACTTGGATTTTTTTCTCACCTCTTTTTCTGACAAAACCTTGAATTATTGGCAGTAATATAGCTTAAAACAAAACTAAAGCTGTGCAATGTGTTAAACTGTATGCTGCACAGCAGGCTTAGAGATTGAATGCCACTGGCTGAAGTGAAAAAAGTTATACTTTTGCTTACTAGATTACATTTATTTATAAAAGTAAATACTAATTGATTATATTCTGACACCTCAGGCACAATATGCAGACTTGAGTGGATATTTAACAGCTCTGGTTACCTCCCAAAGTCAGTCTAGTGCACATCCTACCAGAATTCACCTTTGAAAGCCCACAGGGGAATATGGGCTTTCACTTTTCCCCTGTCTTCTATGATCCACGGATCTTTACAACATTCCCACTAAAAGAAGCCACAAAGGACTTAGGCTGCAACAGTACTGTGGCCAGTCATACCAAAACAATTCATATGAGGTCAGGTGTAAGAGTCTTTTGATCACCCAAAGACTGTTTAAAAGACGTACTTGGAACACCATTATTTCTCAGTAACGGAGGATTTTATCTTGCCAAATGACATGATTTTCATCACAAGAAGTTTCAATAGGTTAAATTTTAGCACTGAAGGTAACTAAAGAGAGAGAATTAGCAGTATTTTAGCTCCCAGCAGCTGACATATGCAGCATGTTTATCGTGGCCTCTGTTACAGTCAGGCCAATAGCTCAAGTCCTACAGAGAAGCTGCTGAGATGCCTCACATGGGAGAACTTTATTTTCTACTAAATGCAAAATCAACCCAAAGCCCTGTGAAACTGAAAAGGAATGAAATTATGTAAAAGACAGAAAAACAAAAGAAAAACATACTTTATATATAAAAAAATCCTACATAATTCCTTCAGACATACTCATTACTTCATCACAGTAAGGCAGCATTTACACCTAAGTGTAAAATGCCAGTCATTGTGTTACACGTGATTAATAACTTAAAATATAAAATCCACATACTTTAGGTGTAGGAAACATTTTTTTTAAGTGTAAATATTAAATTAGAAGAGATCTTCTCAACAAGACGTTGTTCTGGTTCCAATCAGAACACAACATTTTAAGAGATGTGAACTGCACTAAAAACATAACCTGCTTCATTTTATCACCTCACCACACACGACATTTATTGTGTCAGTGATATGAAGCTTACCTGAGTATGTGGCTGCTAAAATTTCATCATAGCCATCCTTTCCCACACAGCCACCCTGGATTGATGCAATGCTCTCTGATAAAGCCTTCAAATAAACACATTCAAGCAGAGTGAAATATCACGGCACTCATTTTAGAAGCTTTTAGAAAATTCTACTTCACATAGCAAACACATTAAAAAGCTGAAAGCAAAACACTGATAGACAATGTTTTTCCAGCAGGAATTATCAATTTGACTCAAGTGAAATGATCACTCTGGATCCAATTACTAGTTTAAACAATTGATAAACAAAGTAATTATGCTCAGTGAAGCCCTGACAGCTTCCATTTATTAATCTGTAAATCACAGACTATATACAACACTCTCAGTTTTTTCACTGAGAGAGCAGCTCTGTATTAGGTTTCACCAGCAGTCAACTGAGCCAAAACTTTTAACACACACTCTCTACTCTATTTTCATTTTTGCTCACATCAGGACTACTTCACTGTCTGGTTCTTACCTATTACCATACTGCTTTCAAGTTCAAATTGTCAACATTACAAATCTCTTAAATTAAAAATAAACCACGTATTTTAGAAGTAACAATCATTTTGAAACAGACTATTTTTTTAATTAGTTTTTTTCCCAGCAGAGTATGAAGGATGTGGACTTACATAATCATGTCGAAGGACAGGATCATCAGCACTCTCAAAGTTATAGATCTCTATCATTCCATCATCTCGTCCAACAAGTAATTCCTTAACTCCATCTCCCAGAATGTCAAAACTATCAATACACAGAATACCTAAAAAAGAAGAAAACAAAGCCCTTTGCTTCATCTTTATGAGTTTATGACACAATCATACACAGGCCACACTCAGTTACATGGAAAGAGACTCCTGGCCAACTTTTAAAATAATGAGTTTTGATCAATTATTGTGGTGACATATTCCACCTAAAGACAAAACTCCTTATTATGACTCTTTAAAGAGACCTAACAACCACTGAACATCTGATAAGTCTGGCAGGTATTTTTGCCAAATATAAACACACTTAGAAATAAAAAAAATTATAAATATCTCTATCATACTTGATTCAATGCTGTTTTACAAACGCCACTTTAAAAATAGTGTAAAAACGGAAGTTTGCTGAAATCCTGGTAATAATAAAAACACAAAATCCAAAGTGTGAAAAAAATGGATTTTTTGAAAAATTAAAAAAAAAAAAAAAAATTTAAACTGATTAAAATTATTTGTCAGAAAACCAGAAAACTGAAACAGACCTTAGTCATGCTAATATCACATACTGACATAATCACAATATGCCTCCAAAGTTATCGCTGAGGAAGATTTCCTGATTATCCTACTTGTAGCAAAGCCTCAGATACGCTGGAAAGCTAAAGAGTGAGAGATTGAGACACATACCTCCTCTCTTCTTTTCATTTCCAATTTCCCACCTTGGTATTGCCTTGGTACCAGTAATCTGGGTGAGACCCAGTTTCCCATCAGAAGTCCCATACACAATTTCTTCCCCAGAATCACCTAAACACAGAAACTGAATTTAGAATTGATAAAATCATGTACAGGGATTTAAAAATGTTGTGTGGTTACACTCTGCAGCCCATGGGGAAAAGAAACACTAAATTAGTGATGTGCAACAGAACTGTCAGGCTTCAAACTCAAAAACAACTCGATGAAAATTGCACCCATTCTAATAATTTATTCATGGCTATCACTGTTCTATGTATGACTGCACCCCTGCACTGAAGTTCTGCCTAAAAAACTCAAAATCCAATACTTGATATTTCAGCAAAGACAGACTGAAATATAAAGGCTGTTCAGTGGCCTTCACAGTAGAAAAACAGAGAAATCCGTTCAGAACACACACCCAGTAGTCAAAGTTATGCCGAAATTTCAGCAATTAAGAACTACCTTTCCAAACCAGTTCTGGTTGTTTGGCACAATCTAACTGAAACTAAATTAAGCAGCAGATTAACACCCTAAAGCGATTTCTATGAGGTTAGAGCAGATTAGCAAAAAGGATGATCAAACTATTTTAAGCTTGAACCTTCCAGTCTCAGTTTATGTCAGCTCTACTCAATATTCTCATTCATCCACATATTCCAGTTATGGAACTCCATGTGTAAGAGAAACACTCAAAATCTGGACATGGCCCCCAAAAGTCCAGTTTGTACTTACACAGTGAGACCCCTCACATCTCACTGCTGTTGTAAGAGGCCTTGAATTAAATGTGAATATAATTTAGAACTGTCTAAACCAGTCATTTCTGTCTATTTATATGTAAAAAAACTACCTCACACAGTCACTTTTCTGTTGCATTTTTAACATCAGCTTAAAAATTGAGACAAAATAATTAACAAAGACAAGCTGTAAAATCTTAAATATATAGTAAAATAATATTATTAATTATGTGTATATTCAAAATCTCGTTACCCCCATTGCCATTGCTCAGAGCAAGAACAGTAGGTGGTCCAGGAACTTCTACTTCATACAGCAAATCAGATCCCTGAAGACAGAGAGAACAATCTTGAATGAATTTGTTAAAAAACCAAAAAAAAACCACAACCAAAACAACAATAAAAGAACCACCCCAAAACACCAGCCACAAACCAAACCCCCCACAAGGACAAAATTATTCTGGATTGTAGTAACAGGTAAGATTTACTTATTCAAACTCATACAGCAGGAACCATTTCTAAGCCAAAACCAGGGTGAAGTTTGTAGAAATAAAACATAGGACTCTTGAAATGTGTTTTTATCATTAAAAATGATCCATGAATTCATCTGGCAATTTCATTTGTTAAACCACTTAGTATCACTCAGACTTGTCGCAACAGTAATTCATGAGAGCAAGAATTACCAAACTGATAAAGACTTAAGGAAATTAAAAGTGTATGTGAGCACTGTTAGTTACAAGGGACCAATCTGTCATGTACTTCCACCTATGAATTCCAAAGCCTGTTTAAAGTGGTTTTATTAATCCTTATTTTTTGCAGTTTAGATAATGATTTTCCTTCAGGAAAACAAAGGAAAGGAATGCACCAGCAGCAACACTGCCAAGTAAGGCACAATACACTGATCCCTATGATGTTTAAGCCATGCTGATATGCTGATTCCCTTCACAATCAGCCCAATTCCACACCATCCATACATTAAAACATAAAGAAGGAAGCATTTTAACCTGTAACACCCTGAGGACTCTGTCCTGACACGCAAGCACCGGTGTGATGCAGTTCACCTTGTCTACAGGAAGGCACAGAACATCATTGATTTTATCTCCTGATAGGAAGTAGTGCTGGTCCTTGCAGTCACAGTAATGGTTATAGATGTAGCTTGCACAGAGGAAGAGATCTGCTCCTGAAATGTACCTGAAGAAATGAAGACAATTCCTGTAGCATTTTGATGCAGCAAGAGTCTTTTATGCCTTACTATGCTTTCAGTTCCAAGGAATTATGGGGTCCTGCAAGCTATTCCAGCTTTCAAAGTTCCTTAATAAATATTAAAACCACATGGTTTCTATAGCTCTCACATTTCTACTTTGTCTTCAGGTAAATTCCTAAGAATATCTTTATAGAAATGTCATTACTGTATTTTATATGCTGATTTATTTATGGCATCTTACAACATAATCCAAAAAGAAAAAATTGTCCCTGTTCTGCTACAGTGAGGTTATATAGACAGAACACACTGTGGCAATAACCCCAGCTCTGCTCACTTAGATTTTGCACTGCTGTGTGTGCCTCCACACCCCTCCCAATTCCCCCCACACTTCCAGAACTTCTCCAGGATATTCCAAATTCCTGCTATGGGTTGCAGCACAAGCTAAAGCTGGACTGGCAGTTAATGTCACCTACACAATATGCTTAAAATTATTTCATAAAATCATAAACTAACAATCTGCTACAGCTCTCAAAAATTGCAAAATATCATACATACATAGCTTTGATGCTTTCAGTAAGGTTAGTTTCAAAGGAAAGAAACTGTTTCCCTCTTTTTGTGAAACCTCTGACTTCGGATCCTACAGCCACAAAAATTTTCTCTTGTGGTGTATTAAGAGCTCCTCCCAGCTCCAGTCTTGAGATTTTTTGTCCTGGCAGTGTCTTGAACACTGGCTGTCAACAGAAGAGCAATTTTCATCATCACAATATATTTATTGTAATCTTTTAACATAAAGGGTTAAAAATTTGCTTTACAATTTCTGGCAAAACTAAGATGCGACGGGTTTTACGCAGACAAAAACAGTCTGTATATTTATCTTCAGCATCACAGAGCAACCAAGAATTTTATCAGTAAATAAATATAAAAAGCTTTAAAACATAATAAATTAAGACTTCATTACTTCAGTGTTATTCATCCATGGGAAAAATTCAGCACTGCTGTTAGCTGTTTTGTTTGTTGGGTTTTTTTTTTAAAGAACAACACACACAAACACTGTCTCTCTCACATGCTACATTCCTATTCCAGAAGTCTACATAGATTTATTTGTATTGCTAGAGAATCCTTATGAGCTAACCACGAACTTCCTGGAGGGGAAATGAAAACCCATGAAAGGAAACAATTTTTTATTGAGCCGGGCATAAAAAGCAATCAGTTTGTCCAAATCCCTAAGGTGATTTAATGAATCTCTGCAGGTTTTTATCCCATCACAGTAGCTGTGTATGTGCATAAGCTTAAGCCCAACTCAACTGAAGTGCAAAATGTGGGGAAATTACTTTTTTTGTGATGATCCACATTAGTGTCTGATTCTGTAACTGTGGAAGACCCTGTGCATGACCAGGCATGAGATCAGCATGCCCTTACCAGTTATGTACCAGTTCACAGCTCTACCTAGACACCTTCCACAGGTATCTTATTTGCCATGTCAACAAAAAAGGGACCTTCAAAGTTCTCTGGGAAGACTATTTCAAAAATAAAATTTTAAAAGGAACATTTCCACTTACCACAGCTTCCCCCTTTTTTATGCCAAAACACGTAACGACCCCATCCTGATCTCCGACAACCACCTTCAAAAGCATAATACATTGTTATTTTTTATTACACACACAACTGTGTTTTTAAATAATGCTTTTACTGTATTCATAGAATCACAGAACGGTTGGGGTTGGAAGGGACCTTAAAGATCACTCAGCTCCAACCCCTTGCCATGGGAAGGGACATGTTCCCCCAGACTCGGATGCTCAAGTCCCATCCAACCTGGCCTTGGGCACTTCCAGGGATGGAGCATCCACAACTTCTCTGGGCAACCTGGGCTGGGGCCTTACCACCCTCACAGGTATGATTTTTTTCCTAATATTTAATCTAAACCTATTCTCTGTCAGTTTGAAGCCATTCCCCCTTGTCCTGTCACTACATGCTATTGTAAAAAATCCCTCCATTATAAAATTAATGATATTTTCATATATTTAAGGACTTGAAATTCTACAGTACTTAATTACATATGGGAGTATACTTTAAAGATTTATATAAAATGCTATAGACAAGGCACTGATCAGCAGTTCAAGTACTGGCATTTACAATCCTTTTCCTGCTTTCACCTGTAAACGCCAGCAACCATGAGGTGAAGGCATATTTGGGAAGAGTTGTATTTTCATACTGAGACTTTATTATTGAAGGGGAAAAAAAAAAAGGCATTGTTATTTTTATTGAGTTTCCCTAGCTAGGCTTCCTTAATTTGAACTTACACTACAGAAAACTTAAATATGCCATAGAATCATCAAGGTTGGAAGAGACCTTTAAGATCATCAAGTCCAACCACCAACCTGTCATTATCACGGTAACTCCTAAACCACATCACCCAGCACCAGATCCAGACACCTCTTAAAGAACTCCAGGGATAGTGACTCCACCACCTCCCTGGGCAACCTATTCCAATGCCTGACCATCCTAACAGAGAAAATTTTTTTCTAATATCTAATTTCAATCTCCTCAATCTCAGTTTAAAGCCATTTCCTCTAGTGTTAAATGTTAGCAAAACCAAAATAGAGAAATATGGAAGAACTCCCTTGTGGTTTCAGCAATGTTGTAAACTACAAAAATTCCTTCCTGATTCTGAAAGCTTTCCAATCACGAACTCAGATTTTCTTTTTTTTCTATTTTTTTTTCCAAAAAAAGGTTTTCCAAACCCCCAAAATGGGATTGCACAGTCTTTTCCTATGACGTCCTCTACCTAAGGAAACTCTGGAGATGATTTACGATAGGACGAGCTATAGGACAGGAGAGGCAGGGGAGCCCGCGGCACCGGGCGGTACCTTCTGCGTGGCCTTCTTCCCGGAGGCGGGCAGCAGCCTCATCGTCTTCTGCGCCGTGACTCCCACCTGTGGAAGAGACGCTGCTGAGCGGGGCCCGGCGCATCGGGACGCGCCTCGGGCCGCTCCTCGGGCCGCTCGCAGGCCCCGGGCGGGCCGTGCCGCCTGGCCCCGGTGCCGGGGCGCTGCCTGGGCACTGCAGGGCCCACCTGCAGGTAATCCACGCGGGCCAGGCTGGGCTCCATCGCTCCCGCGGGCCGCGCGTCCCTCCCGTGGGCACGGCGCGCCCGCCGCCCGTCACCGCGGCAACCTCCGCGCCGAGTCCGCCTCCCATTGGCTGGGCGGGCCGCCGGGGGGTGGGGCCTCGGCCAAACGGGCGCTGCGATTGGCCGGGACGCGCTCGAGGGGCGGGGCGAACGGAGGCGGAAACGCCCCGCGGCGGCCCCGCGGGGAAGGGCCCTAAGGGGGATCCCGGGCTCGGTGGCGAACCGCAGACAAAAACACCAGCCCTGCACGGTGTCTGGGTTTAAAAACCAAAATCCTTACTCTTCCCAGAGCAAATACACTGAGTTAAGAAAGGGTTGGTGCGGGTACGTGTATACACAGACATGTTAAACAGTGCTGCTGCCGTAACATTCACACTTACCTGGTTCTCAGCAACTCCTTGTGGTCATAACCATGAGTGGTGGGCTTACACGCGTTACTAGCACCGCTAATAAAGCACAAAGATTTCAAGTAATCCTCCACTCATCTCTAGTTGGTTTATTGTAGTATGAAAAATCCTATTTTGTACCTGGACACTGCAAGGAACAGAGTATTACGCTGCATCTGTTAATTTTTTGTCTTGCAAATTTAGTGCAAAGAATTCTCCACATGTAGTCATAAACCTGTTAAAATATCAGCAATCGATACCATAATACCTTTTTAATGCATAAATGCAAAAAAAAATTTATGATAGTTCTTGCTTTTAGACAATTAAAATGAAGAGAGCAATCTTTTTGTGGTGAGTTAATAAAAGGTCCTAAGACTAAATTCCAGAGAAGCTGTACATAAAGTTATTTAGTGCTAAAAATCTACAATACATTTTTTTTTTCAAGTATAAGATACTGAAATATTATTGCCAATAAATAGTTGTGCTGTAGTCGAAGCCACGGTTCCTTTGTTGAATCATTCACATCTCAGCATATTAGGATTTAGTTTCTCACTGAGTTTATGTATTAAAATTGCTAACTCTTCTGTTGCCTGGGACTTATCCTCCAACAGTTCGTAGCGAAGACTGGAGATGTCCTGTTTGATTTCCTTTAATTCACCTGCATTAATAATGGAAAGAAATACTTGTTAGGAAGGTTTAACATTTGATCAATACTCTTCACATCAGTGCCCATTTCAGATTATCATCCCAAAATGAAAGAAGGTACAGGATGTGTCAGGAGGATTTACCTCTTCTTCATTCTCAGTGAGATGTGTCTCCATCCCTAAATAGTACCAAAGGAATTTTAACAGTCCATTGGGGTCTCACATTGTGCTCCATATGTATAGAAAACACCAAAGATTCACAAAGGACTGTACAAAGGTTAATGAATTAATCACAGCAACACTGCTGAACAGCTGGTAGATATTAGTATCCCCTTTTTAGAGACACAAGGAAAAGAGGTTTTTTTCTGAAGGGATGTGCTAAAATCACAAAGGAAAAGTGTGGCAGAGCTGGCAATAAAACTCACAGCTTCTGAGTCTCTCTCCTCTTCCTTACCAACATCCTTGGAATTAGAAAAAGTCAACCAATTCAAAATTATGTTACAATTTGATACAAATATAAAAAACGCATTTCAACCAAAATAGCTGTCAAGGCCAGGCTCCTAATAAGCAGCAGCATGTTTTCCTTTGCAGGATATTCACTTCAAGAGCAAAAGCTTTTTAAAACCTTCAAGTACTGTTCTCCAGCAAGTGTGAGGGATATGAATTCTTACACAAGTCTGCACTTGCCATATATGAAATACAAGAGTATGAAGATGCACCTAAATTCTCTAGTGATGCAGAACAGGGAAATGTCTCTGGACTTCAGTTCAACTAGTTGTAGTACATAGAAATGCCAATGTTTTCTATTTAGGGTAGAGCAGACTTCAAAAATTGTGTCTTCAGAGGCTGGGTCTGTACTTTGGGTACCAATGAGATGCTCAGGACACTGAGCACTGGCTTGGCTGTGCAGCTGAAGAGTGAAATTCAGGCGTCACCTGCCCTGCTCACAGTGAACTTTCCTCTACAAAACCTGGTGCCAAAGCCAGAACCGTGATTCAGCAAACCCTGATTCTTCTGCACTGTCTTGCTAGTTTAAACACATCTCTGCCAACACCAAAGTGGCATCAGGGACTTGGAAAGAGCTGTACATTCCTGGCACTGCTGGTGACAGAAGAGTCTTTTCATCAGTCTCTAGGTAGATTATTTCCTACATCACAGAGTAGGAACAGGAGGAAAGCAGTGGGAATTCAGGAGAGCAGCGCACTGAGAGGATTCACTTTTAGGAGCCTTTCCGCTTTTGTCATTGACAATCACAGCTCTGTATAGCCAACAGGATGGGAAAGTGTCAGGATAACAGTCAGTGCACAATGCTGCCTTTTGAAGGCACAGAGGGGGATTTAATTTAATCTTTTTTGCTCCCTGCTTCTCGCTGCAGAGAGTTATAGGTAAGCAGAGAGCAACTAAAGAGCAAAACAGAAGCTTTGCTGCCTTAGCTGAGAGCTGAGCAGCCCTTTTTAGGCCCCTCACATGCACAGAGTTGCCTGATGCTGCCATGCCAATAAAATCTCTTCTGACCCCAGGCTGCCCAGAGCACAAGAGTTTCCTTGTTGGCCTGCAGGCCTGTGTTTCATTCCTGGAAGGTTGGAGGAAGGAGGACAACATTTGCCTTAATCTCATCCCAGTAGTGAGTTAGAGTGTGCACCTGGAACAACATGCACCTCTCACAGCTGCCAGTGAGCTCGGATCCACTGTTCCTCCGAAGGTCTCACACTGAAATAGTGGTTACATTTGTCATTTTTTATCACCATGCAGCTGGCTGTGGAGCTTTGTTTAATGATGGGCAGCTTCACGGGTGATTATTCCTCACAGCTTTATGAAGGAAGGCAAGTAGTTCATGGTGTAAAGTGGTAAATTGTGTGTAATTGTGTGTTCACTTGAATGAAATGGAGAGAAAGGTGTCCTGCAACTCTGATTAGGACTCTGGAAGTGTGAATACAGTTAGTGGCTCCTTCACAGATTTGCTCTGGGCATTATGTCTGTGCTCTCATTTTCTATCTGTAAAATGGGGTCCCTAATATTTCTCAGTTCTACTTCTTTAGTCCTACTTTTCCATTTTTTTAATGACATGGGCATAGTTCCATTACTGTCTGAGCCTCAGTGCATGTGAAATAGAAATAATCCCTCTTTTCACTCAAAACCCCCATGCATCACTGTAATACTGGTTCCTAATACAACATGAAAAAAATTGCCTCTGAATAGTGCAAAGACAGTCTCTTTCTTACCTTCATTGACTTCATCATTTTCTTTGTCCACTTGTGCTTTCAGAACATAACGTTTTATCAGTCTCTTCATTATTTGCTGCCAGATTAAAACAGTTACATAATCAGGTGAGATAATATAATTAAACATTATTCATTTTTATTTCTGAGCTCTCTCTGTCACACAAATGAAAGAATGAACAGCCCCAGATGAAGCAGTTGCCTCACATGGGCATTTCTGGAAGCATGCTGAGAAAGGAAGGGAATCAGCCAGCCTAGTCAGCTTTCACAACCCTTCTCCAGAAATCAGTTTCAGATGTTTGCTCGTCACACTTTTCCAACTGGGACATCAAAGATTTTAAGTAGTGGGACAATATTAAATACTGCATGAGCTAGTTTTGAAATGCTTCAAATAATGGGGCTTGAAATCAATAACTGTCTTTTTCTTCAAGGAGCATCCTAGAGTTTGATTTCTGCAGGAGGTTTTCTTTATCTGGTGAGGGCAAAATAAACTTGAAACACAAAATTCTGCTAGAACCTTCTCCCAGTTCTGTTACTTAGGACAGTGATCACTGTATGTACTTACCTGATAGCGTGTTGGCTGATTGAGAATGCTGTTAAAACTGTGGGATTCAAAAACTCTGGAGTTCGACTGAGTGAAGAGGTTTAACTAGGAAGAAATAAGACAAAATTAAAATAAATTATGGAATCCACAGTTAGGATTCAGCTCCATTATTCTTTTTCTTTAGACACATTGTGGATCTTTCCGTAGTCACTACATCAGAGTATTATTTTTAAAAAAATTATCTTCAATTGTTTATTTTTTGTTTGTTTGGGTTTTTTTTATTTGTTTGTTTAAATGCTGATAATTTTAGCCATTTTGTTCTGAGGAAATAGTGATGACTTCGAGGCAGGAGTGAGTGGCCAGAGCAAGAAGAAACCTTCTAAACTGGCTTTAACAAAGAGCTGTTGTGGATCTACACTTTTAAGCACACTTTTCACTACAAATACATGCTCAAATCAGCTCTGCTTTTCCTACTCTGAAAGGAGTTTGCCAAAGAACCATTTTCAGGAATAGCAATACATTTTTTTAAATGGTCAATGTTCAACTGATCCCAAATAATTTAAGGGTTTTGTAGAAGTGGGCTAGAAACAGAAGAGGAAAAGAAAAGCCACCTTGGCATTGTGACCAATGCAGAAGGTTTGTTACTTCCAAATCAGGGACCTCCCTCTTCTCTCAGATACACTGGTGAGGGTGAAGTAAAAAAGGTGTATCCATAGGTTAAATCCACTAATCTGAACCTGTCATTAATTTAATGTGGCCAATTAGAAGTCACCAAATCAACTTCTGTTCATTTATAGTAAAACAAATACAAATTATTTTCAAAGTACTGCTTTCAGTCTTGGCAATACAAAGGGCTTTGAGCCTAACTCATAAAAACAGCCACAGGTATCCTCCTTAACCCATCTGTGCCCCAGGTTGCCATCAGTAAAATAAGGGGAATTGTTACCTAATTCTCACAAGGGCGTTGTGACACTGCATTCCATTCATATTTGTAAAGAACATTTAGATATCCAAATTTAGAACGTCATGGAAATGTTGACGATTACTATTACCAATCCTGCCTCATTCCAGTTGTCTTTTGCTTGGAACAAGCTTTGACAGCAGGAAGTGGATTATCATCCTGACCACACTTTTCCTTTCACTACAACAGGAAAAGGAGAAAGTTTTCCCTCCTTAACCCTCCCCCTTTTTTTTTTACCCTGAGCTAAAATTTTTTCTAATGAAGGCTTAAAGCACCTTTATTCAATATTCAAGTAACTCCTTGTGGGAATTACTTGTATCTTTAAACACTCATCAATTTCTGTTTTCATTGTGTTTTTCCAGTCATTGGATTGTTGTCATTCTTATAAAATTTATAGCAATTTTTTGTTTTATGCAATATGTTTAGGCAGTCTGAAATAGAGATCTATTAATATAAATGATTAATTACTGTACTATCATCAGAAGCACGGATTATAGGCTAAAACTCAAAACAGAAGAAGACTGCTGGGATGGACACACAATTCTTCACTGCAATGAAAAGATCTCAGAACCCACCCTAGATTTGGAGTTGCCCATTCCCATTTCAATGTCCTTCTGTAGCCGTCTCCTCCTGCACTTAGAAAAGTTAATGATCCTCATGATGAAATAGAAAAAAGATTTGGGGCTTGGTACGAGACTGAAGGGTGGAGGTAATGTTTTTCCATCATCAAAATACGACAGCCAAAGTTTAGAACGAGCAAACTTCCACTCTACATCACTGTCATCCTGTGTTAGGGAATAAAAATAGATTATGTTCTTGGTTTTTATGAAATGCAAAGCTTCTTTCAAATGAAACTGCTTTCATATATCTTTCTGGTTTTAGATAAAATGTTATTTTCTTGCTAGTAAGACTTCCTGCAGTTCTGCAAAAATGCAAACACTTTTCTTAGTCTATTTTAACCAAATTTCAGTTGTCTCTTCATGGAGACATTTCATTGAGAGTACTTAGTTCAAACCCATGAAGCATTTAAACAAGCATAATTTTTGCACTGAGTGAAAGCTAACATATAAACTCCCTGCTATTTAAAGTGGAGCTTTCAGGGGTTTTTCAAGTCTTTTTTCCTTATTTAAGTGGTCACATGAATTGGGTACTTGCACAAGTGTTGCAGTATTAGACTCAAGGCAAAAAATGGCTTTAAATGGTAGTGCTCACAGCTTTTTACATAACCAGGACAAGTAACTCTGATTTATAATGGAGTATAGAAAACACAAACTTTGTTGTCATGAAGAAATTGTGTTAAATACTGACAAACTTATTTTGTCTTACTACATTCTTACTGAAGTATTCCAAGGCTGGATTGTAACTAGTTTTCTCCTGCTGAATGCTCTAACATTCCCCAGAACTCATTGAAAAGACTGGCAATGACATATCCACTTGTACACTATGTCTCAGATAATCCTTCCTGTTTGTGTGGGTGTGTGCCTGCATCTCTGTGAATGTAGTACTCTTTGAACTCATGGTCTGGAAAGCTGGCACTATAAATACATTTTTACTTTTATGCAGCAACTTCAGATTTATTTTTGAAACCCAAGTATCTTCATTACTCTATATTTTCTGATTTTTTTTTAAGTGGAGTTGGATGCCAAATATAATTTGTACACGGCACAAGACAAACTTCTTTAGGGCCTGTGAGGTTCTGCAGCTTGGCTGAGTTGTTAGATAAAGTCAGCCCTATTTTATACATTTTGTCATACCCTTTACTGGTATGGTAATCTCATCTTTGCACTTTTGCATATCACTGAAATAATTCCTATTAACTCTACCCTTTTTTTTCCAGCATAACAGAAGGGAACAACTTGAGAGCAGAGCCCACCTCAATTTCTTGATAGGAACTGTTGATCATGGCAATCAGCATGTTGAGCAGAACCACCACCATCGTGACGTTGTATATGCCATAAAGGACATAACCAATGTTCTCGATGAACTTGTGATCGTATTTGAGGACAACAGAGGTTACTTCAGACAAGCCAAATATTGACCAAAATAAGGTCTTGAAACTTTCTTCCACTCTGTAGGAAAGAAAGAGGAAAGCATTGTTAGTAACTACACAAATAAATGTGTAAGTTGTGTTTACAGTGATTCATAAACAACCTCAATTAATTTGTCTGTGAATCAGGTTTGTAAAGCACTGATCAAAACAACAAACATGCAAGGAATCATTTGTCACTGCACCTTCCATTTCTCCTCTGTGCTCCACCTATCCATCACAGCTAATAGAGTTGTAACAATACATGCAGAACAACAGGAACTAGAAAGGTATTTTATATCAAGTAATATTTTCTTGCAATTGGTTGCCCACAAGTCTACATGATTGAAATAATATACAGGTAAAATTATTTTAGCCTGAAATGAAAGCTTCCATTATACAAGCAGGGAACAATTGGTCTTTTGTGCTCTGCTTTCCAAGGTCTTCAGTTTTATTTTAATGCTAAGAGAGAGCACACAATACCTCACAGAATTTGTTACCTTAGTGAAAAACCTGCAAGTTTGATATTGGCTTTTTACTTAACAATGAAACCTCATACTTACGTGGTAAAGGCTGGGTTTAGTTTAGCTCCAAGGTAGTAGGAGTACAGTATGAACATTCCAATCATAAATGCAAGAAATACCATAATAAAAAGGACCATAAACTTGAAGATGTCCTTAACAGTCCTTCCAAGTGAGATCTGCAAAGGTCCAAAACTCTCATTTGCAGGCAGGATATACGCGATCCGAGAGAAGCTGAGAACAACAGCAATTGCATAAAGGCCTTCAGATATTATCTGAGGATCAGATGGGAGCCATTTATCTCTAGCTGGAAGATACAAAATACAGGGGTTACTCATTTATCACAATGTTGAGGCATAAACCTTAATAGGATTTTTCCATTAGCACGTCTGAATTTAGTTGAGACAAATATTTGAAGAGTCTAATAGATGCTGCTCTATTCCTATTTCATTTAAGTCACAAATGATGAATTTAAGTTACATTACCTTCTGCTAGAAGAAAAATTACTTGAAGAAACATGACATTTTCTTCTGCAGTTTGCATTTTAACCTGAACTAGAGAATAACTAATTCCTTATTGCTTTTCTTAATATGCCTGTATTAGCTATCGTAACAAGCACTATGCTAAAGCTGGAAAATTTATTCCTATTTGGTGTTTTATTGATGGGGAGTTGAGTGTTGGCTGATGAACAATTTCATTTATTAGTCACACCAAGCTTTTGCTTTTTGCAGGATATAACCTAGTTCCCATAGTGATCATAAAGATTTTTGCCAATTACCTCAAAAGAAATAGGACTGTGGACAGAAACAATTGAGTTATACAGAAATTCATAAATTACTATGTGAATTCATGCACCATCTTAGCAGAGCAACACTGAATTAAAATGTGTTTCATATCAAAATACCATTTGTGTCTAAATATGCATTTACATATGCACAGATTGGTTATATTGTAATTAATGTAAGTAACAAAACCAAGTCTGCTGTAAAAATATATTGAAGCCCATAAAGCACGTGCTAAAATACACTGTCAGCAGCATTTTCTCATGTTGGAAATACAGATTAATCACACCTTTAATGACAATTTCTGCACTGCAATATGCATTTTGTACTTCTATTCTACTTAAGCAGACCTTTACGGGGCCAGCACCCTTCCTTCTGGAGGAAATGCTGGTAGATGTTTATGAATTTAAATAACTATCGAACAACTGAACAAAGAAAAAGAGAAAAGAATCACATTAACATTTTATCTGCTATGCAATTAGCCAAGAATAAAATATACCTTGCAAATGTTTAAAATCAAGGGGGTCAAATTTAGCTCCAGGGTAAAGAGAGGCTTCTAAATGCATCCTTCAAGCTTTCCTGTGTTCAGATCTGTTTTGCAGAAAAACTAAACTCACCATAAGTGAAATATTCAATTTCTGGTGGAAGTGTGACCTCAGAGAGGTCGTTCTGCTCAATGTAGTTGTCCACATACTGTTGTGCTTTTGTGGCCTGAAGGAATGCCAGGAGCCTGGCTGTGAAAGCAGCAATGAAAATGGACAGCATCCCGAAATCCAGAACATTCCATAACTGCAAGATGTATTCCCTGGGTCCTTCCAGCCACAGCTCTTTGCATTCTGACCACATCATACCTGCAACAAGAAATGAAAAAGCACAGCAATGTTTGCCAAACTGTTTTCATTTAAATTCCCTGCATTCTCCCATTTCATGGAAGTGGGTGATACCAGTGGAGCAAAAACTCAACTTATTTGCAGCACCACAGCATCAGCATCCCCTTAATTAAGGTTATCCTCTCTTGGTTTCAACAGGGTTGATCAAATAGCAAGGTATTAGTTGCAATTAATTAATGGAAATATAGGTCAGACATCACCACACAGGGTGGAGTCCTGACTTTGCAGTGGAAGTATTGTGGCCACAAAACTTCTGTAATTCCAAAGGAGGAAAAATAAAGTGTGGGGGAAAAAATGTCCTCTTACTTTCTTACCATTTACATTCCTAAACCACTTCTGAATCAGAGGGTTTAATTCTTCCACAGGAACACAACTACCCAACAACACAGATGACCAAATATAAATGGCACAATTATACTCAGGTTTTTCCACTTTACAGAAGAAGATGCTTTTCAGCATAGAAAGTGGAATTTGGCTATGTGTAATTCAGTTTTCTTACTCCAGCTTCTCCTCAGAAATTCATTTATGTGGATTTAATCCAGATCACAGCCTCACCATAACCCTGAGATGTAGTTGTTGTGAATCAAGACTTTTTCCTTGATTCAAAGAAGTTTCTTAGGGAAAATAAAAACCCAACAAATAACAAAACCACAACCTCCCCATGAGTATAATCTTGGGACTCCCAACAGGCAAGCATGCAAGGGATTCTCATCTCCCTACCCTGACACAGTGTAAGATAAAGCAGTGGTTAAACCAGAGATACAAATGATTCAAAATCTGTTCTATGCCCTGTTCCCTGCCCTCAGGGTTTATTAGGTTTGTTAGGGTTTATTAGTTGCTGCACACAGCAGCTGGATCAAAGGTTTGGGACCTGGGCTTCTCTCCTCCCTGTCAGAATTTCCATTTGCAGGATAACAGGAGACAGTAAGATGAAGGGGCAATATACATACCAAGAACCCACACCATGATCAGCATTTCTGTCCAGGTGAACTGGGTGGTCTTCACCCTAAAGATCTGCTTGGGGTAATCAGTAACAGTGACATTTGGCAGCGTTGTTATGCCCTCAAATCTGTCTGAAGCATTGAACACCAGCAGGCCTAGGAAAATAATGAAGGAGGCTGCATGTGCCACAAATTTCATAAATGGGCTTCGAAGAATTCTTCCCAGCTGCAAAGGCAGAATGAAAGCAGTCACTCAGCTTTCTCAAAGAAACACCAGGCATTCCAGAAGCACAGATGGCTACTCAGAGCTCAGGACAGCCAGAAACCTCATTCTTAAAGGATATTCTTCCAAGAGCACTCAGCTGTGATGCTGTGCCGTGTCAGACAAAAGCCTCCCACAGGGAGCCTCACAGAGTATGCTGTCCTGTTAGTGAGTGCTCATGTTATTCCACAAACTCTAGATGGCAATGTTTGAGGGGAAACACTCCAAGGAATTGCAAATGTACAACGGCAGTGACCAGAAAGTGTTTGTAAAGCAAGCCCAGGGAAAGATAAATTATTAAAATTTCCAACTAGCAAAATATTTTCCCTACCAACAAGTTGTCTGTGACTATAGCTCTAGGAAAAATTAGTTGTTTTCTTCTGTCTGCTTCCTGTACTCCATCCACAGGACATATGTTCAGAGCTCTAAGTGCCAAATAAGTACCTGTGTCTATTAAAAATAATGAGTGTTCCGCAAAACGGACTAAGAAAAATAAGATCAGAAGTATTTGTGATTTTTAAATAAATTCAGCAGCTTTAATTCACATCTGCACCTGGTAAAAGCACAAAACAGCAGCAGCAGGGGCAGTCTGTCTGCATCAGAAGAGAGGAGCAGCTCCTTCCAGAAGACTACATGAGCTTTCTTATTTCAAGGAATTGTTTCCCTTGAAATTTTGGGTCAGCTACTATGAACTAAGCAAACCATCACAGATTAAACTGCATTTACTACTTAGGCAAACAATCTCAGGTTCCCTTCCTGCTCCTGACCTTTGGAAAGCATTTTGTGATTGCAATATCCAACAACTGACCTGGATGTATAGCACTTTTATTTGACACGAGCACTGAGGAAAAACATCAGATGTTTCTGCTGGTGGAAGTCAGAGCTCAAGGACAAATGTCACTTTTCCATACTAGACACCAGCTAAAAATATATTAATATGTTCCTATTATATGGAGCTGTGAGGAATATATTTACTAAAGATATTAATGGAAAGTGACATTTCAGAGGATAATGAGAGTAACAATTACACTGTTTTCATAAAGGTTTATCTTCAAAATAAATAAATATTTAATCCAGTGAAAAGCTCAGGTTCCCTTCAAGTACACAAGAGATGAGAAAAACCTTACCCTCTTTGAGATGAACTACAAGAGTGAAATATATAAAGAAACTCACATTTCTTTGCTTTACACTTTTTAAGGAAATAAAACTGAAAAACCACATTCAGCACAGGAGTAATTATACTTAAAATTTTTAAAAATGTTAATGCAACAGAGAAATCTTCCTTCATCTGATTTACCAAAGATCTATAAATACATTTCATTTGCAAAAAATTCACTTGTTGCAGACCATCAGGATTTCAAAGAAACTGCTGTTCCTTTCCTTGTGAGATCATCAGGAAAGGCAAGAGCACCCTCACACTTTCACATACTTTTAAAAAGGCAAGAGTTTACAGCTATGCTCTCTTACAAATATACATTTGCACATGGTTGGAATGATGCATTTAATTTAATTTCTGTTCTATGGTTCAGCTGGCAAACAGACCTCCTAGGGCTGGGATAACAAATATTTTACTTAAGATTAAGTTCTGCATCCGTAAAGTCAACAGATGTTCTGCTAATGGTTTATATGGGAACAGCATGAGACCTTAAGATGCCACCAGAGGACACTTAATAAAGAATCTGAGTGGTGACTTTCAAAAAATCCGTTTTGCTAATCCAAATATAATCACACAGCAGAAACTGTGAGATGAGCACAACCTAAGAAAATTTTAAAAAGAAAAAAAGCTCTCAGATCAGGTTTTTTTCCTTTCCTTCAGCTTAGCACTAATTTATATTCATACTTCATCATTGTGGTCCCCACTCAACAGTGCAAATAAAAAAACAACCCATAGCATCTTTTGGCTCAAGATTAGAGTTTGCTAAAAATATCATTAATTAGTTAAAATTCGGAAGCAGAAGAAATTGCACACTGACTGCCAGAAAAGGAAAAGCAGCTCCCAGAACAGCACAAGACACATAATTTATAAAATTCAGTACCCTGCTACATGGTGCAATCCAATAACCAATGGCTAGAAATGGAAGGCCCAATGCCACAACCAGCACAACCAGACACTTGATAGCTATGGTCTGCTCCCGTAATCCTGAGAGATTTTCATACCAGATTGTCAGTAGCTGTTGCTGACAGTTTGGATGGGCCACAAACTGCAAAAAAAAAAAAGAAAGAAAAACCAAGACATGCTGTCATTAATAGGAAGAGTTATGTAACTGCTACATACACAATCGTGATCACCTTAAGGTCTAAATTAACACCAGATATTTAAGAACCATGTTTTTTTCTCATTTCCTTTAACACAAAGGTTAAGAAATAAAGAAGAAACTGCCACATCACAAGAGCATGTGGGACACCAGTTAAGCACAAGGGTGAGCAGCCGGGTTTTCACAGCAGTTTGAAGAAATTGGTAATACACTTGTCAATAGTAAATCAGAATATAGAAGGCTAGGTGTTTCACAAAAAAGGGTTTGAAAATAAATCTGATAACTGATAATTTGTGTTGGATTAAGAGTGAGATTTGATATCAGTTGGTTATACTCTGGAAAAAAGAATTAAAATATTGCAAACCTTGGACACCCATTTTATGATCCTGTGTACTCTGCAGAGATCATTATGTACTACATACACTGTTGTTTGCCAGGTCTTGCTTGCAAAACTCTATTAATATTCCAAATCTCATTAAAAAGTGCATAGAGTAGTACAACAGGACAGACTTCTTAAACAAAATCAAATTAAATCACTGGCAATGAAAACAGGGAACCTTAAACCTCTCAAGAAGAGCAATTTGAAACTGCTTCATGAACTTAAAAAAGGGAAGCAATCTTCATACTTTAATCTACTTTGCTGTAAAATTAAAGTCCCTAAGCATTTTGGTGTGTGGTGCATTAAGCAGTTAATTCACATATTAATGCAGTTTGTACATAAAGTGGAGTGGCCAAGAGAATTAAATAAAGAGATTGTAAAAAAGTCCTTTAAGAAATTAATGTCGACTCAAACTGCTTCTGTTCTTTTTATTAGGCTGTCACCTTTGAAGCTTATGCACCACAAAAACTGCCAGCCTGGCCCATTTGAGAACAGATTGGGTTTTTGTGTGTTTGTGCATTTTGACATATGCCCCCAGTCTCTTCTTTCCCTAAGATAAATTTCATTGTCAACTCAGGACATCAAAGGGACAAATCCCACAGCAGATTAACTGTGGACAAAGGCAGGAAAGCAAATAATTATTTCAAATTACAAAGACATTTTTAAAATCAGGCTTAAAACTGTAGGGAAGAGGAGAGAAGAAACACCCACATCATTCCTTCTGTTACCAGAGGGAATGGGAAGAAACAGTAAAGGAGCTTTAAGGAAGTTTACCCAGGACTGGGAATCAGCCCATGGGCCCTGTGGCACCTCATCCAGAGCTCTGTGCCGGTTTATTCCTCCTGGTCTATCAACATTTTGATCTGACACTAAGAGGAGATCTGCCTTGCTGTAATTTTTCCGAAAAAAAAAAAAGAAGGAAGATTTAGTGAATAAGATGCCAAGGGTTATGGGCAAGTTCTTCTCTGGCAGTGAGTCTAAAGGCTCTTGCAAGGATCTTTGCAACTTATTTAACTGCTGGCAACTGCACAATGTGCACCACTTCCAAGCCCTCGCAGCAAGTTGTGTCACTTCTCATCCATAAAAGCTCTGAAATTCATCCTTCCTCTCCCAGTCTCTACTCAAATACTTCAGCTTATGATTATGTTGGCTTTATTTTCAGCAACTTTAAACTATGCCCACCCCTGTAGCATGTGTGTCTGTATTACCTGTATTTGCCTGCAGCTTCATCTCCTCCAAGGACAGTGGGTTCACATCACATTTTACCTACTGCTCACATCATCCTACAGCCTTGTTCTTCCTGCATTTCTCCTCTCACTCTATTTCCCATGCAGTTGCTCACTTTTCATTACATATGTTGGACTTATTATCACATGTATCTAATACTTTCGGCTCCAATCAGAACACCAGTGAACAAAAATGGTTCATGAGGACAGTATGGGATCACTAAAAGAAAAAATATCCCAATTTTAATGTAGCTGCTTTTCCAAGCATAATTGACAGCAACATTACTGATGTTTGCAGTTTCATGACTGTGAACCAAGTCATTAGTATGTAAATATTTTTCTGTATGACTCAGAGTGATTATGTTATTTATTTCTACCATCATAATGACTGAGTTTAGAGGGAGCAAGAATAGATCCTGATACACTGTGATACACAAGCACACAATACATACAAAGAGAATTTTTGCATCTTCTTTCTTATCTATCGATTCCAAACTTCAGGGTTTGAAAACTAAATCCTGTGATTTTATTCCCGCTCTTTTTGATTTCACTTGGAAACTCCATCCTGATTTTTACCTCTTTTTACCAAGGACTGCAGATTAGTTGACCCAGTGTCAGCTCTTCTCTGGAATTTTTTTCAACAATCTAAAGACAGAGTTGAGACACAAAACTAAAAGCACTACTACAGGAGTAATTCAGCATGCTGAGCAAGACTAATTTCTCCTTCTTTTTTTTTTTTCCCTTAATTCCCTTAGTCCTTTGCTATTGGGGCTGCAGTTTCAGTCTGAACCTTAGCTTCAAAATCACATCATGTTTAAAAGATGGGCTCCACTTCGATGCAGTACCTAGGGCATTAAGTGCAAGAGTTTCATCACTAATACAATTAAAAACTCCATTTCCCTAGCAGTGAAGTTCTGAGCACATTTGCTACTTGTCATATACTTTTTCCTGCCTCTCCTCCCTCTGGAAAGGGCATACAGCTCATTAACTATTTCATGGACCTGCATCTCTGTTTGGCTGCACTGCTGGCAACAGGGAACTGACCTTGATGGACTTGATCTGGCAGCACAGCTAGACATACAGAAAGCTAAGGAAACAGGCCACATCCTTGTCTGCTTCCTATGCTTAGAGGGTTGAAATAATCCCAAGTGGAGTTCCCGCATCTGAATCTGTTCCAGTCAGGATATCACTAGAACCTGTCACAGCTGTGACGGAGCAAATCCCAGCATCAAAGGACCACCATGGCAGAGACATTCCCCAGCTCAGTGCCTGTCATGCCCTCTGTAATGGCCACTTACAGCACGTGTATGAATATGGTAACAACTCCGCACCATCTATTTCCTCCCACCAAGGTCATGACTCTTGTAGGTTCTGAACTGTATTTGTCAGGAATTGGAGCCAGCACTCCGAGTTGCTCTCTTGCAAGAGAAGGGAACAAGTTTGCTATGAGGAATTCTCTCTCTTTTTTTTTTTTGGCACTATTTAGATTTCTGTTATTCTTAACAGATCTGTGTGGCCCTGTGCTCAGCAGTGAATTTCATCAGTGACAACAAACTCATAAAAGAAAACCACAGCCTTCAGCATGAAAGCTGAGACACGAGTCTCAACAAAATTTTTGGTACACATTAAACTGCAATAGCATAAAGAATGTATATGATATTCAGACAATACAGCATGCATATGCACTTCACTTTTTTTCCCCTGTTCCATTCTTATAAATTAATTTAATGCTTGTTTATATTTACCTTGATTTTTGGTAATTGATATGCATTTATCTGCTGTAGACCAATTCTATACCGTAAAAGATGATTTTCTGCTTGGGATCTGTGTTTACAATTTGTGTTATCAATCTTTTTGGGGCCATCATAAACACCAGCAACCCCCAGTTGCTCTGGCAGGGTGCTTACAATTCATTTTATATGGCAGATTGGCTCAAGAGGTGGCCACAGAACACAGGGTTATTTATTCTGAGAGACACAAGGCTTCTTGTGGAGATGATGAAACTATAATGGCTGTAAGGAATGGAAGTGATGCTAATCATGTAAATAGGTAGCTGTAAATAATACATAGGCACTGCTGTATTTGCTGGTTCCTCTCACAACAGGACACAGTATTAACTATTTTCTGTGCCAGGCTGGTGTGGGATCTTGAGGAGAACAACATAGCAATGCAATAAAAACTACTTGTAAAGAATATGCATTTATGTCAAATATGTGATGCACAGCTCCATTTTTCAAAGCATAACATTCATTCACAAATAGAAACTACTTTGAGAGAGGCAGCCACGGAAAACGCTTGCCAAAACACCGATAAACACACCTACAAAGATGAAGGACTGAAATAAATTGATCAGCCAGCCATAAACATATTCTATGCATTTTCAGGGCTGAGTTTTAAGATAATTTTTAAAGGAACAAACACAGTAAATCGTGTGGAATTCCTCACTACAGTTGAAGTTGAGCTATTAATGGGTTGAAACCAACACTTGCACCAACACAGCCTTCTCTTTGGATTAGGTGTTATTACACTGACTGACAGGAAGACATGGCCTGAGTGTCATTGAGTGAAAATCTGGCTCCACTGAAACACCTTTTGGATTAATCAGGAGAAGGATCTGACCAACTGTGCAAAGCCTTGCTAGCGCACCTGATTCATGTCATTAACATCTCCTGCCACTTCTCAGCAGTGGGAAGTAGATTAAACCAAACTCCTTCATTATAGTGCCCTTCTGCCTTGTGAGAGAGTCTTGATTATTCACACCACGTCTCAGCTGTACATCTGACCATGGGCTCACAACACCTGCAGAAGGAGGAGGTGGCACTGCCCTGCTGCCACAGTGTCTGGGAGCTGTGAGGGGTTACCTTTTTGACTTCGTACTTGATGGCCAGCTTCACCCGGCTCAGGGACGCTCGGTGCCGCTGCGCTTCCACCGGCTCCGCGTTCAAATCCCCGTTCAGAATGGCCTCCACCTCCTCCGAGTCCCGGCACAGGTCCAGGACCCCCACCACGAAGTCCTTGCACTGCATGGACAGCTTGCGGTAGTCGTTCTGCAACACAAGGGGTACAGAAAATGATGGCCCGTGACAAACCTGCTTGAGAGTTGGTTTTCCTCAATGGCGAGGAAAAAAAGGACCCGTGCAAGTTCCTAAAAAATGAAGTGTTTGATTTTTACTGTGTCAGACATCACAAGAGTTTTTGTAGAGCAGAATCGTTCATTCTCTGACACGAGGTGAGCACTTAACAGCAGCTCTTTCACAGAGCATGGGAACATGACATGATAGTGTGATGATAACCAGGATGGGCAACAAGGGGCAGCTGAAAATATAACAATTGCACAAACAAAGCAGGACCAGGAGTATCAATAAAGTAACCTCACTCTTCCAAAAACTTTGCTGACAACTAATAAAATAATTGCCTCCCAGGCTACAAATATATTTCAGCTCTTTCTACACTGCTGAAGCAGCTGATTACTCATTACTCTGATGTATACCAGATACATTCCTCCTTTTTCCTTTTCCACCCTCTGCTTCCCACTTACCCTTGGAACTGCTCACACCCAGCAATGTGTACAGTGGGTTACAAAGTAACTGCATGGAGTAACTGCAGTACAAACTTGGACACCAGCATTGTGGTCAAAAAACCCCAAATTTTCTGTAAGGCAACACAGGAACCAGCTTCTTGAAAGGCCAGTTCAAAGATATCTGGCTCCTGGGTCATCTTCTAGGAGACTACCTTTCCACTGACAGCAGTGCTGAACTAACAGACTTCTGAAAAGCTCGACCCTTTTATCTAAGAGCTCTGTCCACTTTTCCCTTCCTCCCCTTCACTTCCATGCCTTTATGTCTCACAAACCATTCTTTTTATGACTATTACTTTCATCTCCATCGTGTTTGCTCTTGATCCATCAAGCTTTCCCTTCCAATACTGCTGGAATCGACAGCTCTGCTGGTGTTACCTTCTGAAAACATGCAAAGAAACCATTTGTTTTCTGTTATTAAAAAACATCTCCCTCCTCAAATTCAGACTCTTTTCAGAACTAGTCTTTACTCTTTCTAGCTTTCCTGAGCCTCCTTCAACCCTTCCAACACTCAACACAGCTTATGTCCTATCTTCTAGGTGCTACCTTTAAACATCTCAGTTGCTCATATACCTCAACATCACAAATATCTGCATCTCTCTAATCTCCTTCCTCCTCTGACAAAACACTTGTGGCTACATTTCAGAATTTTTAGCTGACTTTGTAAAAGCATGCACATCTGAAGCTTTGCTTGTACTTCTGTTTACACCTGTATATGTCTTCCACCACCTCTGTGACATTACCTCTAAGCTCTTGATTTCTACTTCAGCAGAAACCTTGGTCTTCATTTTTGTGTCCATGTTCTCTCAGACAGATTTCTAGAACTTCCATACTTGAGATGCGGCCTCTGATTTCCTCACATGAGGCTACAGCTGGAGGAGGAAACTTCACTGAATCTGTGAATTTTACCTTCAGTGCCCAACTAGAAATGGCACAGCCACCTTTTTCAATTACTTCACAGCTTTTCTTTTGCTTTTTTTTCCCCCACTAGACCACCAAAACACAAGTTTGAGCCCTCTGCTTCTCCCTTTTTGTGTGTTTTACTGTTCATTTCCAGACACTGCCTTTTCAAAATCATTTTTTGAGGGTACAGATTTTCCCTTAGAGGTGCCTGTCTTCTCAAAAATGCTTACTGCTTCTGCCCTCATAGTTTTCTCATTTAATCTCTTTTTTTTCCCCTGAAACCCTCATTTTTTCCTCCTTTCCTAAGTAATTCTACCTCGTTGTACTGCTAGTTTTGCTAACTTTTCAATTTAGCATCTGTATAATGGGATAGAGAAACTAATGCGCTCTCAGTAGTTTCATATAATTTTGGGAAATGATGGGAAAAGAGGCTGCATAGGACAAGTACAAGAATCAGCCATCAATCCCATAGGTCAGATTCAGATATGAATCAAAATGAAACATTACTGGAGGCAAACAAATGCTACTAGAGGCTGTGTTATTACACAAGACTAACATCCCAGATACAGACTGGGAAACAACCAGTCCTAATCATAGACCTTAAACAGGATCCTGTTATTTCCTTTGGTCATAGAGGAGAAATTAATTCACTTGTCAGTGAAGCAACAGGATGTAAGGTTATTTTAGATTTGTTTCTGGTAACCAAGGAGCACAGGACAGAAGAGCCAATTATAAAAATAATACTGGGATGCGTGATTAAATGCAGTGAAGGGATAAGCAAGCCTATGTATGACCAAGATTTAGGACTTTTAAAAGGCAAAGTCTCATAAAAAATTAACCAAGGAGTGAAACATACTTGCAAGCATGGAGGTCTGAATGCAGATAAAGCCTTTAAGTAAAATGTGATTCGATCTCAGACCCTACAAAGATAAAAAACTTGCAAGGAAAGACTCCAGGATGGTGGCTAGAATAGCAGCAGTCAAAAAAAAAACCCCAACAAACAGTCTTTCATGACAGTCTAGTCAAGAAAGAGCTTCATCACAGAGGCCAAAACTGTAAGTATGAATGGCTAGAATTCAGGTTATGGTGAATATTAAGCAAACACAGAGGTAAGACAATGTGAAAATAAGATAGGGATTTTATTCACTGAAGAAAAAGGAGTGACTGAAGACAATCCAACAGAGCTAACAATACCACACTCTCAGTTTACTGAAGTACAATGCTCTTAACGTTGTTTATATCGTTTTCATAACAGAATTCTTAAATATTGGTGAGAACTTGAAGACTCTTCCTTAAACATCCGATTTCAAGCAAGAGCTGCTTGCACACTTCACTACAGCTGGAGGAAGTATTTACTAAAGGAAATAGCTGAGCAAAAACCATGCTAATCATCAGACACAGCTTAACATTAATTCAACAGGAATAAGACTGATAATCAAATTTTCTCTAATGCTTTAAAGTAGCTGTAAATTCACAATTTGAAGTGCATGGCAAGATACACTTACTGCAGTGACTTCAGTAATAATACAACATAACTAAAAAAGAAACTACATTCTTTCTCACCAGAATTTGCAGGCACTTTTAACTTTACAAGGAAAAAAAAAAAAATTTGTTTTGTATTATTTCTATCTATCCTGCAGTCAAAAATGGCATCTTATTAAGGTTTAATAAAGTTTAGTTTAGATGGTTTCGTATTATTCAAATGCTTTATGGCATAACACAACCCAAATTTTGTCCTTGCATGAAGAATATGGGCTGCCCAGTTGTAGGGGGAGGATTTAATTACAAAGTGTTTTCTCATTCTTTTGCTAATTATGAAGAAATAGAAGAAGAAATAGTGGACTTCTAATAGTTAGGAAATAAGAAGAGCTGTTTCCATTCTTTGCATGTTTGCCTACTACAAAAGAATTACCTAGATTTCTTCTAATTACAGTAGAATAACATTAGAAACATAAATAACATATTTTTTGACTGGCAGATAGACCACTTGCTTATAAAATTTATGCTTATTGCCAGATAAGATTAATGATGTTATGGATGAGGTTTTATTCTGTCAAATTTAAGGATTAACTACAGCCTACATTACTCACAAATGCTGTTATGAGAACTGACAACCAGTATGTGCATCTTAAAATCCAGCTCCAGCTTTGACTCTTATAGCAGGAAAACTTGTCAGATTTCCCTCTCCAGGTCTTTATTTACCTATGTATTAGCAAATCAAATTTATCCCAGGCTCTTTGATTGCTTTACAGAATTAAACAAACACTGCCCGATTCTCAAACAACCTTCTACCTCTAGGGCGCTGTGTGAATATCAGAAATTTCAATCTGTGGTTTCAGTCATCCAAATCACCTCTGCTCACTCTTGAGAACACACAAATGAAGCCACCAGAGCACCACTAACAGTTGCACAGTGGTCTTTGTAACACCAAAAGGTATCAGCCTCCACCCTGCATTTGCCAGGTTCCGCAGCTGACTCCAGCACATACAGGACAACTGACGGTGACTGGGATTGCAAAGCTGTGTCTCACCAGCAGTTCTGGGAGACTCTGGCACACATCAACAGCTGGATCTCAGCCTGCCCAACTCTGTGTGTTCTGTTCTCACTCACAACATCAAGCACTGCCCTGTGAATTCATCTAGAGTCTCTGCAGAGAACATATTGACCTGTGTGCAAAGAATAAAGCACACGAACAGAAAACCTTCAGCTGATTTCAGACAAGATTTGTAACCACTGCAAAGGAAATTTACACTGAGCAAGCACAGGCAGTCAAACAAAATGCAGGGATCTGTGTTCTGTTACAGGAGCCATGCTCCTTGTAAGCACCAAACTTCACAAGGGCTCCCAAATGCTTAAGTAGCTCACGTTCATAATACTGGATTATAAATTTATCTTGAGTACTATCTGGTAGATGGCCACTTTGAAATCACAGATCCGGTGAGTTTGCACATGTAACTGTACATGCAAATCAAGCACATAATTGCACTAATGATTATGGATCTGAGCCCTGTCCTTTCAAAAGCCGAGCCTAAACCTAGATCAAGCTTGAACACTCTTTGTTAGTTCAGCTGAGATAACACTATGTAAATTTACTTGGAACACTGACAGATTCCGCTTTTAGATGCACGTCCACATCTTCCATTGGTTCAGTAGGAGCTTTCAGCAGAACTGGGAGCAGGGATTTATCCTATAGAAAGCAGCACTACAACCTTTTTTCATCCTTGCCAGCATAATTTCAGCTGGGAGAACTGAGCTTGCTTGCACAGGACAGTATTTTAGTCGAAAGCTGGTGTAAAGAGATAATCACGGGGCTTTTTAGCTACCTTGTCCTCTTCTCTTCCTATGGTGACTCCCAAGGAAAGTTCCATCAGCTGTTCTGACTGCCAGAAATCCTCCCTTCTCCAGGCAGTAACAGTCTTAAAGTTCTGAGGGAGGAGGGTGAATATCAATTAACTTTAGTAACCCACAGCAGCCGCAGTGGCCAGGGTCTGCTAAAAATAGGGGAACAGGAAAACATAAAAATTGGGAATATTTGTATTGCAAAGTATTTTGTGGTGCTACTGGACAGCAAAAGATAATTCTTCAACTATGGTAATGATCACTTATTTACAGTAAGACAAGATACAGTTCCAATTTTTACAATTTCGCAGCAGTCTTGACTGAGATCAAACAAACTGAAATTTCTCATCTGAAATCCTGCAGTCAACCCCTGGAATTAGGAGACATAAGGGGATTAGGATTACCAAGTAAAGTAAGAGAAATACTGTACTCCTTGCCCTGGTCATAATAGAATTGAATAGAAGAATATATGGGAAGAAGGCAAGTGGCTGCAAAGATCAAAAAGGAGTAAAAGCATCAAGAAAAAATAAATAAAATAAATAAAATAAATGAAGAAGAGCAGAAGAACAAACAGCAGGTTGAAGCAAGAATTTCACAAATAAAAGTAAGGAAGCTTGAAGATAAAAGGAGTAGAGTGAAATGGTCTTAGGGCTCCAGTTTCCTCATCTATTTTTAATAATTTTCAGTACTTATTTTTGGCTATGTGTCTTGCATCTTCCAAGAAAAATCAGGGTTCTGTGGTTTCTCTGAGTCCTTTCTCCTTCTAAGGGAAAAAAAAAAAAATACCAACTTAAAAATCAGTGTAATTAATCAGGTTTTCTTGAGGAACTGTCATGAATGAACATCCTAAGTCATCTCCCCACATTTCTAATTCACTTGTGCAAATCCTGGTTTGTGGATTAGAATTTTTTAGGGTAAATGATAAGCAAGAGGGGCAGACTGGACTTCGCATATGCAATGGATGTTAGGTTCAATTTAGCAAGCATTTACCAGGAAACTTGGCCCTCAGGTGTTTTTAAACAGGTTCAACCTATGTTCTTTCTCTGTGGGAAAACCATCCAGAACAGTATTTTCTGTAGGAGTGCTCTGCATCCTGGAAGTGGAGCATGAATGGGAAACGTTGTGGGCCTTAATATTCCATACTGAGAACAAATCATGATTTAAACAGATTTCTTCATTTTTCTGCTGTGAGACAGATGAAGTATTTTGCCCATCTTTTTCACCCTGAAACAATTCTGCTCAGTGTTGTGCAACAGATTGAATTTGAGTGGAATACTTGAGCATTTCCAGTGATGATCCTGGAGGAGGGTGCAGCAGAAGTCTGTCCTGCCTCACAGGGAATGCAAATACTGGATTAAAAGCCTTCTCCTCTGGGATGGGACAAAGCACATAAATTATCAGCGAAACACATTCAGATATCACATCTATAGGAAAGAAAGCACTGAGAAGGCAGTTACAGATGGGAGGGACTCCAGGAAAACACTCAGCTCTCCTACCAGGCTTGATAGAAACAGAAGGAAAAAAGAAAAAAAAAAGAGATGTGACGTCCATGAGGAGAGTAATTATTTCACTGGAATGTTTTGATGTTGATGAGAAGCTGGAATTTCCATACCAGCAAGGAGTCAGGAGGAATTTTTACTGTAGGTGCTAAAACTCAATCATCTGATACACCTGGCAAGGTTAGTAGTCATGGAAGTCCTACCCAAAAATACTGAAATCTGTGAAAACAGTGAATTTCTCAGGGTTTTAGGCATTCCAAAATAGCAGGGAATTAACATTTAAAAAACGGAAATAATTTTTTTAAGTTCTGGTTTGAAATGAGAAGCCCGATCAAAAAACTTCACCTTTTCTCCTCCAAAATTTCAAGCTACTTTTTTTTCTGATGAAATTTGTATGCATGGTATTGGTACCTGTGAGATGGGAGTCTCCCATGAATTTCTATTTCTACTGTAATTTTTCTATGCAGTTCTAATCATCTACATCCTTGCCTAACAAAACCACAATGCAGGTTGCCCTAATTTAGCTTTTGGTGCCAGGGTACTTTTTCATCCGAGGAAAAAGAAAAATCTGACATTTTTCCCTGAGTAAATACATGGAGGAAGTATTCAATTTATTTGCCAAATTACACAATACACAGCATGGTACAAGCGAGTTCCTTCAGCAAATAAAGGGGAGGAAAGGTTTAAGCTGCCTTTTACACTTCATTAGTGTGTGTTATAATACATTAATCCTTCCCACCACTGAAAATTTATTTTTAAATTATACTTTAACTCACTTAGCGGAATCTGGACCTATTCTTTCTCAGGAGTCTAAAAAGGTTTCTTCCTCTTCTGCTAAAGTTCTCTTTATTAAATTCTGCCTGTATTTCTCCAAGTTGTTGTATATTCTTTCTGAGTACTCCACAGGGCAAGCAGTGCTTGCTGTTGTTTGGAGAGGTTAATGCATCTTTTGTCTCTCTCAGATAATTTTTGAAGATATTAAACAAGCAAGTGGTACCCAACACTGGCCTTGCAGAACCCAAATAAAACTGCTGTTAAACCCAGAGACAATGCTGCGACTATCACTACTCACTGAGAACAATTTGTAATTCCTCCAGCTGAGCTTTCCTCATTACAAGCAGTCTACTGGTTTGGATGCAGGGGTAGAAGGGTGGATAAGAGGAAGGGTGGCTGTTATGGTCCTTTTCACGGTATCTAACAGAGTTCAAAAATCATTAAAAAAAAGCACTGGCCAACAAACTAAGCCATTAATTGTCTGAGGGAGAAGCTGAAATATATAAAAAAGTCAGAGCACTGATAAATAAAAGTAGATACAGCTGAACACCAGGTAACAGGACCAACATCTGTAATCAGTCTAACAGCTGGTTTTGAACACATGACATTCCTAAAAGGTGCATCCAAAAAAATCCACTTTGGGTATTCTTAACAATTTGGAGACATCAGTCAAAATTAGTACAAATTTAAAAGAGGGTAAAAGGTCAATGCTGCAGTACACTCAAGAAAAGCAAAATGTTTCTGCTTTTTGCACTAATATTACTCAGCATTTGTAACTAAGAACCATCCTTGTATGCTGCAGCAACCAGAACTGTTTTCCATCTGCTGCAAGGTTACCAGAACGCACACTTTTTCCAGTTTCCAATTTTTCCAATTTTCTCTGAACACAGCAGGTGCAAAAACAATTTCATTTCATTAAAAAATCCTTTTAAAAGCTTATGTATCAAGAACAAAAGAGACAATAAGATGAGAGCATTTGCAATTGAAAAACTAAAGGCGTAGGGAATCATTTCAGCATCTATGGACAACAAGAAGGAGCAGTAACTTTAAAACAATAACAAAGACAGAGAAACACAAAAACACCATTACCTTGAATTCTTTTTCAATGTTGGCCAACTTGGCAAGTTCATTGCTGAGTTCTAGAGCAGTGAGCACTGGATCTTCACTGGAGAGGGACAGATAAGCCGGACTGGCCAGCCCTTTGTACGCATTTATTCTCGACCTGGAGTGACTGAATGAATCATGTTTTTGCTTCTCCGTACAGTCATTACATTTGCAGAAATAATCATGAGGTCTTTCTATCCTCGCTCCTTTCATCAACAGCATGTGTACGACTTCGTATTTTTGGCAGTGGGCAGCTAAAATGATGGGAGTGATGTCTGGAGAAAAGCGGGTACCGTCTTCATCATAGGAATAAAAATCATCATCCTGGAGCTCCTGCTCACAAGGGCTCAGAGTCAGTCGCTTGTTTACCGAAAACCCAGGATGATTCAAAATTGCTTCCACTATCCTAATGTAACCCTTGCTGATTGCGAGCAGCAGGGCATCTCCAATCCGTGCCAAGTTCTCTTTTTTTAACAGGAGTTCTGTCACTTCCAAATGTTCATTCCCCACAGCAAGCTGCAAGGCGTTTTGGCCCATGTAGTCAACGCAGTTGACATTCAGCGTCTTTGACTCCTCCAGCATTTTGCGCACCACGGGGATGTTCCCGTACTCGGCAGCATCCAGGAACCGCTCCTCCTCGGCTGTCAGGCTCGTGCCCCTGTTGTTGAACATAAAGGCCGGGCCCCGAATGGCCTGGCGCCTTCCCTTCTCCCTCATCATGGTCATGCGCCTCAGGGAAGGACTCTCCTCGATGTACCTAAGGAGAAAACAACAAAAAAGTGGCAAATTTTCACTATGGTGGTCACTTATATCCTCCAATCCAACTTATTTTGTCCCTTGTCCTTCGCCCATCTGCTGACAAGCAGTATCCTGTATTGGGATTGTTCTTACTTGTCTGCAAGCTGAAGGCACTCACAGGCTCAGTGCCTCGGGCCATTGCTGTTCTCTTAGCACAGTCAAGGTTTATTAACATTTTTCATTTTTTTTAGGACATTGCTCCTCTTCAGAAATCTCTCCCAGCTCACTTAGCACATGTATAAAATGAAAACACATCTACTATTCTGTTTTCAGAAGTAATTAATTATTATCCACCACAGGCATTCAAGCTGATGGTGTAAGTAAGGCAATACTTATGCTTACCATGTTGTAGATCACATAAAAGTGAGGCAAAACCACGTTTTCTTCAGGATGTCTTGCCAAGCAACACATGGTGAAACCTGATCTCACAGCTTCTCGTGTTACTACTAGAACTGTTAAACCTGGAAGCTTCTACTCACAAGTCACTTTGGTCAAATTATAAATTTTTGAAAAACAATAGCACATACACATTCAGCAGACTTTCTGCAACTAAACTGCTCACAGGCTCCAGACACCACAAGTCATCCAGAATAGACTGGGATGACCTCTCACTCCAGTTGGACTCCTGCAGTGCTGTGGGTTGTGTTGGACCTGTTTCTCCATCACCCATTTCAGAAGCTGAGAGGGTCTGTGTATATATTCTAGTACCACAACCAAGAAAAACGGGAAAGTCAAAGAGTTAATGAATGAAAATTAGGATAATTTTCATTATCCAGGCTGCACTGGAAAGAGGAAACCTGGGTGTAGCCAAGTGAGATGGTTTAAAGGAAACTGAGAACTGGGAAGCCTGTGAACTCTCCACAGAAACTGGATGCAAAAGCAGAAAGAGGGAGAAAACAGGAGGGTAACAGGTGAAAAGAATGGGTGAGCAAGCTAATTTGGCAAAAACAGAAACTGGAATTATGAACCAATGAAGGTACTGGCTGAGAAAACAGGCAGATCTGATGCTGAGCTGGATCTAGCTAGGTAAGGAAACTACAGAGGGGCGAGGAGGTTCAGAGCAGTGAGATTGGATAGAAATTGCAAAGAAAAGGCACTTAGGATGAGAGGCTGAGGAGCAGACACTGGAGACAACAGCAGCAGGAGACAACTGCTTGGCAAAGTCTGAAACAACAGAATGGATGCGATCAGGCTGAAGTGGTCGCAGCTGGGGGAACAACAGAAGCATTTGTGGCTGCCAGAGCAGAGGCCAAAGGCCTGGAAAAGTACTCAGGATACCATAACCTTCCTTCAGCACCATCTGCACATAACTGGGAAACCAGTCAGCAACCTCCCTTTGCTTTTCTAGTCCGGCTCAACAGTGAGGAAGGCAGACTCCAGCTGCTATCAGCTAATCCAGTAGCTCAAAGGATAGAGATCACTTGAGATGATTTGATGGGCATGGAGATACCAAGAGCTGCTGATAAAAAATATGACTTAATGCAGGGTGTGCTTTGTATACATATAACACTATATATATATTACATAGAGACAAAGAGGTCTTTTAAGTTCCAAATCTGTTTCTTAGGTCCTACGTGCCTCTGTTCCTCATCTTTAGAAAAGGAACAGTTGGCTCCCATCTTAGAGGAGCATTGTGAAAATTAATTTTTTTCACTTTGCGGAAAAACTCAGACACAGGAGTAAAAGGCCAGACAGAAAAACTGAAGAGGAAATTAATCCTTCTACTCTCAGTGCATTAGAAGAGATGCGAGTCCATGTAATGAATGCCAAGGGCAAACCAAAATATTAAATAGCCCTTTTTAAGCAAACCCTGTTAGTCTGAAAAAAGAACAGAACGAAGGGAAAAATGCCACACGCACCTCTGGGCACACAAGGGCTCTGCACTAAAGTGGACACAGCAGCATCTGCATGGGCAGCTTCCAAAAGTAAATATCCAAACTGGTGCAGGTTCAAATCCCCAGACAGAGAAACAGCCTACTAAATGCTGGTGGGGGTTGTTTTTGTGGGTGTGATCTTGCAACAACGAGCTTTGCTCTGTTAACCCTGCACAAAATACGCCCGCTGCCATCACTGGATGCAGCACTGTCAGCCCTACGAGTCCTCACTGGGCGTAACTAATTCCATTCAGGTTGTAAGGATACGCCTGCCCTTCCACCTATCTGCATCAGTTGTAATAAATTCAGCAAAACGTAAAATCTTAACCACTTTATCACAGCTACAGATGTCCTAAAACCCAGTCCCAGCCCTGAGCATTCCAGTTAACAGAAATGGGCAGCTCAGTGGCACATCAAGTGAAGAGACTGTGATAGTCATTAGCAAGGGCAGGTCTCTCCTGGGATGGAGCATTTGATCTTTTTACCTTTTTATCTGTGCCTGGCATTTCTGGACAACCTGAGATAGCCTGAGTGGCACTGCAGTATGAGTAATGCTAACTACTATTTACTTTCTGAAAGATGGGGCAAAACTGCTTTGGTAAACATGACATGATCCATTCCTTCGGGTTTTTTTTTTTCACTTCTGTACTGCTTTCTTTAAATCTATAAAAAAGGCTGCATAACAGAGAACATTTGTAACTCTGTTAAACACAGAATTGATTTAATGTCTTAAACCTCAGGCACATTTCCCACTTAGGAGTACTCAGAAATAAAGATCTGAGCCCAGAGTGCACACTGTGAACAGCCACAGTGCGCTGCTACCTCATTCCCCAAGAAAATCAGAAGTAAAACCAGGTACATTCTCTTCTCATAGTTTCTTTTCAAACAAGACCTTATTGCCTGATATGCTGTTACACTTCCACTCTTTCTCCACATCCAAAATCACACAGGTACAGAAATGTAGTGTTTACTGTAACGTTAGGAAGAAAAAACTCATAGCTATTAAAAATATAACAAAGACAAAACAAATTGACTCATGCTGACTTTTTGCTTTAAGAAGACTCTAAACTGCCACTTTGAATCTCAGTTATCTTTTATGAAATACACCATACATTTGTCCTTATATATTCAGTTTAACTTTTCGGCATATTTTGAAATATGACACTTATTTTCATTTTATCTACCTTCCTTTCAAAACCCACTATCTGGGTGATCACTGAGGTGATTCATCTGACTTCTGTAGAGACAGATATATCCTTTCAAAAGTGTCCTTTCAAGAGTGTCTTCCTAGTAAGGAAGATATCCGTAACTGCAGAGCTTGTGACAGAAGTGATGTATCTGAAGTGACTGCAATACCTTCTCAAAATAAAGATGCACGATGCTTTGTGTTTTAATGACTAAAATATTGTCAAGACATCCCCTCAAAAAGATGAAGAGCAAAAAGTCTTGTGTAGCACCACAGGGCCATAACGTTGTTGTGTTCATCCACATCTCTCCCCTCTTTTCTTCCACTTTTCCCCCAGCAAATTCAAAGACCTTGAAGCAAGCATAGCTCTGGTCAGAGTAGTACAAGCAAGAATCTGATACAAAGTCTCCTATTCCATTTTCTGCTTTCCTTTTCCTACATCTAATTTTTTAGCTATCCCAAAGTATGAATATAATAGTAAGAATTTTAATTTTAGGGGTTTGACCATTTTCAGCATATCTTATATGCTGAATATCTTATGGCATTATTTGCCATCTGAAATAATTAGACCAGCAAAAGCTCAAGTTGCATCTCTTAACATCATTAGACTGGCTTAAAAATGTGATTAAAATAAAACTAAATGTGCATTAATTACTTGTGTTCTATTTCCAATGCCTTTAAAGTTCAGATACTCAACCCTGTCTCTGTAAAGTGTTGACAACCTACATTTAAAAAAGAGGGAAGGAGAGATGGAAATCATGATGCTCCTTTTCCCAACTGTTCCAAATAACTGAAAGAACACACAGAGAAAAATATAAAAATATCTGTAGAATGCATGGCAAAAAAACCCACAAAAGCACCAAGTAAGAAAAATGCCCAATTACTTTGTATTAATTTATCAGTAGAGATAAATAAGGATGGAATTGGAGATCAGTCGTGCTAACTGAAGCACACCTGTCCCACCACATCTGGACACGTTTCCCTTGGCCCTGAGCCTGCAGCAGTTAAGCAGCTGTTTTGAGGAACTGAAAAACTTCACTGGCAAGAAGGAAGAACTTTGGGACCTGTACACCAACCTTCAGAATCACTCATTCATCAGCCCTGCTTTCAGCAGAACTCCCACATGAGCGAGGCCAGGGCTCCTAAAGGAGCACATCACCTTTCAAGACCTTTACCTAATGGTAGGTATCACAAGCTCTCAGACAGATGAATGTTATTTGCATCCTGAACAATTAACTGGCTTATTACATACCAGGTAAATAAAACACAAAAACCTATCCTACATTATAACATATTTATGCTTACCTCAAATATTTTAATCTAAAATGTATGACCTTCATATGGCAAATAAAAAATTATTAAAAAATTATTTTCCATCAAACAATCAATGCCCCCTTGTCTCTTGTTTTCTGCACATATCACATTTCCTATGACCTTACATTGCATCATATCATTGCCTGGTCAGTTATTCCTACAAGGAATGTACAAGGCAAGACATTTGAGCAGCACAGCAACTGCAAAGGGCTGGAGAAAGCACAATAATCCCTCTGCTTCTACCATGGGCTGTTTCAATTAAGGATTTCTACTCTGTCCCTCTGCTTATCCCTTTTCATGTTCAATCTAGAATTGCAGCAGAAAAGAAATGTGGGACAAAGAGTTGACCAGAGAATTCCTTTTTCCTTATCCTGCTCATTATCTACAGCAATCCAAAAGATTTATAATCTTGTTTCTAAGTCTACTTTTTAACACAGCACACGGAATAAGCAATTTTAAAGGAAAGGAGAGGAGCTGGAGAAACAGAGATTTCAGTCTGGGCCTTCCCAGATCCATAGAGCAATTTGTGCTGAAGAACAGGCTGTTACTCTCCCTGAACTATTACATGCAATAAAAGATGGCATCAACAATTTACAAGCAGTTTACCCCTGTGCTACACTACAGTACATCAGTGATCCTGATTCTGTTCTAGACCTGAAAAAGAAATGCAGTCCAGTGGTAACAGACAGATCTGATAAATACATAATGCCAAGAGCGTTTAAAAGCAACAAAACCGGAGTCAGCCACACAGGAGATGCAGATTGTGCCTCTTGTTCTGCTGCAAATCACCTCTGAGGTCCCAGTTTTAAAATTAAAGACTGGTAATTGCCTTACAAAAGTAAGTGTGCACACATGCACATACATAGGAGCAGCACTGTAGCCAAAGATTCAATGAGATCTCTCAAATTGAGCAATCTCAAGTGCTTTATTTGTTAGTGTGACAGAAAAAGATGGCTCTTCCATGTGAGGAAGCAGCTCCCGGCTCTGAGCAGGGCCACAAGAAATGTTTGAGGGGCAATCCCCCAGCCCCACTGCCTCTCCCAAAGGAAGGCTTTCCCATCCCTCCAAGCTCTGCTCCAGCCACGTGTCAGAATGGGCCACTGGTAAATTTGTTTCTTTACCACTAAAACCAGTGTCTCCTTCACGTATGTTTGCTTATGTTCCAAAATATGTGGGAGTCCCTGCACCAAATCCAAAATGCATTAAATGAGAGCTTCCTTTTCCCTTCTGTGAGCTACTGCCTGGGCTTTCCAGAAGAGGGAGGGTAATTCAGCTGAACAGCAGAACATAAATCAGGCCAGCTGCAAGATCTGACTGAGGTCTATACTCTCCCACTGGTCTGAAACAACATAATCCATCATCCAAAATGCCCTCATGTCATCTCACAGAACTTCTGGCTCCAAACTAGAAAGATATAATCCAAAAGAAAGGGAAAAAAAACTACAATGAGATATCAGGAGGAGGTGTACACACACTTAGGGGATGGAACAAACTCCTGCCCCTTAAAGTTATGCAGAGCTTTTTCCAACCATTACTCTTCACTAACTCCTGAAAGGAAAATACCAACCATCTGAATTCTTGTGGGGAAAAAAAAGGACTACATATTGATGGCAGGAGGGCATCTATATACTCACAGAACAAGGCACATATCTCACCAGGAAAGCACCAAGTTAACAGGGCCATACCAACAAAGAATTGTAATGCTCCTTTTAAACTTAGTCCTTTCTTTGTGTTCTGTCGCTCCAGCCAGAAAACTACACTGTGATTTTCAGAGAGACTCAGAAGTCAGGTATCTGATGGCTACTACAGTTAATTTACAGGTTTTGTCCACCTTTTTCCCACTGGGGCATATAGTGAAATAAGGATTATATCCAGTCTGCAGTCTTAGTGGGAATCTGAGGTTAATTACTTTTTTTTCCAGCAATATTTGGCACAGTAGGGAGCCAGCTGTACACTGGCAGGCACCTTGCACAGGCTGCTGCCTTCAGAGATTTCAAAACCCAACAATGTCTGCCTTCTTAGGCGAACTACTTCACATCTTCCTGCCTCTTTCCCCTTACACCTTGTGCTGAATATTTACACTACAAATCCCTCCAGCCAAGGATTCTCACTCTGTGCCTGCTAAAGCCTGGCATGTGTCAATCTGAGCGCATTATGAGGAAGCTGATACTCATCTTTATTTCATTAACATGCACAATGATTTTAGGCATTAGTACCAAACACTGAAAAATCCCACTGCTATGCCAAGGATGACCACAGGCACATAACAGGGAAAATACAGTTCCATGTCTTTTGCCTCTATGCCCCAGTAGTTCAATAAACTCCTACTACATTAATCCATGTCAGCCCTTTTGTCAGTAACAGACTCCCAGGATAGGGCCACAGGAATTATCTACCAGGGAGCAGTTCCAAGAGCTCACTCCAGGCTCAAATATCTATAGCTATGTAAACTGAACTCCAGTTTGATCCCTCCACGGTATAATACCCATTTCTTAAACACAGCAATATGCCAACTTTTCTAGAAGGACACTTAAGATCCAGAAGCTGAGGACTTACAATTCATCTAAGCCAGCTCCAACTGTCTAAAAATAACATGCCCAAGTCTCTTTTTATGGCAGATAAAGACAGGCACCTCCAAAAAAGAAGATAAATGACTATGCTGCCTTTCCCACTGCTATTTCCTCTCCCATTCCATCAACTACATGGGAGTCTAGACAAGTAAGTCAAGCACAACTAACTTCCTGACAGCTGAAGACAAGTGAAAGACTAATTCACTTGAGGTACAGATTGCTGGGCACACGGTATTTGTGAAGAATTTCTGCACAAGGACGGTAAACCCCACTTTTATTTGTGGTTATCACATTCTAAGTACTACCCTAATTGTTTCTGTATTTTACAGTTGTCTCTGGGGTGATTTTAATTAAGGCTTCTACAAATGCTGAATATCTTATCTTAAAACTCCGTGTTTGCTATCTGGTAATTAAAATATTTAATTAAGAACTAAACTCTGTCCTGAAAATATAAAATAGTCAAGCAATCCTCTGAGGTTTAATCTACCTAAACTGCAGCGTGTTATAAAAATTAGTGAATAATTCATGGACAACCTACATTTTTCAAGCCAGGGAGAAGAAAGTTAACATCCCTACTAGTAAAATTGAGTGCATTTATCTTGCAGTAAGTCTAATCATGGTCAGCATCTCTTTAGATAGATAGATAGATAGATAGATAGATAGATAGATTATTGCATCTTTGAAAATAAATTGAAATTTTGGAAGAGCACATCCAAACAGGATAAAGTGCATCTCCAGAACTGAGGCTTTTCTGCACAGGTGTCCCAGATTTCTGTGGGGAATCTCGCTTTATCTCAGCATAAATTTAAAAAATGTATAGGGATAAAGGCGATCCATTAGCAACGGGTTCTCTAAACCTTAGCTGAGCCAATAATTGGGCATTTTCTCGGCAGCTAGCTTGTATCCGGGGGGGAAGAAGAGGGGGGGAAAAAGGGAAGGGATGAAATCTTCTCTGCCCCGGCACACACCTGTCCCCGCCTGACGCCGAAGAGGCGAAGCCGAGGGGCTGGGGAAGGGGCCGAGGGCAGGCAGGGGCCGGACGAAGCCCTCCGGGCACTTTGTGCGAAGCGCCCGCGGCTCGGACAGCGCGGAGCCGCCGCTGTCTCTCTCCCCCCCGGCCGGGACGGGCCCGCCGCGCCCCCGGCCCCAAAACTCGCCGGCAGCCGCATCCCCGCCGCTGCTCCGGCGAAGTTGCCGGGCGGCCCCCTCCGAACATCCCGCCGCGCCCCACTTACATGGTGCTGGCAAAAGGCGGGGGCGGGTAGTATCCGTAGGGCTCCCGCAGGGTTTTGACAGCCCTTTGCGGCGGCGGAGGGGGCTCCGGCCCCCCATTGACGCCTCTCCAGCCGCGGCGCCGGCGCTGCTGCTCCTCTTCCTCGGCGCCCTCCTCCTCCTCCTCTTGCTGCGGGGGGAAGGTCACTCTCCCCTGCTCCTTGCTCTTCCTGCTCTTGCTCGACATGGTCAGGGTCCTCTCAGGCGGCGGCGGCTGCTCCCGCTCCCGGCCGGCCTCGTCCGGCAGCGTGTGCGGCGGGAAGGAGGCAGGAGGAGGAGGAGGGAGACACAAGCCCTGCCGGGCGGGGGACAGAACACCTGGAGAGGACAGACCCCTCACCACAGAACCGCGGCCACCCCGCCGCCCGTCGGGAAGGTGGCGCGATGCGCAGCCCGGCAGCGGGAGCCGGGAAGTGCCGGGGAGGCGAGCAAGACACAGGGCTCCCGGCGGCGGCGGCGGCTCTGCCCCCCTCCTCCTCCTCCTCCTCCTCTGCCTGTCATCATCCCTCGCTAGGACGGCATCGTCAGAGGCAGCGGGGCCACCGAGAGCACACCCGCCTCCCGCAGCGAGCGCGCCCGAGAGGAGGGGACGCTCCCGTCCCACCTCCGCCCCTCACGGCCCGGGGTGGGGCGTGAGGGGGAGGCGCGCTGCCACAGGAGCGCTACCCATGCCCCTCAGCCGCCTGCCAAAAATGTCCCTCAGCTTCCCGCTGATCTGAGGTAAATCTTGTTCCCGCCAAGCCGGGCGTGAGGGGAACCCTCAGGAGGCGCCCGCAAAGCCGGCGCCGAGCCCTGAGGGAGCGCGGGGTGGTCGGCCCCGGTAACAACGTGAGGCGAGGGGCTGCCAGGAGCAAGGTAATTCTCGCCCAAAATGGCCCAAAAGCGGCCAACAGCCCGGCCCAACCCGCACAGAGCTCGGCAGGTACTTAGAGAAATATCCAGCCCTCCGCTGGAAACAGCTGAAGTTGAAATTTTCAGGTAAAAAAGCCGTACTTCTGACTGACTTACCGAGCGAGCCGAGGTTCCCCAAAGTGTTCCAGATGTCTCTGCCTTAGGCTTGACTACTTTAGTTCTGCGTGGTGCCAAGCTGAAAAACAGTGGGAGGATGCTGAGACGCCCATGGCATGTAATCAGGACTAATTATGCTCTATAGATCCCAGTCACAAAGATTCCTGCTGTACAGAGACGTATTACCTATTCTATTATTATGAGGGGGGTTTTTTTGGTGCATTATTTCACAGGGAAAATTATTCCATATAAGAAGTACAATCCCTTTAAAATCAAGGCAGAGCCTGTGTGTTTTTATATGCAGAGCATATGGAACAGTAGGTACACAGAGACTACATGCATCAATTTATATATAATAAAGCTATTACTTTGTCCACATGCTGCTGAGATGCCATTTTTCTCTTGCTTTAAACTCTTCTGAAGCAGTATGTGGCTATCGGTATAAATTTGCATGAGCCTGCATTCCAGATCTGCATTCAGGTGCTGCTGAAAGTGAAATTTATGTAAGCTTTCCAATTACTTTAGAGAAAGTGGACTTTCAATCCACGTATCGCCACTAAGATGAAATTCTCGCTTGTGAGCATCATCAAGTAGTCTCGGTGTAAAATACTTATTAGCTCACACTCTTTTCAGTACCATCCATGATTTTGCCTTTGTTGTTTTCCGTATGTACAAAGTTTGTCCTCGTGAAGCACAGGAAAAGCCAACCAAGAGTTTCACAGAGATAATTTACTCTGCTACAGCTTTGAAGGAAGAATTGGGCTTTGTTTTCGTCAGCTTAATTAACTTGCATCTTGAACTGTTTAGGGAAGTGGTTTTTTATGTCTTTCATCACGTGCAAAAGCCGTTTGAGCTTCAGTGGAATTATGTGCACAATAGAGCAAATTTTGGTCTCTAAGGAACTCATATATTGTGTAGATACTGTAACTCTGAAGTGCTTGGGGTTATTAATTTAAGCCAGTCTAGGTGTCTAACCCAATTTTACATATGTATCAGTGTTATACATTTTAGAACACAGCCATGCAGCAGTCTGTCTGCATCAAATCTTGTATTCTTGAAGGGGTCCTTTGACTCAAAAAATGGTACTGCCCATATTGTATTCCTTTTATAAAAAAAAGTCCACTCTTATTACAGGGGGCTACAGGAATGGACTTTCAATTGCCTTGAGTATTTCCCTTGAGAACAAAACATAAAAACACTGCTGAAAGTCAATGAGAAATGCTCTTGCCTCACAAATGTCTGCTCAGAGCAAAGCTTTCACATATCAAGGTTTGTTGGGGTTTTTTTTTCCCATAAATAGATAGAAAATGGTTTTAATATTAGTTCTGAGTTTTAAGGAAGTTTCATTCTTGTTTTCTTCATTGCACCTACCATCACTAATTTGAATTGTGTTCTGTGGGCTGTGTTTTTTCATAATTTGAGTATTGTCTAATAGAGATTGGTTTGCTGTTCCTACAATGTAAGTTAATGTCCACTATCTGTTCTGTTGTCCAGGTCACTAATAATAGCTTGGAATTCATCCTTGGAAGGATGACTTGGAAGTCATCCTGGCAGAAGCCTTCATGATACGTCTCTCCGTTTCAAGGGGTAAGATGATAACTCCCCAAGTAATCTTGATACTGAAGGACAAGGGTAAGGTAAAAAGAATTTACCAAATCCTTTTCTTTTTCTCACCATACTGTTGCAAAGTCAGCAAGTTGAAATATATGGTCCCTAATATGTGTTTAGATTAAGTGTAATTTTATCTTTTGTTTATTTCCATGAGCTCCAACCTAAAACGAGCCAGGATGGCAAAACAATAATCCATTGTAAATCTCAAATGTACTTTGTATGGTTATAGTCTTATAAATATTCCATATTGCTAATTGGAATGTGTAAGGTAATAATCTTGGTCACAGTGAAATGGTTTATAGAAAATTTACCACATTTTGAAGTGTCAGGCTGCTACCAGAACATAGCATGGGAACAGGGATATGAGAATCCTTGTATGATTAAACTTCAGCCATCGCTGCCTTACCTGACAGTAAGAATTTAATAATCATTGCTGTGCCTTGGTGGCATGACTGAGGCTCTGAAGTGCCATATTCAGGCAAATAAAATGCATGAAACTGCATTTTTGAAACAGCAGAACAAGTGAGAAATCTAAGAGTAGAGAAATTGTACCTACAAAATCCTGATCAGGGCTGAATGTTCCAGAAAAGGCATTTCTGTTCATGGATCATGTTTTTGAGAACATTAGTAATGTCATTTATGCCAGAGTTCTAAATAATTATTCTTTAAAATGTTTCATGTTGTCACAGTATCAGATGGATATCAACATAGCCAAGCTGCAGAAAGTGAGGGAGAAAGGATGAGTAGATTTGAAATACCAGGCAGAGTGAGGCAGGCAAGCTTGTGCTGGCTGTAGATTCAGCTGGGTAAAGATTTTACAGCCAAAGGCTGCCAATCCACTACATTTTGTGAATGCTGACTTGAATTTACAGGGTTTCGGTGTGATGTCATTCTAATCTAGAAAAATGCTTCCTGGAAGTTGCTTAGACAGGAGTGAAAGGATGAAAGGAATACTATCCTGAGGACAGAGCAGGAGCAGAAAAGCCCAAAAGATTTACAGCAAACAGGGAAATGTAACAGGTATGGTACTATATTACTAAAGGTGCTAGATTATTCATCATTTTCTTTTAGAACATGGATTTAATGCCATATCTATGTCATGTTTGATTTGGAATAGCAGTGAAAATACAATCCCTCATCCTTTTCACCAGACTGGCTTGATCAAGACTGGGTGGAAACTGGAGTGGGACAGGGTTTGGTTTATATGGATCAATTAGTCTCTGGCAGAATTGTTGTGTCCTCCTCAATATTATGAGAAATGTACAATTCAGATTTCAAAATTTCCCTTGGCAATGTTCTTCAACTGGAAAGGAATGATAAAAAATGGCTTTTCTAAATTGAAACAAAGTGTCTCTTAAGAACCCACAGCAATACATTTCCTTGAAATATTGTCAAAACCATGTTCTATATTTCTCTCTCCCATTCTTTTTCAGCTTCTTTAAGCTGAGTGAATTAAGTAAAGATCTAAAATATGAAAACAGTTAGCACAGCTAACATTTATTATAATAAATAGCAGGAAATATATTCAGGTTCTTAGACTAAACTACCAGAGCAATAAGACCTTGCAGATCCATGAGGCACCTAAATGAGCAGATGTGCATTTAAGTAAGACTGGAAAAAGTGATGGCGAAAAAAGATTATTTAGTGAATTATGCCCTGGGGTTATCCCTTACCAGAACTTCTCTGACAGGTACACGAACACTGTTAATTTGAAAATAAATCTAACCTGTTTGTTGAAAATTGGATTGTAGACTCTAAGACCTCCTTGTTGAAACCAAGTGATTTAGATTTAAGAACCAGCAAGATCCAAGAAACTTCTAGGAACAATTTCCCTTGTGGAACAACTTTGTATGTTACATGCCAAAATATTATTTTCCTGCTTTATTAAGAAAAAAAAAAAGCAAGAGTACTTTCCCTCAAGAGACAAAACTGGTTTTTATTTGCTTGAAGTGACGGGTGAAGAGAAGCAAAAAGACACTCATGGTGATGCTGGAAATAGAATCCAGGTCGTGCAGTACATTGAACCCTTGTCTAAGGTGTGTGTACTACTTTCACAAAAATTGGGAAGTTGGTGGGAATAGCAACAGTGTAATGAAAGCAAAATTGGCCTTCTTTGCCTCATACTGGGAATTTGCCTACTTGCCAAGAACCCAGTGTTTTCAAGGACATTTAGCTTCTACATCAAGGACTTCTATGAAAGTCTAAACAGGTTAAATCAGCATGAAGAAAAAAGAAGGAGTGATGTGATGTCACTGATCTGTAAGCAGATCTCAGCCTCAGAACTAATATTATGGTTTGAGGCTTTTTTACATGAGATGAAAAGACATATTCCTGAGACCCGAGCCTGTGATTTCAGGCACCCTGTGCAGCCATCCAGGCCCATGTGAAGTGAGTGGGTATAAAATGCTGTCAAATCACCTACTGCAAACCAGGCCCTCTGAGCTGAGCATTGCAGTGGTATTATGTGGTCTACTTTATAATGACAGAAGGCTACTGAGGTGCCAGTGGCACCATTAGATGGGCACTGGCTACACTTTCAAAGAGAAAATGGATAAATACTCTCTTTTTTGGCATTAAGTGGCAACTCTCTGTACATTTACATAAGTGCACCTATTACTTCTGTTTTTTCCTAAGGGAGGCCAGGTAAGTCTTTAGACAAATCCAATCCACTTTTGAACAAATCCACAGGATCCTGAGCCCGTGCCAATTAAGTTTTATTCCTCTCTTTTCAGTCCTACTAGTAGAAATGAGAGGTTGGCAGAAGTGCCACTTGGAAATGGACTACAGAATCAATTCCCTTATCTCTGCATTGCCCTGGGGACTGTATGTAGCTTGTAATCTCTAAAAAGTTTACTTTCCTAAGATTTGCTTATCATTTATATATAAGGCTGGATTTTCTTCCTTAAATTGGTTTCCCTGTCCCCGTGTCAGCCAATACTCCTTGAAAATGTAAACATGAACCTTAGCCTACAGCTGAGTACTGGGAACCACATGGTGAGTAAATTTATTGTCACAAGCCAACATCTTTAACAAATAATTTTTCTTTTTGACAGTGATTCAGATATGGGTGGGTGAATGCAATATGCCCTTCTGTCCCCTGGCTGGTTGATAGCAGAAGTTATTGCATGGATACTTCCAGTGTTCCAACTAATGAGGCTAAGGGTTGCAATGGATGTATGGAGTGCAGAGTAGCTCTTATTTTAGAAGGTTATCAATGATTTCCATCCTGTGCAAGTAATTAAGTCTGAGTATTTTTGGACACAGTTTGATCTTTATCTAATTGGGGGATTTGAGTCACTGTGGGGATCAAAACAGGGGAAGCAGGACATAATAAAAATAATAGCAAGAGGCAAAAAGGTCAAGTGATGAATTAAAACTGTTCACGGTGATTTTTAAATCCAGAAACAAGTGGATTTTTCACGCTGTTTTGTGAATTGTAATATATTTTAATTTGTAGGCACATTCTCACTTGTGACACCTTAGCAGAAAGAAATTTAAACAGCAGCTCACTGGTATCAAAGACAAATCTGAGTGACAAGCGTGGCTCCCAGAGGAGGAAAAAAAAGATCCTTCATCTGAGTTTGCACCATTCCAAGCTCCCTTGTCCAGATTGTCTGGCAGCTTTGACTGAAGGATTGCCTGATTCTGTCATAGTCCAGAGCCTACTTTCCTTAAATCTCATCAGAACCCTTGGATAAATATCATCTGGTCCTAACTACTTGCCATACCTCAGAGCACTAAACTCCTCTGGTTGGAAGAGGAGTAAATACCCCAGTGCACAGTGTTGATTGGAAATGTAATCTCTCCTTCCACAGGCTGCTGTGGAATAGGTGATAACACTCCACCAGAGGTGGTCACTGTTTGACAGCAACTCAGGGGGCCATCCCAAAACCCTGCTTTCCCACTGGAGGATGGACAGCTACAAGGGGGAGGAGATCAAAGGAAGATGATGCTAAGTACTGTAGCTGTGCTGTGAGTGGGAGCACATCCTCCTGTGCAGCTCCAGAGTCATTTGGGGCCAAGTGGAAAAATGCCTCAGTATCTGGTACGGCAAAAATCCTTTTTGCAGGTCTACCAGATAATTCTTACCCTTGAAATGCTGTTCAGTGCAGAGTGAAGGGCTGAGCACTCTGAATCATCATTCCCAGGTGAGCAGGAGATGATATTGGCAACTGGTGGATTGGTCTTTAGCCTTCTAGTATTAAACTTTTTATAAAGAGGCCATATCTTACCTCTGAATGCAGAGACATTCATTAGGAATTAATCAGAATTGATATCAGAGGCATGGTGAAGCCTGAAGTCTGATTAAAACAGCCACAAGTGCCAACACCCCGCTTTTCCATAGCATATAACTTGTTTAACTCACACCAGGTTCAGGTGTTCTATAAAGTTGGGGATCCCATATTGTGTGTTATGAAATGAAAAAAAAAATCTTATATGTACTTCTGTCTCAGTTTTCCTGCCTTGTATGTAAGAAAAGCCACTTTTCAGACAAAGGAGTGAGGAAATGCCAAAGTTTCTAGCAACTGAGAGGTGGTCAATAGAAAAAGAAAGAAGAAAACCCCAAACAAACAGGATGTTTCTGTGAAAGAGACTGTTTCTGTTACACTTGCTGGTAACAATCTTCAAAATGACTGACAGGGAAGATGAGAGAGTGTGGGCAGAGGGAGATAGATTATAAATTATTCCCTGCAGGTAATTTAGAGTATACTGAAGATACAATATCTTTTCTGCGAAAATTAGAATAACTCTTCTGCTGTCAGTAACAGGCAGATATCCCATTGAATTAATATGTGTGTTTGGGGAGGAAGATGTTTGTAGAGGTGAAAATAAGGGTAAAGAACCTCAGCAGCCTGTCTTTCACCAGTCCCTGTGCTACCCTGGCGTGTGTGACCAGGTGCTGACACAGAGGTATGGACATCACATTTCCCACTTCACTTTCCAAATTAAGGAAAGCAAAAGAACCTCTAAAGATCTTGTCCCTTTTTTGGTGAGTTCAGGTCAATTCCATCAATCACATTGCAATCACTTTCAGTGAAGTCTGAGATTCATATTTGGCTTTTAATAGAAACAGCAACCTGTGAAAAGCTGGGAGAAATTTTCCTAGGGTTTCAGAGCAGAGCCAAGTCCAGCTGGACTGGTACCTCAGATGAATTAAGGAGAAAAGGTAAAACTCAGGAGACCCTCACAGGTTGCATTAATTTTTAAAACACCCATGCCCTGGTTTTGGGGAGTAAACTGCAACTACAGCTCCCATTAAAACTCTGAAGATGAGAGCTGAGGTGCTTATTCAGCAGAAGAGCTTCAGTAGAAGGCCAAGTATTTTGTGATAACGTGACAGACAGACACAAGGAAGTGTCTTTCATGCAGAAAGCATTTATATGCCTATAATAGAGATATTTCCATGTCCCTCAATATTTTTCATTACATTACCAGAGCTGCTGTGTGGAAACTGCCTGCAACAATGAAGGCTTTGTCTAGGAATCCCACCCCCTCAGCTTCCAGGTTCAGCTAACAGAGATTTCTTACCAATAGAGAGCTCAAAGGAAATTCATCTGAATAACCAGAGGTAGAGTAAGCCCTGAAAAATTGATATCCTAAGCATCAAAATTAGTCCATAAGGGAAAAGTGATACAAATGGTTTCCTTATCAGATGGAACAGCTGTTGACAGAAATATGTGCCTGGCAAGTCAGAGATTTTGGAAAACTGGGAATCTGCACATTGTGGACTTTGAGGTGGACATAGAATTCATTTGAAGAGATCTAACGGTTATTCAAGGGCTTGTTAAAATCAGATGTGTACATATACACTAAGTATACATCCTGTGGGTAAAACCAATATGTTAAAAAGACTTACAGAAGCATTTTAAAAATTTGCATTGTGGCCAAAATTGGGTTCTCAAATCAATAAAATCCCTTTTGCGTACATAATAAACAAAAAACAACTAACCTGCAGTATTAGATTAAAAAAAAACCAACAAAACCAAACCAAAACCTTCAAGAGCCTCACACACTTAAACTTTGTAACATTTACAGCTGCATTGTAAAAAGGGGAGGGTGAAAATTGTTGTGAACATGAGCAACGTCCTAAAAAGGCCAAGAGTGATACCTGACTTATTCCAAACCAGTGAGATAGACAGGAAAAGACTGAAAATATTTTGGGGAGGAGGAAAGAGTTTGTTGCAGCCATCGTGAGAGGTGACCACATCACCACAGAAAAGAGGTAGATATTGAGAGAGAAGGAAGCCTGAGTGTATCAGCATTTTTGCCCTTTTCTCCCTGTGATATTCCCACAATTCCCACAACACAGCTCATTAGCTCCTGAAAGGACTGCTAGACACTGTCCTGAGCAGTGTCTCCCTGTAGCCCTATTAGATTAGATATGCTGAGCCAATTAAATAATCAGCATCCAGTTTTGTGGAAACCACAAATAAAATCCAGATACAAGGCACAAGGATGCCCTTGACTTGCAGGAACTCCAAGATCCACGTCACCTACTGAGATGTTAAACCTCATTGTACATCCCATGAAGAAAAAGAATCAGGAAATTTTGTGTACCAAGGCACATAAAGCTTGCTTGTTCCCATGTAAGTTCCCTACTTGTATTCCTGTACTTTGCCCATCTTTCCTCTTTTCCCTCTGCTGCCAGCCCCACACAATGCAGCAATAACTATCAGTAGTTCTTACTGAGGCATCTGGGCCCAGTTGAGCAGCAACAGAATATGATTCAAATGAAGGAAATTCAGTGGAGCACTCCTGCAAGGCTCTGATCAGTGCATCCTGTTTACCAAGTAGCTGTTTAATAGAAATAGCCTCCAATGTCTATTTAAAATCAGAAGTGATTTTTTTAATACTGGCACAAAATTGTGGAGATTTGTGAATGCTATTGATTTATTCAGCTGCTGAATTGAAGTAGAAATGGGAGAGGTAATGAGAATGTGAGCAGCATTGTGCACAAAAACAATTGACAGTTCAAGAGAAACAGACCCAACCAGAGCATAAACACAGCCTTAAATGTTATTAAAATATTAAACCAGTACATTGGGTCATTCGTGCCATTTGATTACTTTAACATTTGCAACCACATGGGACAAGGACTTGACATGAGAGATGGAGTGGCTTTTGCACAATGGACTATTCAAATTGAAAAATTGGCCAAGTGCATGATGGACAATTTGCCTTCCTTTGAAGCATCTTGCATTTGCCACGCAGAGGGGACAATATTGGACTTGATGGATCATTGGCTTAATTGAGCATGGCAGATCCTATGTTTCTGTTAAAACTGACTGGCAGAGGGCATTGTTCCAGACACAAATTTGGGATTGAAAGTAAATGTATATATTCTTCTGAGTCTTCCCTATATAAAAAAAATTTACAAGTTACATGATTTCTGTTAGAATTCATTAATTTTAGGTAGCTTGATTTTTTGGTGGATCACTCTGATTTACAGATTTATTTATGAGACACACAATTTAATATTATTGTTATATTACTATATTACAATAATGTAAGATGTTAAAATTTGTGTAGCTGAGAAGTGTGGTGGTCTTGTGACAGAAGTACTTCTAGTTAAAATGAAGGGAATCGTTTTGGGAAACCAGAGCTAAAATTCAGTGGTGTCTGTCTTTATAACCTTTCAGCCAGTGTAATGCAAGAAACCTACCTAGCCCATAGCCATAAAACCTCTTACCAGAATTAAGCCCGAATTAAGAAATAAATAAAACTCATTTAAGCCTTTTTACAGGCAAAGGCAGGGCTGGAATGGATAAGTATCTCAGAATGACATCAACTTCCACTTTGTCCTCTTTGTGGCAGGTCCACACCCTTAGAAAAAGGGCAAGGCAGGACATCTGGTGCCTGGCCACACATGAGTGCTACAAAATGCTCTCCCTAAATTTAAAGGGACTTGTCTTGAAAGTAATTAGGTATTTTACCTCCTTCTCTCTTGTGCTTTGTCAGAAAGCTACTGTAAAACCTTTCATCTTTGTCCAGGTAACTCATTTTCCATGGCTGAACACCATTGTCGTGGTCTAGGTACTACATGCAGCAATGCAGTGGATTTGTGTCACTTTTTGAAGCTACAAAACTATTGCAGCATTAAAGGCAAAGAGCCCTTGAAATCCATCCACCTCCAATTTATATCATAATTATTAAATTGCCTCAGAGCTCAAGTGAACATCCTGCAGTGAGGAGCAGCAGGAGCAGAGCAGACTATCACACTGTTTAACTTCTGAATTAAATTATGAATCAAGACTCTACCTACTTTCTTTATGTATCAATGGAGGAAAGGAGCAGCTCTTCCAAACAGTCACTCTAAATGCCTGCATTAGGGAATGTAACAAGGGCTTTCCAGTTTAGCCACCTCCATTTGGTTCCTGAGGTTAGGTGGTGCATTGTGGTCACAAAGGGGAAGCTCTGAAAGGGATTGCTTTACCAACTTTATCTGAGTTTTTCTGTATTGTCACAGGCACATTAGAGGCATGTTAAGCACTTTGGGACACCAGTTCTGCTGGAAGTGGGAGTTTCAATGACAAAACAGTTTCTGCAAGATTTCTTCTGATTCATATCAGACTTGGACACTTCCTTGGGGAAGGATGTGAGGAGAACACAGGTGGGGGCCATGAGGGAGAAGGTGAAAAGGTCCCAAGTGCAAAATCTACCTTGGCTTTCTATTCAAAGCTTGCAGGGTCCAGCTTCCTCTGTCCTGGTAATCCCAAACCATCCAGGGAGCTTCACTTGTGAGGAGTGATGTGAACATGACAAGTGGGCGCTGCTCAGCAAGGCCCATGGGCGAAGCACAGAAAGGGGACCTGAGTACACCTGAATTTCGTGCTTCTTAAAACTGTTTTCATTTTAGACCTCGCCTGGGAATGGTCATGTTGCCATATGAACAGATGCTTAATGCTTGCAGAGTGCTTCATCTTTTCAAAGAGCTTAAAGAACATGAATAATTGCTACGGTGTACCCACTACTCAAAACGTTACGTTCATAACAAGTTTAGGGCCAGATCATCTGCCTGCACCTCAGAGAAGGTTTGAAAGTGCTCTCAAGAGCAGTCATAGCTGGCAGCTGTAAAGAGATGTTGATAATTTCTTCCTTGTGCAGCAGCTAGAGAAGACACTGAAAAGGCATAAACTGTCACAAATAACAACTTCCCTGTCACAGGACAGGCAAGATTTTGTGAGAGCTGGCAAATGATGAGCCAGGTAGTTGTTTTTCACACTGATGACAGCTTGGGCACAAACTGAAGTCATCTCTGAGAACCCTGAAAGTGGAGGTAACAAAGAAGATTGTGGGTAATAAGCCAAGACAGTTACATGAAGAGGTTCCTTCTCAAGTTGCGTGGGCTGATGATTCCTGCTGCTTTCTGAACGTGTTTCTTTGGAGCACGGAGGTAAACGGGTCTGTCCCTTGATGCTGCAGATGCCTGCAAATGCCTCCTGGCTTCCAAAACACAGTAAAATCTAAGTTTTACTACATCTTTCAGCTTGAAGGGATTTATGAGAAGCTTGCCCTCATCTGTGCAGCTCTGTGCAGCCAGGGAATATGAGGTCTCAAGGGCTTTCCTTTTTATTAGAACAAACCCATTAGTTTTATGAGCTTTTAAGTAAAGCATTGGCAAAAAGCAAAAAATAGTAGTTGATATAAAAGATGCATGTGTCTTTATCTGTGCATGAGAAATTAAATAATTTTCATTAATTTTCAGGGATAAAACAGGACTTTGACATACATCTAAAATCAGGCCAGGCTGGGGAGAAGGCATATAAAACATTCTGTGCAAGAGCTGCTCTCAACCAACCAAAATGTTCATTTCTCATTCACTAAGTCACAGCTCAAGCAAATATATTTGGGTCATTGCCCAGCTCCTTTGCCCTGAATTTGGATTGGCCATCTTGCTGCTGTATTAGCAGCCACCGTGCTCTCATCCAGAGAATGCTTCTGGGAATACATTTTTGTGTTGTGATTGCAGTAACAGTAAATACAACTGGTCTTTCAGATTATGAAATACTGAATATGTGCAGGTCACTCCACCTAGTCTGGCTGCTCTTTAAGTGCATCTCCTCTCCTGCCTTTTGAGACAGCAAGGTCAATAGGTTGGCCAAATGTGATGAGAGTTTCTTATTCAGGTTGTGGAAAATGTGTATTCATATACATCAATTACTAGTGGACAGAACAACTTATAAATTATGCATCGAGATTTCTTACCTAGAAAACCATTAAGGTAATAATATAATATGGCAGGGGTTGATTAGAGGACACCACATTTAAATGAAAATCTATTTTGCTACCATAGAGGTCTATGAAACCACAGATATATAAGACTGGGTACAATCCCAGCCATAAATTCTGTTCTCTGGGATGAGGTGTAGTAACTCACACAGATATTTGTACAGCCAGGACATCCATTTATGTCTCCTTTTTTTCTCCCCAATTACCCCTTGCCTGCAACTCATAAGTAAGGGGTGTATCAGGCTGCTTCAGTATCTTTCGACAGATAAAACAAACAGAGAGGTTGTACATGTTCTTAAGAATAATAAAACAATTTTTGTAGCCATTAATAATAAGTAAATAATGTGGAATTGATAAAAATAGAAGATCTAGCCTATTCAAGCATTATTTTTAAGGGATCATAGTTCTAGCAGCATGGTATTGGACTGCTTTGCTTTTGTATATGGATTTATCAACATTTCTGGAGGTAATATCACTGTTTTAACAAGAAAAATAGCTGTATGTTTTCTCTGGCAGATGTGCAACATTTTTTCACTAAAGTGAGGACCACATCACCAGGCATGGGGTTGAACGTACAAACTAAATTAACAGGGTAACTTCACCATCTGATAAAGCCTGTAGGAAAGAAATTTTTATTAAAACAGCATTTCTGCAGAAACTGGTGTGGAAGAGGAGCCTGCCTGCTGCTCCTGCTCTACCTGCCCATGAAGGGGTGGACTGGGCCTATTGCCAGAACTATCAGTCAGCATTTTCAGGATTAGGGTGTCCTCTCCTCCCCTTTTCTGAGAAAAGGTGCTTGCTGGGGAATTGCAGCTTTGCCTCATTTTCTCCCTGTTCTGCCACAAGTCTTGGTGACGGGCTGGAATAATGTCAGTTGTCCTGATAATAAGAAATGCTGATTTCCTCGCCGCTGTGAAGTACAACAATAAGTTGCTCTACGATAATATTTGCCTCAAACCACACTTAGACAATGCTCTGAATTCCCCCTGAGAGGTTAAACTAATGCTTTAAACTCAGCTCCGTGGGTTATTTATAGATCCTCTGCTGGCTGGTGATAATGATCCTCCTCAAGCTTAAGTCACAGGCAGAATAATCCCCTGAATGGGAGACCTTTTATTAATTGTTCCTGTAATTTTGCTTTGTGGGAGGAGAGCTACGTGCTACCTGCGTGCTTGGATGCTATTAACAAAATACCTCCAAGTGCATATTGTACTGTTCCTAAAGAGCCTTACCTCAGAGAACAGGGACCTGCAGTACCTTGGCTCATAATCCCAAGAAACTGCCCAAACTTTATCCTGAGAAGGATAAAATTCTCAGGCTTTATCCTGAAAATTTGCTTACTCCAAACCACCATGGCTGAGGCATCCTCCACATGCCCACAGCAGCAAGAGCCAAGAGTAGTTGTCCCAAACCACACAGCCAAGCAGCTGTGTTGTCCAAGGTATTCAACACTGTAGAATGCTAAAATAATTATTTTCCCTCCTTTTTTTTTTTCTTTAATTTTTAATTAATTTGGAATGTAGCAAGCCCTAATCAGATAACAGAAATGATCGCTCATTATTCAGAAAGAAACAGACGCAGAACAAATCCTCCCTCTTCTTTAACGTGCCTTTGGGAACAAAGAAGCAGAAAAATTGGAAAATTGAAATTGGAGCAGAGAGTCTTAGAATCTCTGTAAGGGAGGAGTGATGTAGCCTTTGCTACACAGTTCCTTTGACCTCCTTCACTCAAGGCTCTTCCATTATGTCCTCGGTAATAGTGCAGGTCCTGCACAGGTATTTGGGAACAGGAGGGGTTCATAAAATAATTCTCTGTTTTTATTCATTCCTCTAAGGCATGTGTAAGTTTGAGGGGGGAAAGAATATTCTTTATGCTGATGCATTGAAAGAGATTGCATTCTTTAGGATTTGACATAATGTTAAGCAAGGTGTTATTTTCATGTGAATCTCCCTCTGGCAAACAGGTATTTTCTGAAGTGATAAAATCTTTTTCATCACAATTTTTTTTCCTTAACCAGATTTTACCCAGCTTTTTGCTTATGTGTGTGTGGACAAAGAGAACACATTCCTTGAGAACCTTGAAAAAGGTGGGAGCTCTTGAAAAATAATTGGCATTACAGATTTTCTGCCAGCAATTCCACTGAAGAGTGCAATGAGAAAGCAAATGGCAGATTGTTTCCCTTCACTTTTTATGCTTCCAAAAGAATTACAGGTGAGAAGTAATATTGTAATGAAGTCAGTAAAGACAAGTTTTACACTGTCCCACAAATTAAGAAGGGTCAAAATCTTGTTAGAGGATCAGGTCCTACACTAAAGGAAAAATAATTGTATAATCAGACAGTTTATTGCTGACACAGTGGAGCATTTACTTGCACCACCTTAGCTGCTAGAATGCAGTTCCAGTCAGGAAAATGTGTTAAATTAATTTCTAATAGACCGTGCCTGCTACACAAGAACAGGTAACAAGTTCTCATGAGATTCCTTCAGAGAAACATCTTACTGAGGGACCCGAAGAGAAATCTCTTTGGGAAAACTCTTTAAAGTTGCTTTTAAAATTAGAATGTTTTACTGCCAGATAAAAAGACGAAAGTGCTGCAGATTTGCTGATAGGAAGAGTACCTACTGAAATTTCTTTGTAGTCTCCCATAAAAGTTGAAAATATACATATTTCAAATGTTGAGGAACCAGTCTCCGTTGATCTGCTTCAGTATTTCGAGCAATGGGAACCCAGAAAGAAGAAATTGCTCAGATCAGGGCTATGTGCATGATGTGGATTAACTCTCAGAAGAAGAAATACAGACACTGCAAAGTTAGGGACTGCCCAATGAACGGGAGGAATATTTAGAATAATTAAACAAGGAATACTGATGTTTGAGTAGGTGATCCTTCACAGGAATTTTGTATAAACTACACAGTATTCCAGCACTGCACAGGTATCTGCAGCAGTTTCACCAGATGCTTATGCTTAGAAATGAATGTTATAAAAGAAAATTAAAAAATTATCTTTTTAACCACATTTGTTGTATCCATGTTAGCTTCCTGAGGCTCCACTGGTAAATGTGAAAAGGACCCCCATAACCAGTCACCCCATTTGATTTCAAAGAACTAAGCTAGCAGCAATACAGTGAACACAAAGTATATTATTTAGTCACAGTTTTGCAAAGCATTTGCAAAATAAGTAAATAAACATAATCCCAGAGATTTTTTTCAAAAATTCTTCAAATGAGCCTACAAAACAACACTTACTACAGAACTTCATTAAAGAGAATTAATGACATAATCTCTGTGTGTGTTTACTTCTTCAGAACAATTACTCGAGGCAGGAAATCTTTAGATAAAAACCTTTAATGATGCTAAGTCTCCTATCTAACCTCCTTCCCGAAAACATTACAGTTAATGATGACAAATTCTTTCCTCTTGTATCATAATAAAATTCAGTCTTTGCATGTGGTTCAATAAGAACAAAAGACAATTTGCCCTCCTTCTTTCTGATTATAGATTGAAACTGGTAATTAACTTATGAGAAGTTTAAAAAGGTGGAAAAAAATGTTTTTCTTCTTTTGTCACTGTAGTTTTTATTTCTTCTGAACTTGCAAACAGATCAATGTAATGAAATACAAGCAAATTCAGGAGTTCTGGGGTACAGTGAATGAGGGACTCTGCATTTGCCTTTCTCTTTCATAGGCTTCCAAGAGAACAAGATGAACCTACAAGATGCAGTCAGACTAGGTGAGAAACATAAAAGTATAGCTACAGATGGAAGAAAAACTACCTGGTGGTGTGTGCGATCCTGTGAGAGTCAGGAGCTGTGAGAAGAATTTACAAACCAGGAAAATGGAAGGGAAGGCAAATACTGCAAGCCTGGAGTGTGATATGTAAGTACTGTGGCGGGAAAGCTCATTTCTAGATAGTCCTATCTAAGGGCCACAGGCTGCTTGGGAGCACAAAAGTGCCAGCAGACCTGCTTACCTTCTGATACTGCTAAATAGGTTGGGAGGTTATCACAAGTTTCCAGTTAGTGTGCAAAAAGTGAACTTGGGCTAGTTCTGTTTGTATCTAATGAGAAGAGAGTTTTGCAGAAGAAATTATGGAGTTGAGGATTATGCACATGGGATTGCAGGGTTGTTCTTCAGTTTAATTATGATTTTTGCATCTGAGTCTACAGTAAGTGCTGTCAGTGGTGCTAGTGGCTATGACTGCTCTACTACTCAGAGGATTTGCAGAAACCTTTTGCCGTTTAAAGTACTGACCATTAGGGACATGTACGTGGAGAAGGCTTTGGAAAATGCTGGTACACTTTGATGACATCATGTACTCCTGAGGAGGTGATACCTGGGTTTAAATCCCCATAGTAATTTAAGCATTTCCTGTACTAAGGCTGTGTTCTGACAGTCATTGCTGGGAAGGTGGTGTCAGCTTTATGCACATCTGTCCCCAGCTGCTTGTTACTGCTCTGCCAGAACCCACCCCGGCAGTTCAGCTGGGGGAATTAATCACTGGAGCGCTCCTCATCAACACTGCCACAGAAGTCAGCCCATCTGATCCGTGCTGCTGCTGTGGCTGCCTGGAGTAACTCAGCTGATTTAATACTGGAGTGGCTGAGGAGAGCTTGTGTAGTTCAGTTCCCTGGCTGGACTGTGGGGATGGGACTGACCTCAAGCAGCTGCTGCTGACAAGTAGGAGAGACTTTCTGCACAGATCATCTGAAGGACACCTAAGGTTGCTGCCAGTGCTACCTTTGGCAGGCTGGAATCAATACCAGTTGCTGTAGAGACTCCTTATCAGTCTAGGTAAAGCCAGAGACTCTACAGAAGCAGCATCTTAAAAGCCTGAAAAGCATAAAAGCATAAAGCTGATGTTTGAGGCAATGTAGGTCCACCACTACTGGAGTTTATTATGAAAGCTCTTACTGAAAGAGTAAATGAAATTGTCTGAGCAATTGTCCCTTAGCATTGCACATGCAAAAGAAAAAGAAACATGTTTAATTCAATATTGCATGTCTTTGTCTTTTACAAGACCTGGGTAACAGTAAGGCATTGATAAAGTTCAGTCAGGAACTTTAGGAAGTTCTTAGCTGAACAGAAGGTTCTGGTAGGCACTTTGTTACTGGAGCTGAGCCAGGGCAGCTGAGGAAGGACTCCCACAGCTCAGAGAATTGCAGATACTTTCTTGTAGGTCCAACACAGAATGTAAAACAATACATGATCATCTTTTGAAGTACGTGCTGGAGTTTCCACTTTTTGAATTTAAAATACACAGCACTGCAGTTCAGGCAAGAAAAACAAAACAGCACACACAAGAGTGGACTCCCTTGCGTGTTCTAAAATGTAAACAGAGCACACACCCTCAAACAAATACCCACCATAACCCTCAACCCCAAACAGCAGCCCTTTGGAGTATTCTGAATTCTGCTCTTACCTACAGGTGTTACCAGCTTTTACCACCTCCTTCTCTCACGCAAAAGTAAAATCATGCTTAATTTCAACTCTCAGATCAGATATTTTCCAGGCAGAAAGAAAACACCTTTCCCCGAGAGAAACACCCAAAGGATACATTGTTCCTGTAAAACACAGGAGCTGTTTTAAAGAAATTTTCCATCTCTGTGTGGTTTTCTACCCTGTTAGAAAGTGCCAGTGCTGGGGCTGAGCTGAGGCAGAGGTGACCATCAGAAGTGACTGGGGAAGTAGGAAAGAAGCTCAGTGCTCATTTTCTCAAGGTGATTAGGTCTTAACTATGAGATCAAGGACTGTGATCTGTGTGTGCTCACACCTCATCCTAGTTCTGTACCACACACAGCCTTTCTGGGAGGGAAACTGGGGTATTTTGCAGCCCAGCACTCATGGTGGTACCCCTCAGCTGGGACTGGTAGATGAGAACTGCAAGTTTTCACCATATGGCCCTGCTAGGCAGCGCAGGCATCACCTCCAAGTCCCTGGCAGACCCATGCTGAGGCCAGTGTGTCCTGGGAGCTGGAAAACTTAATACCACTGAAAGGCTGTGTCAAGGTCCCAGTCTGGGTTGTTTGTTCAGAAGACAGATCAACAACACAGCTGGAAAACATCCAGGTACAGCTTCCAAGCCCTTTCCGAGCTCCCTGCCCTCATCGTAACTCTTCTCCTCTACTCTCTTGGTTCAGCAGAAGGTGTATCCACCTTGGAGAGGGAAGCAAGAGCAGCCAAGTCACCCTGTCAGAAGCTTACTGCTCTGCTGGTGTGCAATTTCTCCTTGTCCCTGCTCTTCCTGCCTCTTCCCAATTTGTCAGCAGCAACCTCCTCCATCCCTCTGCATAAGATACACCCAGGGCTCAGGAGCTGGCGAGAGACAGGTGGGAGATGCAGCAGCAAGTGTCAAAGAGGGAAATATACAGAAAATTGAGAACAAATATTAAAAAAAAATCAGTATTCAGGAGGATTTTGTGTTTGCAGATAGTTACACTAAATCCATCACTTCTGTCATCATTATCAAAGACCTGACACAGCCTGTCCTCACTGGTTTTAGTGGGCTTCAGATTAGATCTGTAATCAATATAAAGTATTAAAAGTCCTGATTAAGAAACAACTCCAGGAGTTTGGCTGGTCAAAAGCCAATTTGGTGCTTGAATGATACCCCCTGAACAGCAGTCAGCTGCATCACTCTTGGGCCCTTTGCTTTCAGAGGATGTGTCTGTGGGTGACAGTGACAAAGAGAAACACATCTAGGGGACAGCATTTGATCCAGGGCTGCTCCCTGCCAGGAAGGGCTGACTGTGGACTGACAGAGATGCTTGTTCTTAGATTGAAATGCTAATCTGGCATCTACACTGAGCTAGGCCAAAAGAGAGTAGGTTTGCTTTTTTGTGGGAGTGCTGGTGCTAAAGCCAGCAGTTTCCCTTTTTTCCTAAGTCTGCAAAAGCAATGACTAATATGGTCAAAGTCAAAGGAATGCTGTCAGTTTAGCAGAAACCCTGTTTCTAAAGATTTTGAAGTCACACTTGTAAAATCTGGTAGGAGCAGAGTTTCCTGTATTGCACAGTTAATACTGAAAACAGTTTCCATAGTAAGTTTGATTTTCAGTTTCCTTCCCTGCCTCTTGCAAATGTAAATTGAATAATAATAAAAATGTAAACTCCATAAACACATTTCAAAGCAAAAAATCTAAAATCTCTCAGCATTCCCTAGAACCTCATGGCACATCTTGTCCTCTGGTAGTGCTTCTAAGGGAAGCTTTCTTTATGAACTAATTGAAGAAATTAGGAAATTAGGAAATAAATCTATAGACTTTTGAACAGCTTTCTACCATTTTTTGACTCAGGGAAAACACAGTATTTGTTGACACTTGTTTGAAAAGCCCAACTCTTCTTGTCTTGGCTCACAAATTAGTATAAACTCTTCTTCCTTAGCTAACTATTGGGCATCTTGGGGAAGATGTGTATTAAAAACATTAATATTTGTCATATTGCTGTCACATTTCCCACAATGCAGTGTTGGCCAGGTAGATCTGCTCATGAGAACTCACAAATGTTTCTGAAGAAAGAGGTGAAGGAAAACTCACAGACAGACCCCCCCTCCTTTTACATAGCACCTGAGTTGATGCTATGCCAGGGTCACAAAAGATGTTGTATATTTTTTGGAAAAGAGCAAACAGGCACTGAAAAGGCACTTAGAGTAACACTTCCCAAAGTGATGCTGACTCTTTTCTAGATTAAAAGAAAGCTTTCTGGCCATCCCAGGGGGAAGGGAGTAAGTCTTATCAACAAACCCTTTTCTGTGCACGTGCTGAGCCAGGGAAGCAGAATAACCACAGGCTGAATGGGAAAGTGTGCAGCTCCTTCTGCTAGAAGATAGTGCTTCCCTATCTCCCATTTTGGCCACTGCCATAGGAAGCAGCCAGCATTTCAGATAACAGCTTTTCAAGAGGCACAGAAAGGGTGACTAGAGTTCTCTCTTCAACACCAACATTTTCGATAACTTTGACCCTTAGTTCAAGGGCACTTGGTGGTGTTGACTGTTCTCAAGGATGGCCCAGGTAGACAGAGAGGACACACTGTGCAAACAGAAAGTGTTGAACTGTCATTTGCCACTTACCCATGAGATGGAAAAGATGAAGAGCTGATTTTTTTTGAAGGCAAAAACCACCTCAGTCGTGCAGGGTGGCAACCAGCAGAACAGAATAGTCAGAATATACTCAGGGAAGCTGCCTAGCTTAATGAATGCAAACGTGATAAATTGCTTGTTTATAAATTACTTACTGCTTGTAAATATAATTTGTGAAGTATTTATTAGTTAAAATCACCAAAATCATATGTCTCCAAGGCTGTGATCTGTGTATTAGCAATGCTAAGTGTTACCACCAGCCAGTTTTCATCATCATATTTTATTACCCATAACAATATATTTATTTGCACTGCTTTGTGCTCTACCCAGGCTGGGTGGGATCTGCAATGATTACACTGTGAAAGTGTCAGCAACACTTCCTCTGGGTCTCTGGGGAATATTTATTACATGCATGGATGTCATGGTCAAAACTTCCAGTGATTTCACTAAGAACAGGACCAAGCCTTACATGTGCTCTGCCGTCACCCAGCATGACCCCACTCTCCACACTGAGGGCTTGGGAGCTATCCATGGGCCAGAGCTCCACGGTCAGCTGACACCTCATTAATTGATTCCCTGGATGCAGTATTTCTTGAAGCTTTTCCTCTTCTATTTCTGCTGCTGCTTGTTATTTTAGTAACATTTTTAAAGTCACCTTGCTCACCCTGAAGTGTTGTAAGCCTGGAAGGTAAGATGCAGTATCTTTGCAATTTGACACTGTGGCCTTTGGAAGTGGAGGTATCCACAGTGAATTAAGACACTGTTCTTACAGCTTTGTCAATGCTATATTTTTCCCGTTTACCCTGGAAAACACAGGAGACCTGGAAAATACGTGTAAAGAAGTCACTTCACCTGCTCGTAGGAGCAGGCACTGCTCCAGCTGAGTGTGGTCACCTCTGTGGCCTCGTAGTAACACTGTCAAGCAGGTATCCACAAAAATTTGGGAAAAAAGATGATATTAGAGATGTATAATGTGCCAGAGGATCTCCTAGGAAACTTCCAAAGCCCTTGGTCACATAAGGCACAAACATTTCAAGCACTGAACACAGGTAAGTTGCATTGCACAGTAATTTACAATAATAAACCATCACTGTTTCCTGTCTTTAATGGTTCTCCACAAGCACAATTTTGACAGCCTTTGGTCTGGTTTTTGTGCCACAATTATTACCTTTACACCTCTTCTTTCACCTCTAAATCGTTTTCCTAAAATCTGCACTTAAGCATCATTATTCCCTCAGTGGCACAATTATATCACCCCTTAAAATCCATGTTACATTTGTCCATGAAGAATTCACTGTTGGATTTCTCCATCCTTTTTGCTTTTAAACCAAAAAATGAACAAGTAATGAAAGGAATAAACTCCCACAAAGTCTCAGTATGGTCCTGCCACACAGCAGTCATTGAGACACCGAGTGAAAAGTAGCTTCTCCAACAAAAACACTGGAGGAGGTTTAAAAGAAATGTAGGTGGATATTTGTTATTAAAAAAGGCTTATTGTACAGAGCTGGTATTAAACATGGGGTGATACCCCTGTGTCTGTCTTTATACACCCAAACTTCAAGTCTGTGGGAATTTCCAAAGTGCAAAGAACATGGAGTATAAGCCAGAATTATTTGTAAACATGGGATAGCTGAGATTTATATAACAGGCTACTGCAGATTTATGAATCCAGGAAAGGAAATAATTACAAAGGAAATTAAAGTTAAAAATAGTCACGAACCACCAAAAAGAATGTGCTTGCACCTCTTTCTCTGGCAACAGAGTGTAACACCCACTTGCTGTGTGCCGGTTCATTCTTCTAGATAATTAATGGTGCCAGGAATGGGGTCTCCAGTTTAAAAAAGAAACTTTACTTGGTAAATACTTGTCATTATATGTTCAAAATGGGTTTTAGATTGCCTAGACAAAAGGCTTATACTATATGCCTCTACATCTAGCACAAAAAGTCTAATAATAGTGTGTTTCAGTACAATGCACTTCTTTTGAGAGCCGGAATAACTAAAAATAAGAGAAATTTTAAAGCCTAAAGCTAACCTACCATCTGATGACATTTATTACCAGCAGAACAGCATAAAATGCAAGATATGAACACTGGAGGAATGGACACAGCTGCTTCTAGTTACCCTGCAGATAACTATTTATAGGGCTGGAGACACACAATAAAATCCAGCATAAATCAGGAATGCAACTGGCCAGAAACAAAACAGGGAGAAAGAGATCTGTGATCCTGGATATTGCTGTCACCTGTGGTGCATACAGTGGCACTGGGGCCACATCAAGGAGCTGGGAGGATGTCCAGGACCTCTAGGGGTTTTACAAACATTGCCCTGAAGTCAGGCACAGGTTTTAGTGGGTTCAGTGAACAGATCAGAGGAAAACACAACAGCAACCATTTTCTTAATGGTAAGGAAGTTATAATCCAGATCAAAAAAAAAGCAGTAGCACAATTAAACTTCTTCATGCATGTACATCCAGCAAGTGATGTGGGGGACAGGTGAGAAAGGTGGGTTTTTAGAATAATAAAAGAAGGATTTTGTGGAAAAAATGTGTGCAGGTGCAACACAAGGACACTGAAATGTGTTTTAGTCATTGCCAAGATACAGCGATGGGATCTTGTGGAATCCTTACCTCTTTGCCTGTTTAATTTCTGAAATTTAAGGTACCAGTTTTTTACAGAAACAGGATGTTTAGTGCTGTCTGAAAACAGTTTTGGTAGATTAATTTTAACAAGTTTTGGGTTTCTACAAGCTAAACCCTGGGCTTGCTGAAGTCCCTGTTCATTTTGTGTGTTTGATGCCTGTTTCCTCACGGGATAATCTGTGTGCAAGAGGTCTGAATGAGAGGCACAAGAATGGTCCTGAGAACCTGGCTAAACAACACTTGTATCTGAAATGCAGATTTTGTTATCAGTGTTGGTTTACAATCACATTCATTAATCACACCAGAAGGAAAGAGTTTATAAAAGTGATAGTTTGAAGAGATTAATATAAAAACGAATATGACTTGTTAGTATTCTATTCTGATTGCTGATCAAAGTGAAAATGATACTGCTTAGTTTGGAGGAATATGACAGCATAACCTTTATGTAGGGTAAGTTATATTTTCCTTTGCATTTTGTTTAGGGATTGAATGGAGAATAGCTTGATCCTTCTACATTTTTCTTATACTCACATAAGATCTGGGTGTACAGATCCAGACACCAGTGAACTACTCTTGGAGCAAGGACGATTTCTTCAGTTAAGGAACCTGTTTGGGAAGCAGTTTTTGGGTGCACCATGAGATGGGGAACTCCTTTGAAAGACAGACAATGTTCAGTGAAACTCCTTGAATAAATATGCTTTTGAAGTTAAAAAGACACTGTGAGTACTGAAAGGTCAAGTATGGAATAAATTAATTCTGTAATTGATAACAAGCGACTTCCAGCTCTGGCAAATTATGTTCTTAAAACAAGTTATTAATATTTGTTTGTTTTCTGAACTGAGTGTCTGTGATTTTATCCTCAGATGAAAGAACCAAGGAATTTAAGATTTTGCCCCAAAGTTAAAGGATGTGGGTGTTTTGACCCAGCAGCTTCTGGTTTGTTGAAGTGAGTTTTCACAGCGTTGTGAATATTTTGCATACGGAGTATTTATATTTATTTATCTCTAAGCTCAGTGTTTGTTTGTTTTTAATGTAATCTAGAATGAACTCTTATAGTAAATACTCATGTTATTTAGAGGAAGCATAAATCAACCACTGATATCCTCACAGCTCCAGCAACTCAAACCCCTCACTAAAGCAGAGCTAAAGACAGAATGAAGTTTCATAATACATAGAGTGGTAGTAAAGTGCTTTTACTTTTCCCGATTTATTTGCAATTGTTGTCTCAGAACTGGGAGAAAGAGGGAAATATTTCAAATCCTGAGTTGATTACCATGCTGCTCTTGGTCCACCCAAGGTGTGAGACGCCCATGTCTGCACTCTGCAGCCTCCTTTGATATCAAATGCAGCATCAGGAAAACAATTCCCTGGTATTCCTACAGAACTCTCTGCAAGAGGATTGCCTGACAAGGGCTTTTTAATCTGATAGGGCTATGGAAGGGCTCTTTACAGCCTCCTGATTAAATGAATTGTCTCCTAAAGTAACTGATGCCTGTGAATCAGCTTTCAGCTCCATGGTGGTGAATGCCTGATTCTGCTTACTGGGCTGTAGCAGGATTTTTAGAGGGGTCATACCTGTGAGTGTCATTTAATGTCAGTTGGGCAGTGACTGCTCCCTTCCCCTGGAAAATGCCCGGGCTGCTCTAACAAGGTAAATGATTTAAGTCCCAGAAATGAGCATGAATATTCACAGTCAGATTTTTACTTTTGTTAAATTGTGTCATGTACCCAGTAGCTTTTGGTTCTGTCTGAATAAACTCTGACAGCCTCGACATCAACTTATCTTTGACCCTTGGATGGCATCACCCAAAGATAAAGCAATGAACTAAATGACTTGGGAGCTTTTAAGAACAACGTTCAGAGAAGTGTCTCCCACTGCAAAGCAGAAAAGGCATAAATAATTTAAAGGCAGTGCTTTTACTCAACTACTCCTCTTTGCTTACAAAGAAAGTCTTGTAATTTTAGGCATGAAAATAAACATATTGAGGATAATGGCAATGCCACCCAATGTAAAACAAGTTAAGCGTAGAGGATGATGGGGTTGCAATTTTCCTTGACTTGAAAGTGACATGATGAGACAACATTTATAAAATCTCTTTTCAATTGCCATGCTGATAATGCAACGTCATATGCTGGAAAGAATTAAGGATGAAATATTTGTTTCTGAAATATCTGTTTTCTAGACCATGAGAAAAATTTGGGCAAGATTGAAAAGTTATACCCTAGAGACAACATTCAAGCCTGGGCCATTTGTGCTGTGTGCATGTACATAACACCATCAGAAGCTGCCAGTTTTCCCCCAAAAAGGAAATGAGCCTCTGCTCTATTACAGAGCAGGCAGAAGTGGAAGAACCCCCTGACTTAGCCCCACCCTGCACAATGTGAATCTAGATATTACAGTCATTTAGTTACTCTGCTTTAAAGGTATTGAATTGTATTGCAGTGCATTATATTTCATCTGTTAATCTCAAGCTGCCTCGAGAATGGCTCTATATGTCAGGAGAGGCTTTCCTGGTGCTTCAGATCTCAATCATCAACTAGATTACAGAAGACAAAGGTAATTAATCAATTCATTTCTCTCATGACATGAGCTTTTAGGTTTATGTGGATAGTGTTTCTTGGAGCTTTGATTATTAGTTTACCCTTTTAAAAGTAATTTCTACAAGTAAATTTCAAATGTCAAATATATTTTAGTCTCTGGAATCAGCATACAGAAGGAAGGGCTGAGAAAAGCAATTCAGCATCATTCCTTATTGGAAAGAAAATGAAGGGAAAACTCCTTTAAGAAGAGAGAGAATGAAAAGAAAGCAGGGGGAAAATACCAGGAGCTAACTTGTAGACACTCCCCCAAAAGGTCATGGGAGGCAATGGAAGGAATGAAACTGGTGATGGAAATCAGCATCAGAGGCAAACATCCCAAAAATGCAATCTTCAAAAAAGCAGCAGGCAATCAGGCAGGGGTGCTGTGAGAATCCACAAAGCTCACGTCAGCACTAACCTACGCAGCCACCAGCTCCAGTCCCTGTCACACCCAGGCATCACCCCTGCTTCCAGGGAGCTCACAGGGTCAGAAACTTGGTCATAAAACACCAAGAGCTCACCTAAAAAAGAAAGGCCTGGCACCCACTTCCCATGGGCCCAGGCTGGGATGCAGTGACTCACTGCGTTGTTGTCCATGTGCAGGGCATGGTGAGAGCCTGAGAAGAACTCATTTGCTTGGACCGAGTAAGAGGATGCTGACAAAATAATTCCCTGGTGTAAAAACAGAGGGATCTGAAAAATGAACAAATCTAAATCTAAAAATTATATAAATTGTTGGCACTAATTGCTAGAATTACCCTTTGTTACCAGTTTTGGAAATAGTTCTTATTCTTGCTGCATTAGCAAAGGAAGGGACAAAGACAGAGAAAACTGCAGTGCTGCTGGCTGTCCTAAGGCAAAGCGAAGCTGTTAAATTGCAGGTTACAAATACACACAGGGACTCATTTTTTATATAAACACTTTGGATTTAAGCTGACCTTCGCTTAAAAATACTGCATGGCATAACTCCTGTGCTTGATTTTATCTGTTGCACAAGTAGACTTAAAGTTTCTCCATTTCGTGGCCACCAATGGAACTGGGATAAGACCCAGAGTTTCAGCTATCCTGACTTTTCTATTTCAATCCTGGTAACTTTAAGTTTTGGTATTCCACTAAGAATAGAAATAATTTTTCCCTCTGCCTTATTTTGGTTCTTCTGGGACACATTCTGCGCTGTATTGATAAGAGTTTAAAAATAAGTCTAGTCAAACATAGAAATATTTTTGTGAGAAGAAAGTGCACGTTTCTTTTACAGAGAATGTAAATATTAGTGTCCTTTATGAAACAAATAAGTTCAGAAGTGTAGAGAGGTAAATATTTTTCCTCGTGTTAATTCCGTATTTCAGTTTTCCAGCCAGGCCTGTGTCAGCATTAAAGCTTTTACTTCCATGTCTTACAGCAGGCACAGGCCCACCTTCCCCAAGTTCTAGTGATAGCTTTGAGCTCAAATTCCTTCGTGTGACTTAGCTATGGGGACCTCATTGAAGCCTTCAGGCACCACGTGGGTAAAAAAATTTGGGAGAGCCTCCCAAGACTCCATCCCTGTGGCACAGCGGGTCAGGGAAGAGGGCTGGAGTGCACAGCTCTAGCAACAGCAGGGAAGGAGGTGCAAGGGGGGGCTTCAATATGAAAACCAGGAACACTTAAACAATATTTTTCTTACTATGCTTAGTATGATGGGAATGCAATAAAAAACAGTGAGGATAAACTTCGTTAGATAACACTGGCTTTGATGGTGGTTCATCTGCTGGGTGGAGGATGCCTGGAGCTGCTCTAAGCACGGCACTGTCCAGCAGGACGCTGGGGGGCAGCTGGGGTCAGGGTTCACCTGTGGTTTGTGGCACTGCTCAAGGAATAATCCTGCCAGTGCCTTTCTGTGCCAGGTTAAGAGCTCTTGCCAGGCCCCCAGGGGCATCCACGGCCTTGTGCTGCCAGCAGGCTCATGCTCAGTGTTTGCTGATCCAGCTGAAAGTTGGCTGTGCAGGGACAACCATGTGGAATGCTTGAGCAGACATGGGGCAGGAGGGAAGGACACGTGGCTCACGGAGAGGAGCCACGAGCCCTTTGCTCAGCTGGGCTTAGTTTCACTTTGGCCCAAGCAAATCCAGGCAGCACATAGACAGGTCTCACTGTCAGCCCAGCGAGAGCAGCATCCTGGCTTAGGGAAATCTGTGTTTCTCACCTGTAGGATTTATTTTGCAGGTACCAAGAGGTAAAACCAGCCTTCTAATCCAGGTGCCCACGGATGGGTAGCCCTTGGGAGACACAGCGTGGTGCAGCTTCTGGAAACCTTGGGGGCACTGAGGGAACATGGAGCTCAGCACCAGTGTTGACAGCGTGCAAGGACCACATGGAAAGAGGTACATGTACACACACACGGGAGTCACTGCTTTCGTTTCCTCTCATAGGATGCACGCCTGGGTGGTTCTAAAGAAATCTATGTGTTTTATCATGCCTGGGTGATTCTGAGGATATGTGTGTACTCATCACATTTGGCTACACCTGGCAGTCAAGTCACGGCCACACGCGTTCAAAAACGTCTGAAAATTCACTTTTTATCCGGTTTCGGGGGGCCAGCTTTCTTCACCCGCTTCGGACGGCTCAAACAGCGGGCAGCAAAACGAACAGCCCGTTAGCGGGCGGCTCGGCCAACAAACCTCTCCGCTGCCTCACCGTTGAGCGCTGCGCGGACAAGGGCGAGCGGCAGGTGCGGGCAGCACCGCTTCTCCCGACCTAACGGGCGACCAACCGCGCCGGGGGGCGGGATCCATTGGCGACACTTCGATTTCGGGGGCCGTGTGTCCGCCAGGTACCAGCGGCGGCCCCGCCTGCGGCGCGCACATCTGGCGGCTCCAGCTGTGCCCGCGCCTGCGCGCGCCGGGGCGGGGCGGGCGCGGCTCCCCGCACTCACACACGGGGCAGGCGCCGCCTCTCGCCATTGGCGGAGCGGCGCCTCGGTCCCGCC
>VZTJ01003395.1:93120-257632 GCA_013397795.1 Orthonyx spaldingii
GGGGGCGGACGGCCCCGCCATTGGTCGCGCAGCCGGGCGGCGCCTTCGGATTGGCTGCGGCGGCGGCGTGGGCGGGGCCGCGCCTACACCGTGAGGTGCGGGAGGGCCCCGGCCGCCGCTGCCGCCGCCGGTTCCGGGTCCGCGGGGGAGAAGCCGCGGAGGGCGATGGCGTAAGTGCGGGGGGGAACTGGGGGCGTGCTGCGCGCCGCTTCCCGCTGGGATGGGCCCGGCGCGCAGGGGGCGGCCCCGCCGCTCGCCCTGGGCCTGCGGGGAACGCGCAGCCGCCCCCGCGCCGGGAGGAGCCGCGGTTCGGCGCGGGGCTCCGGAGGACTGGGACGGAGAGGAGGCCTGATGCCTATCCGTCCTCCCCGGGTGACCCCCGGGTGCCGGTGCCGCCGTGCTTGCCGTGGTCCCGGCCGCTTCCCGTGGGAGCGGTGCCAGGGGAAGCCCCTCCGGTGTGGGGGATTCCGTGTTTTGCCTTTGGCGTGGGTTAACGCCGTGCAGAAAGCCTGTGAGGCCAGGGGGCGGGAGCCCAGGCACCTCCGGTTGTGTTTGGCCTGCGAGGAAAGTTTCCCTGTGCTGGTCCCTGGTTCCTTGCCAGTGCCTCTGGAGCTGAGAGGGTTTAACACACACACAGTGATTTAACATGCTGTGCACCTACTTTTTGGCGTGTCTGAAGCTGTAGTGGTGTTGATATGTAACGATGTTGTGATAACGTGCTTGCACTTTGCATTATCAATAAAAAACCCGATGTAATTACCGATGTAACGTGTACATAACAGATATAATACATAGCATACTATTGGTATGGTGGAAGTGTGTTTTGGAAGTGTCCATGTAGCAAATATCCCAGTCACAATCTACGTCTGGACTGGTTTCCCATCTTTGAGACACATCTCCACAGCACACTTCACTCGGCTTTGTGTAAACTTCCAAAGTTGGTAGCTTTCTGCAACATGTAACTTTATCAGGCTTAATATTCAAAAGGCCACAGTTTTTGCCATGTGAGTTCTTCTGTTGTGTTACTTAATCCATTAATTCTGCTTTTCTGGCTTGTTCTTTATATTGCGGCCATGCAGGGTTTTTTTCCCCGTCCTGCTTTTTATGTGTAGTGACCAGTTAAACAATGGGGCCAGATATTTTGGCCACTGAGAGAAGCAGAAGAGTGTAGGAGGGAGTATTCCTCTTGTTTGTAAAAGTATGGCAATAGGTTATTTAAACAGTCATTGATAGAAACAGTATTGAGCGTCCACTTGGGCAGTTGGCTCTGAATGGATGTCCAGGGATGTTTGTTTAGGATCATGGCCTGGATTTGCACATTTTGACAGTGTTCATGAATAGGCTTTGCTCGTGGTGCATCATCTGGAATTCATTGTGTGAAGGTATGGACACATTTAGGGAGAGCTCTCATCCTTGTGTGTGGCGTGTTGAAGTCACTCACCCTTTTGGGAATGCTTTTGGAGAACTTTGGCATGTGAAATGTGCATCAGCTGCTGTTTGGTGATTGCTCTTTTGCACCATTTTATCCTGTGGGAAATAGGCAAGAGGTTAATGCTTTTGGGTAGCAGTGTGCAGTTATCCTGTGTTACTGTGAAGTGGAATACCTTCTCCTGGTAACTTCTTATCTTCTCATATAACTCATTCTGTAAGAACTTCTTACCTTCTCAGATAATTTATTCTAGCACTTGTTGCTGCACCAAAATCTTCAGGGTGACTCCAGACTGGGATGAACCTATACGTAGTTCCCTTAAGGATGATGGTATATGTAGCCACAAGGCTGATTTTTAGTTTGATTTATGGCAGACTTCCCCTTTCCCCAAATTGTGGTGATGTGTCGGAGGAGAAATTTAGAAGAAGTATACTTCTGGAAAAATTCTTAGGTAAGGAGTAGATGACTTAGTTTCATAGAGTATTTCAAAAGTACAGTGCTGTAGCTCAAATTAAAAAAGAGGAGGGAAAAAAAAGTTATTGCCTTGTTGTTGAGACCAGGCCCCAAAGGGAATATTTTTATTTTTCTCTCCAAGTTGAGGAGTGTGCATGGGGGAAATGCTTACTTATTTCTACTATCACGAACCTTTAGGTTCTGTTGTTTGTGGGTTTTGGTGTGATTTTTTTGTTGTTGTTGTTTGTTTGGTTTTGTTTTGTTTTTGTCCTGTCGTTTCCTCAGCAGCATCAAAATCTGGCAATGTAAGCAGGAAAAGAACCAGCTCCCCTGAACAAATCTGGGAGGGAAGTTTAAGCAGTATATTTTTACTTTTTAAAAGTTAAATGAAAAATCACGCCAATTCAATCAGGGATTCCTGGGCTAGCAGTGGAAGTGCTGTCTGTTGGTTGCCATAGCAGGAGTTTGTCTTTGATTTCTTCTTTAGGAAAACTCATGTCCTGTACTATTAAAAAGAGGTAAATAAAAGATACCACTTGTGCTGTTCAGTTCCACCTCATTGGGTAGGCTATTTTGAGAATGATTTTTATCTTGTATCTTACAGTTCCTTTGAGTATGCTTTAATTTTGATTTAAGTCATTTTGAAGTAGACCTGTTATTTACTGAGCTACTGTAGTGCAAATTTTGTTTGACTAAGGCTGTCCACACACCGGCTCAACCAGGTGTGGCTCTGCATTCACTTCAGCTGCTTCTGCTGGAGGTTGTAGCAGGATTTCATTAGTATAATTTAAGCACTGGTTTATTTTGCTTACAGTTTACCGCTAGTGGGACTTCAAGCAGTAGCACGTGGGGAGGAAAACAGACCTGAATCTTTGCTCTTTTCTTAAAAAAGCCCAGAGCTGCTAATTTTAATTGGGTACCAGGTGTAAAGGCAATGCAATGTGTCCTGTGACAGAATTGCTCTATGGATGCTGTCACTTCTCTTGTTTTTTTGTGTGGTGGTTTGTTTTTTTTTTAGAACAACTTTCCTTCTCTTCCTTCCTCTTTCCTTTGCTTGTTGACTGAAGAGTAGCTGAGTTTCCTAAGCTGTGCTGGATTTGAAGTGTTTGACCTAGCTGGAGTGTTTTGGGACAGGTGCCAAGGTTGGCAGCTTTTTGTTTTGTGAGATGTGCCTAATGTGTCTCTGGGTGCTGACAGTGTGAGAATACCCTGAGGGGAAAATTCAGTCCACTTGTGTGTGTTTGTGAGCCTCCTTTATAATATCGTTTAGTTATCTAAACCTCTGATTTCATAGCAGACCCTTTGAATGGCAGTGATGGAATGAGTAATGCAAAAATGCCTTGTCTTTCCCTTAAGGAACTGCCTTAGGTATGGCTTCTTTTTTGGAGTTGAGGCATCCAGACATATTATCTACATGCATTTTTTGAGAATAGGGGGATTTGCCTCCTGACAGTTAATGTGTCACTTTGGCTGTAATTGTAACTCCACTGATTTATAATTGCTGTAGAAGTTGGGAGTTGAGAATCCTTGGAATGGTAGTTAACCTCTAATAACACCAATTAACATATATTCAATAAGCACTTGATTTCTGTGAAGATCTGAGGGATATGTCTGGCAAATTTAAACTCCTGGTTTATTCCCCGCGTGAATTCCAGCAGTAATAAGGTAATTTATAATGTCCATTGTTTCCCTTTCCACTTCATGACCATATAAAAGTATTTCTTCTCAATATGAAATGCTAGTTTGTCCACCCACCTTTGGACACCCCTTTTATTCAGCTGTTTCTTCAGGGTGTGCCAGTAAAACAGCTTTACAAAGGATGTGGTAAACAGACATTTCTTTTTCTTTCTCTTTTTCTTCCAGCTCAAGACCTACGTTACCCTAATTCTCCCAGGCACTGAGTAAAACATTTGTTGCCTTTGTCCTCAACTATAGGTGCAGGACAGACCTGTTACAGGTGGGTGCGGATGTCCCTGCCAAGTGACTGCACTGTGGTGACCGAGAGCGTGGTCACTGAGCTTCTGCTTTCTCTGCTGCCAGCTCTTGCATATATGCATGCCTCCTGTCAATTTTTAATGGCTTAGCTCAAGCAGAGGCTTGTTCTTGGTGTTGAGTTAATTTGCCAGGCTGAGGTTAAAGTGAGTTTACCTATCTGATGTGATTGGAATGAGTCTGTAAAGAGTAGGAGCAACTGCTTTTGAGTATTTGGCTTTTTAGGGATGGAATATTTGCAGTGAAGATTGGATTGGCCTTGTAACGCTGGAAGCAGGCTGGAAATGAAGTGCGTCCTCCCCAGGATTATGACTTCCCTTGTATCTTTTTACTGATGTGAAGAATGAACTAATGTGTGACACAAGTAATTAAAATTCACTTTTTCAAGTCTTTTAAATATGTGTTTTGTGCTATAAAGACAGCCTGACTGACCACGAGGTGCAACTTTACAGTAATATCAAACTCTCACATCTTCAAGCCAGTCCAGTGTCTGCTTTGAGCCTGCTAAGTGCTCCAGCCATGCACAACCTGAAAAGCAGGCCCTGAGTATTTCAGTTCGGGCATCATAAATAAGGGATTTGGCCTTTATCTCTCCTTGCTTCAGATACTCATTTGCAGAATGACACCCTGAAGGGCTACATGATGCCCTGAAGGGCTGCTGGGAAGATAAAATATGAGTATCAGGGTTCTGTCGCCTCAGTGCCACAGAATCTTCCTTTTCTCCTGTCTTCTTCCCAGGAGAAAGCTTATGTATTTTATATTTATTAACGTGGTATGTGGTAAATGAGAGCCACAAGTGACATAATGAATAGTAAAACTGTGCTTAGAAAATAAGGCAGGAGGAAGGCAAATAAATCCAAACACTTGTCATAGTTTTGGACTATATTTCAGCATGCTGACTGAGCTGTTCATCACAGAACAGCAGAAACCTTGAGAAAAGATCATAAATAAATGCTGAGATACAAATGTGAAGTTCTGGGTTTCTCTTGCTCTTTGTTATATTTTCTTTTGTGTATTTGAGTGGTTGGCAAGAGTCAATTTCACACCCTTGGGCCTTATCCTTCCTTGTAGTTCACTTCAGAGAATACAGTAGGCAGTGTCAAAGAACATTCCAGGCTCAGCAAGCTATGGATCACTGTTCCTGGTGAGTGCAACAGTTTGGTCTGATTTACAAGTTGAATTTTCACACAGGAGTAAATGTAGCAGAGTGTGGGCAGTGAGAGGCATGCAGGGTTCAAACCTATGGTTACAATGTACAGGGCATGGAAAAGGAAGGCTGGAAGTTGCAGGGTTTAAACCTGTGGTTACAGTGTGTAGGGTGTGGAAGGTGCAGGAGTGTGGGCAGAAAGAAATGCTGGTTACTGCAAGTAGCAAATATCTGTCCTGCAAAGACTGTGTCTCTTTCTCTAAGCAATCCTGATAATCCAGATCCTGCCCCTTCATCCTGCGGGCCTTTTAAATGCACAGGGACATTACGAGCAGTGTGTACTCCTTAAGGCTCTGCTTGCACCCCCTTTCTATTGAAGAAATTAATAATCTAAGTGAGTTAAGCACCTGATTTCTCTGAGAGGGGTGTTGAGAGCTCACATCCAGTGCAGGTGTTGCTACTGCCTGGTTTTGGGTGGTTACACTTTTATTGCCAGCATCCTCCCTCAGGGAACTTGGTCAAGGGCAAAGACTACTCTAACAAAAGGGAAAAAAAAGTCAGTGGGTCACCTTTGATGCTCTAATATGATGTATTGACACATGATGACTGATGGGGGATTCCTGAATTTATTTGCATGCAGGTAGCAAATGTATCCCAGAAAACAATTCAAAGTATGTCCGGTTTATGGTTATGGATAGTGATGACAAAACCAGTGATGGACACTGTCTTTATTTAAGTAGCTAAGTATCAACATTCAATATTTGAAGTCTCCAAGTTGTCTTGCCACAGTTTCATTTAATGATTTTTGATGTCCTGTCTCAGTATCAAATAATGTGGGTTGATAATTTGTTAGGAAAAAGCCATGGTTTGCTTCCTTGAGGAGTTTAATATTGGTGGCTGAGGCAATAGATAGGCATTCCTCACGTATTGACAGCATTTCCATGGTGGTTTTGACCATAACGGAGTGACCCTGTTGTCCCTTGGTGAGAAAGGTAGAAAACAAGTTCTTCCCTACTTTCATGCTCAAAGTGTTGGCTTGGGTTTCTCCCTTCACCCTGTGATTCAGGGGTTAAAGGCTCCCTGAGGCTGCCTGCAGAGGCATCATCTGCTTCATCATACAAACTGACATGTGGCTTTTTTATTAAGGTACTGTGGATGTCTCAAAGCAAATCACGGTGCCATTATGTGATTTAATTTGCTGTTCTGAAGTCCCTTCTGAAACAACGGCTCCTTTTTAAAAGTCTGTTTATGCATCTCATGGTTATTTCTCACCCTTGTTAGAGAGTAAGTTGGTAGCTTTTTTTATCATCCCTGCTGGAAACTGGTGTTGGCTCATTGGTTCTTTTTGTTATTTCTCTTTTTCTGTTTGCTGATCTCATGTTCTTTCGTCCCCATTCTATTCCTTCTTACAGAAAGGGTAATGAACAAGTTATTAGCACTTATTCTTGGGACTGTACTCCTATTTTAGTTCTAAACACAGGCTGTTGGTTCAGGGTACAACAAGATAAACAAGTGCAATAAAGGCAGTTTTTTTCCAATTTCTTCCACATTTTGTTTTTCAATTATAATAATGAGAGTAGTATGGGGATTGAAGGAAAAACTGGGTAAACTGCTACATTTATTGCTACCGTTTGCAAATACTGACTATTCTGAAGCTGTTATGCTGCTGAAAAACTAAGGACTCATCAGTATTAATTTTATGTTCTAGAATCCTTGATGGAGAGACCATCAGACACTTCATAACAAAGGAGAATAAAGTCTACTCCTATTTTTTGAGGGCTGAGTACTGTCAGGAAGACAGGCTGCCAGGAGCTGAAAGGTGTTAGAAAACAGAAAAAGAGAGGAAGCAGAATTAATGCTTCTCTTTTTGCAAGAAGATTTGACAGATAACATCCAAGGGAGAAGACTTCAAATGAAACCAATGCAACAAAAATACTGCTGTGTAATTACAGATGTTGCTGGATTGAGCAACTCCCTGCTAATCACATTTAATTAATATAACCCAGTTGCAAAGTGATTTATGGGTGGTTTGAATAAATGTGTAAGATCAGAAGGACTGGTTTTCTCTTGTCAATAACAGATCAACCAGGTAGCCAGTTTTTATAAAATGATGTAAATCCACCCTAAAGCAGAATTAATGGACGCAGTGAACCAGGATGTTTTGGGAATTTTCCATATCTCCTGGAAGTATCTGATTTGGCCTTTCCTTCTGCAAGGGCAGGGTTTTAGTCTCATATTACATTTTTGCATGTCACTAGGATTAATGCACCCTCATTTTTACTTTTATGTTCAGTTACCTTTTGACTTACTGCTGTGGCACACCAGTTTTAGACATTTATTTGCTTTTATATGCTGTACAGGGCATCCAGCATACTAAATTTGGAGAGCGTGTTCTGGTATTTTGTTGATACGTAATTTGTTTGGGGCAGTTATGTGCTTGGAAACTGTTCCAGCAGAGATAAGTGGAAGTGTTTCTGGAGCTCTGGAGTAGAAGAGGTAGCTGAGAGTCATGAAGTTATTATTGAAGGAATAAAACAAGTACATTAATATTTGTGTGAAACAGACTGCTGGAGATGATTTAACATGGTGCATAGTCAATTTTTTCCAGACTGTGCTGTGCTTGTTACTCATTTTGGTTTTGATATGGTCTTCTTTCTCCTTCAGTTCTATAGGTGCTGATGCAAAAACAGTGTAGCAATGGATCAAAGAAAAAATGATAGTTTTGTCCCAAGTATCACGCAGCTGGAAGACTTCCTGACAGAACATGACTCCAACGTGGTTTGGCTGTTAGTAGGTAAGGTGAACTCTTCTCTTTTGGTTAAATTTCTTTTATAATACCATAACAAAGGATTAGCATGACAGTCAGCTACAATAACTCCCTTATGCCAGCATGTACCTACCTGCCATTTAATATGGTGTAGTTTGGAAAGTGATCTAAAGGCTGTTGTGTTTAATGGCACAGCTTCCCAACTAAATTGTGTGCCACAATGAGCCTTTAAGCCCAGCTGTCATGTAATCAGTTAAGAGCTGGATTTGTAAATGTGCTTGATTTAGGTATGCCAGGGGTTTTTTATAACACTAGTGCTATTGCTTATATTTTATTTTCTCAGTCAGTGAACAGGTAGATCAAGGCCAGCACAATAAATATGAAGTTGTACTCAGGTCCGTGTAAGCATACTGAAAGTGTGCAGTGAATTCAGACTTTTCCAAAGGTAGATAATGCCTGCTTGTCAGCCTTGACTCTTGGACTCAGAGTGAGGGGCAGCACAGGAACAAGAAGTTTATTTTTTCACTTTCAGTTCTGATGAGTTAAAGCAGTCTCTTGTTGGCTGTTGACTTACTGGAATTATTTTTCTGTAGGCCAAATTAACTAGCAAGGGCATAGCTAAACTAGCTGAGGGTGCTTCTTCTTTGTTATTTATTTCACTTTTAATGGGTTGACATGGAAAGTTTGTACTCAACATAGAGTTCTCAGTGTAGTCAAGATGAAAATAGGAGAAGTCAGTGGTAGTAGCTCATGGTTAAATGTGGAACAGATGCAAATAGATCTGAAAAATTTGTCTTCAAAAGCTTTGACTTGCTTCCTGTTATTATGGGGTTTGGATAGAAACACATTCAAGTGATGTTTATTAACTGACCCAGTTTCAACCAGCCTTTCCTCCTTTGCTTTTATCTGCTGACCTATGGCATCCTGTTATAAGAGAACATAAAAAGATATCAGTAATTTCCTCATCTGAATGCTGAAACAGCTAACTATTGGTCTCAGTAAAAAGTGATAAATTCCAGAAATGAACATGCTCCTCAAAAATCCCACACAGTAAAACTTGGGAAGTGTGATTTCCAAAATGTGGTTCCAGCAGAGAGGCTTTTAAAATCAAGAATATAATAATTAAATGAATGGAGCTTACGAGATTTGGTGAGGGAAAAGGCTACAATTTGTGGCTGGGGTGAGACTAGAGGTGAAGGCAGCGGATCAGGACTGGAAACTGCACTGGTTTCCCAATTTTTCTCAATGTGTTGTCACCTTAAGAGGGCACCTTCTTGACTTCAGGTGTCTAGCAGTGTCTAGTTGAACTTTAATCTCAAATTAAGCTTTGTGGCTGGAATGGACCCTCACAGTGTGAGTCATCCCACCTTTCTCCCTATCCCAGAGGACCAGCAGTGAGGAACTTATTCATCTGAAAGTGGGGGAGGTAAACGCTGTCCTTGGAGTGTGCCTTCCCTCAATGCCAGCTGCAGTTTCTTTCCCGGCATGTAGCTTCCACCCTCCCTGCTCTTTCCTGTGTAATCACTCACACAGATTTGGTTTGTTTAACATGTCAAGCAGCTTATTGCCTGAGGGTATGAGCTGCTTGAATTTTGGTCACACTGGATCCATTTTCCAGTAAGGAAAAGACAAAGTCATGGGAGTCTTTTTCACCTTCTCTTTCAACAAAGTATTGTTATAAAGCAGTGGAGTAGCCCACTGAAAAATAAAAAAGGAACAGTAAAAGAACAAGTTCTTTTTGTAAATATTTTGTAATTTTTTTGAGTAATCATCTGAACTCTCTTCAAAGTGAAGGTGCCATGCCCCCTCTGCCTTTGCGCATTTTAGATTTTTTCATAGAAGTACTGTGGTTTTTAGCATAAATAAAAAACTTGTGTTGCAGACAGGTTTTTTCCCTACTCTGCTTTGGGTGAAACAGAATGGTAATTATCAGTAAAGTGAATTAGAACTAGTCCATTCCTTGGCAGTGCCATTCCTTTTGGGTTTGTCCTTCTGGAAGCTTTGAGAACCCTTGCAGTTAGAAATAGGTTACTAGCTCTTAATCAACTAAAGTAAAAATTGCTTTGGGGATTAGCAGACCTAATTTTTTTTTTTTAAAAACCCTGTTTCTCATTGGATTGCTATTTGCTATTTTCCCTATCAAATTCCATGCTCGAACTGTTGGGATATTTCTGCTAACCCAAGGACTGGTATGTTTCTCTCAGGATGCAGTACCTTAGGAAATGGTTTCATGATAATGGTGTTTCCTGTGATAAGATATGAAAGACTAGAAATTTAAGTTGCAGTTCACAATTTGGAGAAGAGTAGGGAAGGAATGTAATATGGCTTTAGTGGTGTTGGGATTTTCTAGGGTGTTCTGAAATAAATGTCCACATGGGACAATGCATTTTACGATTTGATCTCTAAGATTTAACTTCTTGGATGGTAAGTGATGTAATGAAATAATGTGGTGCCTTCTGCAACTGCTCTGGGAGGACAGGTTTTTTTATATTGGGGAATGGAAGAACAGTGTAGAATCTGTATTTTTCTGGACTTCCCATTTCCTCTTTTTTCCCCCCATCTCACTCGTTTCTCACACCATCTCTCTAAAAACACCCATCAAAGTGTCCCATCAGTTTCAAATTTTTTGGAGAGCAGGAAGAGCACTGCTATACCTTGTAGTCCTAATAGGTAAGGTTTTTATCTAGGTCAGTGTACTTTAAACAATGCTTTAATTCATTGTAATCTTTCAACAGCAACAATATTGTCCTGTGGATGGATTATCTACCTAACTTACTATAATTCCCGGAACATTGGACTCATTCTAACATTGGTTCTTAACAGATTGTATAAACATGGCTACATCCATATTGGTAAGTTATGATTAATGTAACCCCACTCTTCATCTGCTGCTTTTTATTGTGCCTCAGTTTACTAAAAATTTCAAGTAAACTCAGTGTTCATTTGTTAGAATAGTTTGAAAATGATCATTATAGAGTGGACTCAAAGTAGAGACTAAAGCCTTGAGTCCCTGTTCCAGCACTGTCCTTGCTTTCTACGTAAACTGTCAGAAGAACTAATCACAGGCTGATCCATACTGGGACTGTGATATGTAGAATTGATACTGGCTAGAACATTTTGCATCAAAATCCATTAACTTTTTATTAAAATATTTTAAACATTTTTGAATAAAACAGGTCAGTACAAATCACTTGGGCACTCACCCACTTACAGAAATATCTGGTGCTGAGTCACAGAGGGCTGTAGCCCACAGCCTCACTGATCGCACTTTCAATTTCCTTTCACTTACTCCTCTGCCTTCCTCTGTCTGCCTCACAAAATAGCAGTGACTTGAGTTCTGGACTTTCTGCAACTATTCATCATAAATATAGTGAAAACTTAAAACCAAAAAATCCCACTCACTCTTGGCCTGCCAGAGACACCCTTGCAATTCATTTGCTTATGTCTTCAAGCATCTAAGAACTGTATTCCAAACCATCTTCAAATCCAGCTTTTTTGAAGAGCACAATAGATTAAATACTTAGTGGCTGCTGCACTTGATCTATAGGCTTTTATTAAAATTTCTCTGTGGAGTTGCCATTAAGTAAGGACAGCTGCTATGGCTGGCCAAATATGTGGTATTCTTCATAAATCTCATCAGTAAGTAGAACATAACATTAATGAAATCCCATTATTTACAGCTTGGTTTCAGTTGTTTAATGTTGATTTTTTTTTTTTAGTCTGGTTTTTTTTTTTTATTTTTTTTTTTTTTTTTTTTTTTTTTTTTTTAAATTATGGTGTACTTAACTTTCTGTGGGTGAGGTGAAAAGCCTTAGGAAAAATCTGGGCTATTGCATTACCTGCTGGTCTTTTCATGCTTATTAATCCTTCCTGCTGTAAACATAATTTGTCATAATTCGACCCAAATCTTTATAGCCTTTTAAAATTTTTAGAAATAGTCCATCAGGAATCTTTATTTCTCTGGTTATGGTCTTGCACATGATGGCTTGAAACTATAAATGTTCAAAACAACTTTTCTAACTCTTCACAAGCTTTGCAAGGCACCTGGATGTTTCTGAGTGACTCATGTGCCTCAGGGTTATATTGTTGGGTGGTGCCAAAATCTCTGACTTCCCTTCTAAGGCAAAACTCAAGGTACCCAGTTAACCCATTTCAGATAATTTAATGCTGTACTCTCTCTGTTCACAAAATCAACAACTGTAGGCTAATAAGCACTTTTTTTTTTTTTTGTATAATTAGGTTCCTTTTCGTTCTCTGTGCTGTCTGGAAAAGTCATGGTGCGTGAGATCTATTTCATCACAGAGGACATGTCCATCAGGTATGGATCTCCAAGGGAGTCCCCCTTCTCAAGAAGGATTTTAAATACAGCTCTAAATAGCACAGATCAATATGCAGCCTTACAAATGAGCAGTGTATTTATAAGTGTTAGACTGTCTCTTTTGGTGCTAGTATTTAACACTCCTACGTACTTGTGAGCTCATTTGCTGCTTTAACCTTATCATGGAAGTGAGTGCTGGATAAGATTGTAGTTGTCCCTAATACCCGTCAAATAAACCACTTTGGAGTGTGAAGGAGAACTGTTTTTTCATTTGTCTTTGACTCCCTCATGTTCCTGCTCTTAAGTCTGGAAGATTCACGTTGGCCAAATAGTTGGCATTTAATTTACTGGGATTCAGAATAATTTGTTTCAGAGAACTGCATGCCAGCAACTAATTTGTAGTTTTGATTCTTGCTGTCAAATTTGGAAAGCCTGGAGGAGGCAATGGATCTGGGGTTTTATAGGAGTTTCAGCTAATGCAGGAATTGTGTAATACACTGTGTGCTGTACTGCTTTGTGCTTTCATGTTGCTTGCACACTACCTCAGCTGTAGATCTCTGCCCAAACTGCATGTAGGATGTTGGATTATCACTCTCTCAACTTCTATTTTATTCCAATTTATTTGCTTTAGAATTCAAGATGGATTTATCATTTTTCGCTGGTGGAAGATGTACAACCCTAAGCAGAAGCAGCATGGTAGGTTTCCCATAAAGGTTTCAAAGCTTAAATTTACAGAAACACACTTCCTTTACACAGTCACAGGCATGCAATTGCTTTGTTAATATGTACCTGAAGTACGTTGGATCCTCAGAAGGTATGGATTTGTTCACTGGTTGCAGAGTAGATGAAATAAATACAGGATTCATTATCGGGGACATGAACCCTCCTTGGCACAAACCATTAATCTTCATAGTAGCAGCCATTAGCTGGAGTCCAAGCATAATTGTCCCTGTATTGAAGTTGATAACTGTGATGAATAGAGATGTCTTATGTTCTGGAAGTGATTTTAGTTTCTGAGTTTCAGTGAGTGTTGTGCTTTCATTATTTTAGCAAAAGTGTTACAGTAAGGGATGTTCTTTAGTGTTTGACAAGCCTGTATCTTGATGACATCTGTGGTTACAGAAGTGGGGAGGTGTGAAAAAGTCGTTTATTTTTCTTCCTTATCTCTGGCTGAAGATGGATGATTAACAGGGATGCAGGAGATTAATTGTATCTGCAGAAAACACAGTGAGAAAGCATAAGTAGCCTAGGGCTGTGTGCTTAATCATTTATAGGATTAGAATCTTGTTGAATGAGACTCAGGTCCTGCCTCTCTTGGCTTTTGGAGCCATCACAGGTTCAATGCTCATTCAAGAAGGTTCAGAAATGTCAGCTATCTACAGCTGAGTACATGACTTGAGAGGGTCATTGAACTTTGGAGGGCTTTTTTTTCCCACTTTGCCTTTGGAAGTGGCTTCTGCTGGTGTGAAGCCTCTCAGACTTGTCAGCAAGCTCGTGGAGCTGCTGCTGTGTCAGTACCAACTCAGCAGTGGCAGCAGTACTGCGTGCAAAACCAATCAGGTGAATGTGAGACACCACTCTGGGCACTGATATGAGTTTGGAAGAGCTGCTCGTTTCTATTTACTGAGGCACTGCTCACCCTTTGAGCTGGTAGGGCACAATTCAAGTTCTTTATACCATAAAAAAATCATTCAAAGAGGTGGAACCTAGTCGTAGAGTTAATTAGATTTTCCAACCACAGGTTATTGTCCAGCAGGTTTTCATTTCATAGGATTGTCTTCATCTGCTAGTTAAAACATATTTCTCTAGTGGCTCAGGGAATGAAGAAATGAATTGAATTTAATGCAGTGAAGATGGTTGCCTGTCCTCTATGGTGGCATTTTTGCTTGGCAATATTGCAAGGCTTTAAGGTTTTCTGCTGGCATTTAAGGCCACAGAATTAGTGGACAAACAATGCAAGTAACCACTGAAGTTAGAGGTGTACATGTCTGGCAACCAAGTAATGTGATTAAAATGCTCTTTAAGTGTTAAATCATGCTGGAGCTTCAGAGGAGGTTTTGTACATACTTGAGATATGAAAGTGGTTTAGGAACAAAAACTGGAGGATCATGTTGTGAATAGGGCACACCCCGATGACTTGGCTTAGGTGCCACAGCACATTCAGTTTTCACACTGTAAAACAATCTGGTAGTTACTTGTATACAACCTACATAAGTGCTTCTTTAAATCATTCAATAACATTCAGATTTGTTTATCTCCTTTTCCTTGCCCTTTTTTTTTTTTTCCAAAAGTGTTTTAGGCAACCAGATTGATGTGTCGAGGTCAAATCTTATTTTTCTTATTAGGAAAAAGAGATGTGCCTTTAAACCCGCTTTAAAGAAAGGAATTAGTACATATGATTTCATTTAGTTAATGAAGTCTAATGCTTGCCTCCAGGAATTGAAAAATTGCATTTATTTGTGTTCTTGATGATACTGAGATCTCCTGGGTGAGCAGTGGTGTATCCCGATCTTTGTCCATGTCATTCTTTGCCTGACTCTTATTGGTGCAAGTTAACATTGGCAACAAATGGATTTGACGGTGCTTTTATGAAAACAGGAAGGAACTGAAGCTGGCTCATTAATTTTTCTCTGGCTCCTGTTCAAGAAAACCGGGATGTCAGCGTGTTCTGGAAACTTACTTTCTATATGTATATATTTTTATAAGTGTATGGAAATTTCTGGTACTTCAGGTGTGATGGGGAAAAAGTGGATTGTTGTTGTTGGGACATTATTGCAGAGATGTGTGATTTTGAGGGACAGATGAGTTTTTTATCAAATTGGGTGCATTTAATCAAGCAGGTGTCTCTAACAATGGTTCATCTGCATTTCTTCTTTTGACCCTGACCACAAATGTTTGCTCTGAGTTTTCAATTTCTTGTGTCTTCGGGAAATGCTGCCTTCAGTTTGTACCCCCTGAGTTACAGACTGGGGACTGCTGTAATAACCATTGATTCTTCAGCTGCCTGAAGTCTGTTTGACTTAGAAAGACCAGATGAGGTTTTTAGAGCAGCTCAGGTCTCTTGAGTCAATGTGTAATGGGCACTCTTTCAACTGGGTAATTAGGGGGAAGTGGTGCGAGCTTTTCCCTCACATTAACTGCATAATTAGGTCACACTTTCTGAGGCAAAAGTATGTCAAAGTATGTCACAGGAAGCTCTCTATATGATCGGCAGATGTTAAAATAGGGTTTAAGGATCAGAGAGTCAAGCTGATACAACAGTTGAAATTTTAAATTTGTGAAAATGTTGACCGATTGTGCAAAATGAGTATGATCCTGTTAGGTCTGCATATTAATGTTTTCTGATTCTCTGTAAAAGAAAGGTTTTTCCCACTTCAGGCATGCTGTACCAGAAAGCTTGGGCTAGAAAGCCATTTGGGTTTTGAGATGGACTTGATCTCAGTGATATCTATGCTAAAAAGCAGAAATTTTCACCAAGGCTTCTGTTCTGTACATCAAGGGGGATATTTGTTTGTTTGTTTGTTTTCATACATGAGACTGTAAAACTTCATTTACCATTTTGTGCAGTTTCTGTCTGGATTTATTTTTGGACTGTGACCTAGGGGTGAAATGCCTTGCAGATTTAATATTTTGTATGCAGCTGTGTTTTTTGCCAGGTTTCACTGATTTGCTTAGAATGCTGTAATTGTTTTGTGGAGTTTTTTACTGCTTTTTAATATGTACTTCAGCAGCTGTTCACTACTGTGTGGATTGATTTTGCAAAGTGTGCATATTGGAGAAACTGTAAATATTCTAAGAAAATGTTGAAATAGAATTGGAACCTCTTTTCCTACTATTTGTTTAGATCCCAAGGCAGAAACACGACTGTATATTATGGTGAATGACTTTGAGTTTCACGTGTACAACCGCTCTGAGCTTTATGGACAGCTTCAAGAACTCTTTGGCTTGGATCCCACAATAATTCCATCAAAGAAAGATGATGAGAGAGCACAAGTAAATGGGAGGCAGAGAACACACACCAATCTTGAAAGGTAAATAATTATTCATTTTGCTGTTTTGTCAATGCTTTGTTCTGCAATTTGCTGAACTAATTGGGTAATGTTTTGTTAACGTGTGCTCTGGAGGCCGAACAAGGGAAGCACAGCTGAGAGAAACTGCACTGACAAGTGTGACAGTCTGAATCTTTTCACTTTCCTTAGACTTCTTACCAAAAATAATTAAAAAACACAGTCAAACCAAGCACTCTCGTTTAATGATCAGAGACAGGCTGAAAAATCTATTTGAAATACAGTGTGGAGAGGAAGCATGTGTTGAAGAGGATGATGCTGGCAGAATAGTAATGGTTTTGCTCAGAAGTAACAGCTGCTCAAGACATTGAATAAGCAAAATGTGAGGATCTGTATGGTCTTGTGTACAGCTACACAAACTGTCTTCTGTTAATTCCTCTTTTTGGGGTACCCCAGAAAACATGGTGTGGGTGTTTAAGGAGTTTTCCATGGCTTATGTGCAGTGCAGTCTATTTGATGTTCCATAATCAGCCTCTCTTTGGGCAGAACCACACCAGGCTGATTTACTGTCAGGAGCAGAGAAGATCTAATGAGACTCGAGTCCTTCCACTGCTGCTGGCCAGTTACTAAATTACAGAGTGGGCAGCTGCAGGATGCTGTGGCTGTCCTGAGTTTGAGTAAGGACTCTGCCTCCCAGCCAGTCTCTTTGTGTTTTTATCTCAAGCCATTATTGACAGGCACAGGAAGGATTTCTGCCTTTGAGGAGGATGTGTCTTGGGAAATGAAAAATCCCATGCCTCAACAGAAATATTTAGAACAGGCCAAAATCCCCTGAGGAAGATTTATTTAACTATTGCTCTGAGTTAAACAAGGCATGCTTGTTTCCTCCCTGTGTCAGCATCCAAGGTGTAGCTCCATGTACTTCCTGCTGTTTTCCCAGGCTTAGGAAGCCTGACAACGTCTCTTGCAGGAGACACCCCTCATGGAAGGAGCATTCCCCCGGATCTGTGCCTTGAGGACCCCAGAAGAAAAGTTTGGTTGGTTCTTCTGCAGAAAAGGCAAAATAGTAACCCTTTTTTTTTTTTTTTCTTTAGTGTTAAAGTAAAAACAGAATCTCAAGACCCTTCTTCTTCATGGAGATCACTTATTCCAGTCATTAAAGTCAATGTGAGCACGGTGAGTGAAAAGACCCTGATAAGGAAAATATTAATCAGTATTTGCTTAAAAATGACACTTGCCATTCATTTTTGTTTACACATTCTATTTGAGGCTTTTGTTTACCTTCATGCTTTAAAAAAGTTAAAATTACGCTATCAGCACTCCCCTGACACAGTCACAAATCCTGCTGGTGCTGGTGAAAACAGTTATGTTCTAACTTTCGGGAAGTATTTGTGTCTTAGACTTGTAATAATTTCCAGAATATCACCAAGTAATTCAGTTGTGGGTGTTGTACGTTATGGGGTGTGTTGGGTTTTTGGCAGGTGTTTAGGGTTGTTTTCTTTTTTCTTTCCCTGCATGTTTTAATAGAGGTTTTTGGACATATTCCTTAAAAGTTGATGGTATGTCCCAAAATCTGGCCCCTCAAAAAACCCAAATGAACAACAGCAAAAAATCCCCAGCAAGTTTGTTATTGAGGTGATAGGAGAAAAAATGGAGAGTTTAATATATAAGGCAGTACTTTTAGATATGCACAGGGTATGGCCAGGACTTTTGTCCACACTTTTTATTTGCACATGGCTGGTTCAACTGCATTTTTTGTAGGGAAATTGGTGCTTAAATGTAGGCGATCACTGGATAGTGAGTAATTGAGTTTGCTTTTTGATTTAGGGTCGCTTGGCATTTGGGAATCATTATCAGCCACAAACACTTTGCATTAACTTTGATGATGCCTTTTTGACATACACCACAAAACCACCTTCAAGCCACCTTGATCAGTTCATGCACATCGTGAAGGGAAAATTGGAAAATGTCCGAGTCATGCTGGTTCCAAGTCCAAGATATGTTGGTCTTCAAAATGATGAGTAAGTGTGGGGTATTTTTGTATCCATTTTACTTTATTATTTATTTTAGGAACACAAAGAACAGAATGTTGGTTGTGATTCACTTTCTTTATTTTACTCAGTGTGTTTAGACAGTTGGCATTTCTACCACTCTGCAGGTTTTTAATTTTGGATCTTTGGATGAATTTCATTTACGGAGAAAAGCGCTGGTTTTCTGTGTCATTCTAGGTTTTTATGTGTGTATGTATGTTCTGCTCTGTGATTAAACATAGAATAGTTTGGGTTGGAAAGGTTTCTTTGAAGACCATTTAGCTCAACCCCTCTGCATCTTCAACCAGATCAGGTTGCTCAGAGCCCCATGCAGCCTGACCTTGAATGCTTCCAGGGATGTGGCATCCTGTGTCCAAGGTCTCTTTTCCTTCTCTCAGGTACTAGAGCTGTACTCAGGCTTTGCCAGCACTAAATTTCTGAATTTAGTTTAAGCTGAAATGCAAAGTTTAAGGTGTTGACTTCTGTAAAGCTGATTCATGGTTTGGGAAATACTAAAAAAAAACCCCCAAAACTGGGCAAAAGCTGTGTAATACTTTGTAAAGGGGAAACCATGTTATCTTTTGAAGACAGCCTGCTGATCCTTTCACCTCTGTGTATTTTGCATAAGCAAGGTTAGAGAGCTTGAACAAACTGAAGTAAGTCCAACACAAGCCTGAGTGCTTGCATGAAGTAATAAAATAAACTGTATATCATTTGTACCTTAATTGGCTTTTTATCAGCTAAATACTGCTGTTTATAATGTGCCTTTATGTTTTCCAAAGAACGTTCAGTGGCTGTGTACAGAACCTTACTCTTCTAACATGATGACAAAGGAAATTTCTGCAACTAATATTGAAAACAAACAAGATTAAAACAGGATTAAGATACTCAAACTATTAGCTTTTCCTCCTGCTTCCTCTAAGTATTTTCGTTTTATGCTCTTACCATCCCTGCAGCTCCTGATGGCTGAAGGATGGCATCTGTGCACAAAATGTGCTCTAATTTACTGGGCAAATTGAAAAAATTGCCCAGTTCACTGGAAATGGAGAATGTTTGACTTTTCAGAGGCTGCCGTCTTATGCTGCTTTGGCTTAAAATTTAAGCTGGGTGTTTTAACTTTCAGATATTCCTGCAGGCAGTGAATCTATAAAAAACAGCCAAGTGATGAAATTTCTAACAGACTGACTAATCAATAAAACATCAAAATTTCCCCGTGAAAACTGTCATTTTGTATTACAAACATCCATCTCAACACCTTCATCACCCTTTGCAAATAAGTCCTCTGAAATCCAAGGAAAGAAAAAAATTTTGCTAAGAAAACCAGGTCAAAGTAGAAGTTTGGAGGCAGCAGGCTCAAGGTCATAGTTCAGGATAGATATGAGGGAATATTTGAAAATAATTATGGTAATGTCATTATCATTCTTTGCCATTATCTAGTTTGTGTTAAAGTATTTCATCTTTCACTACTGTCATTACTCCCAAAGTCAACTTCGTGTCAAAGTTCCTGCCCTGTTGCTTTTGAAGAGTTTGTGGCAGTACATGGTCTTCGCATCTGCTGTCTCCCATGTTTTCCAAGGTTTCTTGCCTTGGAAAATGAGCTGTGAAAATGAGCTGTGGCAAAATGGGCAATATGCTCTAACAGGTCACACTCTTAGGGTGTGTGGTTCTGTCATAGGAATTGTCTTATTTTTTGTTAAAAAATGACAGTTTATGAAAGCGGCTGACAAGCTGCAAAAGTGTCTTTTGTAGTAAAACCAGAATTTTCATATTATGATATCACTACTTTAGAACATATTAATATGTAAATTAACATAAGAAAGGAGTTGTAATATACCAATATAATAGTGTTAGGATAAGTGTTTCATCTCTTAGTTTTATCACTTAGATTCTTTTATATTGAGGGAAGTGTTACTGAGGCAGAACAGCTTTTTTTTTTCCTTTTTTTTATTAACTAATGGTCTAATTACTGAATGTCTTGTCCCTTTGGTGTAGAGGGCTATTTTAGTAAGAAAACAATTAGCAGGTGAAAGAACAATATAGGACAAGGAGAAAGGAACTCTGGACTGAAAGAAACACTGAAAGTAAAAGTTCAGTAGTTACTTGTGGTTTAGAATATCTGAAAAATATCTTTGTGGAGAGGAACCTGGTATCTTCATGCTTGAATTAACTCAGCTTTTAAGTTATTTGATGTAATAATTATAATAATAATAATAATAATAGCAACATTATGATCAAGGGTTTGGGTTTTTTCTCAAATCATTATGCAAATTCATTATGCTTAATATGTTGCATTCAAAATTACTTGAATTCATAAAGATGAGTCTTGGCACGTGGATTTTTACTCTTTATCTTTGCACTTTCTTTGCAGACCACCAAGGCTAATGGGTGAAGGTTTTGTTGTAATGCAGTCCAATGATGTTGATATCTATTACTATATGGATGAACCAGGTACAATCTGTTACATACAAAGATAATTTTTTTTTTAATGTTGAAAAATCTTTATGCTAAACGAGTTGGTGCAATATTTTGGAGCCAATAGAAGTATCATAAATATGATTTTGCTCTTAGTGCCCTTAAAGCATTGCCTGAATCTGGAACAAAGATAACACATTTTATAATGGTGTATACTGATGTAGGATAGGTACTATTTTGGATCACTTTTAGTGGCATTTATTGGCCTTCCACTGCAGGTTTGCATTGAATTATGTCTTGATATTTACGTACTGTAGCTGTCTCAAATAAAACTGACATCAGGGCACTTTAATTGTCTTGTGCTTAAGGAAACATTTTTCATGCTAGTTTGAAGCAGCTTCCTTTAATAATCTGTTGATTATTTTATGTAATACAGGTCTTGTACCAGAGGAGACAGAGGAAAGTAATGATGGAGAAGCCAGCAATGAAGACAGCAAATTACAGGATCTGCCACCGTGCTGGGGTTTGGACATTGTGTGTGGAAAAGGGACAGACTTCAACTATGGGCCTTGGGCTGATAGGCAGAGGTATGACCATGATTTACAGCTTTAATTTTGATCTTTAATATCCAGTATTACTGAGAAAACTTTCTGAACTTTCCATCATGTAATTGCTCAGATTTCTAATTTGTGTGGGTTAAGGTGAACTAAGTCTGAAAGAAGAATCCTGCCACAGTGGTTTAAGATCAGTAAATTCTTTGGTGTTTATCTTGTTGGCCTTCCAAAGTTAGGATCACTCTCATTATTAAATTAATAGATTATGTTCCCTTTTTTGTGAGCAGAGTAGTTTTCCTGTTTCTCAAGTGTCACATACCTAAAGGTTTAACTTGTTAATTGATGATCTTTAGATTTATCAAGCTCCTGTTAGCTAATATGGGAATAAACTGCATATTGATGAGGAAATTTTAGGGAAGCACAAATCTGGCTGTGCAAACAATGAGGGAGGAATAATTTATCCCTGCTTAGCATAATCAACTGCTTGATGTTGTCTCCAAAGTATTTATTATCTAGTTATTTTTATACAAAATATTAGGCTGGAGATCTACTGTTCTTCGCTTAGCCCTGGGTGTTTTGCACATGAGTATTTCTGGTGAGGACAATAGGATTGTTTAGAGAGTAAAGCACTATTAAGTAAAAGTGACATAACCAGTGCTTTACCTCTTTTCCCCTGTTAATTACAGGCTGGTACTTGGCCTTCACTAATTCTCCTGTGAAACTGTTATGATTTACTGTCTCTCAGGAGTGTGAGGATGGCAGCCCAAAGAGTAGTCATTAGCTATGATAGTGCATTTAAGGGAAAATGTCACTTTCTAACACCCTTTGCTAGAAACATGAGGTCAGTGAATCATTAATGATACTTTTAATACTCCAAAGAAAGCTTGCCCTATAATGGAATTCTTTTTATAATCTTAACTGGCTCGGCAGAAGGCAGTTTAGTGCATATGCAGGGTGTGTAGAATTGCACTTCAGCAGTCTTGCCTCTTGCTATGGATAATAGAATATGGAACTTTGGGAACTTCTAAGCTGCTATGATGGTGCTGGGTGCAGCCAAGACTTACTTCCACCCCCTTGAGAACTGCGTAAGATCTGCTGTCTGTGCTTCATCCCTCTGCCTTTTCTGTCATGTATTTCATGGCATGTTCAGCTAGAAATCTGTAGAAATATGGTTTCCATTCCGAGGTCCTAAAATTTAGTCTTTTCTTTCTTTGTGTGTGTTACATCAATTATTTATGCACAACTGAAGAATAAATAGATAACTTCCTACTATGATTTTGTAGAAGGTTTTGTAAACTAAGGATTAGAAATAAGAAGAAAAACATGGCTTGCTTGCCTTCTGAATTAAAATCTATGGCTTTTGTCCAAAAGTAACTTCTTACCATTGTCAATTTTGGAGATTTCACTGAATTGGAAGGTTCCCATGATGAAGATTTTAAACAAGTACTCTGCCTTATCATATCCACTGGTTGTCTAAAGACTCGGCTAAAAGGAAAATAGTTAAATGAACCAACTAAGTGCATAAACATACATATGTATTTCATCTGTGAACAAAAAGCAACTCTTTTTTTTCGTCTTCCTCCCCCCTAGGGATTGCTTGTGGAAGTTTTTCTTCCCACCAGACTACCAAGTTATGAAAGTGTCAGAAATTGCTCAGCCTGGGAAACCAAGACAGATCCTTGCCTTTGAACTGCGGATGAATATCATTGCAGATGCCACCATTGATTTGCTTTTTACCAAGAACAGGGTAAATAATAAAACCTTATTAAGAAATTAACTTGTCTGCTGTGGTTGCACTGTGCTTTTTGGTTGTGCATAGTTTTACTTGTCTCAGGTGTTTATTACAGAGCTATGGTTTTAAAAGCTGGGTGATTTTTGTCTTGGTCTTTTATAATTGTGAGCAAACCTTTCAAAGAGAAAATTCTTGTGAGAGGATTTATTTTAAATTTTCTTTAAGCTTTAAAAATATTTCTTAAGATATGCCAGTTCTGACAGTCTTGGGGCTTTATGATCTGGACATGTCCTGTGCAATCTTAAATTCTGATGAAGTTCACCGTGATGAAAAAACAATTTCTTCTGATACTGAGTGAGGAGATGATACTGGGGGGAACAAAACTTGTATGTGTAGGAATTTGGATTTTTCTTCTCCTTATTGCTACTCTTCTAGATGGGATCCAGCATCACTTCATTGTACACCTGTTTTGTTCTTTTTGGGGGGACTGAAAGGGTTAGAAATGTAGTGTTAGAAATGTACATTAATTTGCCCTCCCAGGCCTTGGATCAGAGTTTCTTATGCTGTTTGTGTTAGTGGACCTCAGCATTTGTTAAGCTTAAAAATGGTGTTATTTGGTATCAATGCATATTGATAGTTCATTAGTGATTTTTCTGAAGACAAGAAAGACTTTAATCATCAGGAGCCTTAGTCCAAGTGTGGGTAATGACAACCAGAGGTATAAATAAAGCTAGAAATAATGTTTGGACTGTTTTCCTTTCTTGCAATGCAGGAAACAAATGCTGTACATGTAAATGTTGGTGCAGGATCCTATTTGGAAATAAATATTCCCATGACAGTGGGTGAAAATGGTGAGTTAAGACTAAGCCTGATTTGTTTCCCTAATGTTTTTCCTGAGCAGTTATCTTAATTCCTGTGTGTGTGTGAGTGTCTTTTAGTGTTTTTTTCTTTGTAATCTTGCGATGTAGATTCCTGTGTAAAGGAACAGAAATAGTTCCTTGTACAGTTCACTGTGAGATATTGAGGTGTGTATCCATCAGGATACTTCTTGTTAGTGGACTGCTGAAATCACTGGTGAAAATTATTTAAGTATTGGTGTAACTCAGGTATCTGAATGATGATTTGATAACTTCTGTTCACCAGGCTATTCACCCACGATTAAAGGGCAGCTCCTCCACGTGGATGCCACCAGCAGTATGCAGTACAGGACTCTCTTGGAAGCAGAAATGCTGGCTGTAAGTGTGCATTGATAAGCATAAAACTTCAGTCTCTAGAGGATTTTTAATAAAGAACATATTTGGTTTTGCTGTGGAGCAGTCTTTAGTTTGTTAATACAGGAAAATGCCTTTTTAATGTGCTTTGCAAGACCTTAATATATAAGGAATTTATGTATACACACATTAATTGTGCATATGTGTAACTTTTAGTGACTTAAAGAGCACTAACTTGGTGTATAAATGATGTGTTTAGAAATGTTGCCTCATTTGCTCTATAGCCACCTGTTCATACAGGCTTTGCCTTAAATGATTACACTCAATAGCTCTGCCACAGGATATGTGTGCACAAGTACTTAAAAGTACTCAAGTGTGCTTGAACTACTTGTGACGGATTTAATACTGCATTATTCTTCTGTTTGCCTAATATTTCACTTCTGCAGTACTGCAGTTCTGTAGATTACCCTTCTTACTTGTTTTTAAATGAACTCATTAGAGTGGTGCTTTTAATGTTTGAGTTTGAGCAACATATCAATGGTTGAAAAATACTCTCTTCTGGGGGATTTTCTTTTGGTGTGTTGTGAAAAGTGAGACTTTGGATGAAAACTTTGGTTTTGAAATTGCTGCAGCAGTGGATGTATCAGAAACTCATAGTATACCTTTCCAAATAAATGAGTACACTAACACTTGACCTTCAACCACAGAAGGAGAGAGGGAGATTAAATTATTAAGGAACTGGAAGGACCTTCTGTTCATCCCAGCAGGAAAACAGTTTTAATTATTCAGCAGGGTACATATGTGAAAACTGCTGAGAGACAGGGTCAGGCATTGTCATCTTTTCAGATAGTCCTGATGCTTTAATTTCTTGCCCACAGTTCCATATTAATGCCAGCTATCCCCGGATATGGAACATGCCCCAGACATGGCAGTGTGAGCTGGAGGTTTACAAAGCAACCTATCATTTCATCTTTGCTCAGAAGAGCTTCTTTACAGGTAACCTCTTCACTAAATAAGTTAGATGTGAAATTAAATCTTCTTTCTTTGAGATTTCTTTTCAATTTTTGCCGAGTTGTGCAAGGTCAGGCTCTCTGATTTCACATATTTAGGGCAACAAATTGTTTCTGAGGACAAAGTTCCTGATGCTTATAAAATGTCCAAGTACGTGATATTCTTACGTTTAAGTAGAAATATAAATAATTAAATTTTCTAATATCTAAATGAATTTGATTTGCAGTTAGGTGATCTTAAATTTACTTTCTATTGAAGTTCTTATCACAGCTACTGATTTACCTAATATGTCACCCATGATGTTGATTTCTCTGCTCTCTCTCTTTGCTTGGCTCATTTGCAACCACTCGGGCTTTGGGTTGTGTCCCTGTGGCTGACAGATGATGAGGAAAAGTAATTTACTCCTCAGGATTCTGGCTGTGAGCAAGAAGGCAATGCAAGGTGGTGCAGCACCACCCAACTGTTGCTGGAAGCTCCAGCTGCAGCAATGGAAAGAGTGCAGTCCCATCACTGTGGTGCTGCCTGGGCTAATTAGCCCTGCTGGGAGGAAGGTTTAATTAGTGCAGGCATAGAGCCATGCTAATGAAGTTATCCACCGAGTGAAGGCCAGAGCCATTGTCTGTGCAGTGCCACAGGACCCAGTGCAACCTGCTGCTGTGGTCAGAGCAAGCATCAACTTCTCCAACATGAAGATCCTAAGACTGATTGCTACTAACTCACCTTTCATTACTTGCTGTGGGTTTAGATTTGATCCAGGACTGGTCCAGTGACAGCGCACCTGATATTTTTTCGTTTGTTCCATATATGTGGAACTTCAAAGTCATGTTCCATCAGTTTGAAATGATCTGGGCAGCAAATCAACACAACTGGATTGACTGTTCCACCAAACAACAGGAGAATGGTGAGATCACTTTTTTTTATTTGGAAGTAGCAGCACGTACTACAAAAATTATCCACAAAATACAGTGTGTGATATATGTATATAGACAGAAAGTACTAGAATTACACCCAAAACCTGGTGTGTGAAGAAAAGCACTGAGATATTATAGTTATTTTTATTGTTTGCCCGCAATTACCTTGTGCTAAGTACCGTGACTTTCTAGAAAGAACAAGCTGTAGGTAGTAAATACTTTCAGAATAATTGATTACAGTAATTTATTATTCCAAGTACACTGTAGTTAAATGGCAATTTTCTGTGTCGTGAGTTCTTTAATATCTTTTAATTGTTTCTACCTGTATGTTTGATATTTTGTCTAAGAACAAAATAGGGGGTAATTTTGACAAATTTGTTTGCTTTTCCTTTTCCCTCCCAGTTTATCTAGCAGCTTGTGGGGAAACCCTGAACATTGTTTTTTCTCTGCCTTTCACTGACTTTGTTCCAACCACATGCAATACTAGATTCTCCTTAAGGGTAAGTTCTTTTGTCTTGTAAATGTGAGACAGCTTCCCTACCTCCTTGAGTCAGGAAATTTTGAATTAACTCTTTCCTGGTAAAAAAAATAGTATAATATTTTTTATTTTATACATATATATTTTATACAATAATATCTAGAAATATTATTATATTTATAAAATAATAATAAAAAGATAAAATACTCTGTTTCACTTCCAGTTCATAGAATTTTTCATTGAAGGTAAATGGTTTTGGTTTGCTTGTGTGAAGCATTTAATCATAAGCTGTTTTAATTTATGTATACATATATACACAAAAATTAAAGTATTTCTTAAAAATGTATGCATGCCTGTGCTTCACACATGCCTAGAGACACACATTTATTATGTATATTTATAATGTATACTTAGATGTGTGTCTGTGTTTTATCACTTGGAATTCTGTTCCCCTTTATTTAGGAAATGTGAAAATCTAATGTGTGTTCAAAGATAGATTTGAATACTTTAGTGGCTACCCCCAAAACATTTTGGAAAGCCATCTTGCAGATTTTTAAGAGGTTCTGTGGAATAAATAATAATCACCAAGTGCTTTTAACAGATGCAGATAAGTCTTTGAATTACTGTACTTGTTGTCTTCCTGAAAATAGAAGCTGTCTATTGCTGCTAAAAATAAAAAACTAGTTGATGGTGATGTTGCTAATTTGGCATGATTTTGTAGCAAAGAAAGCTATGTTTTATAGCATTTTTTTCTGTTTGAAGTGTGATGTACTTGAGATATAGAGTAAACTTGGACCAGTTATTTAATTTCTACAGTATGGTTTGAACAACAGAACAACAGGGATCACTAGTTCTTGTCCAGTGTTTTATAGATTGCTCTGGTTATGTGCAAGTTATTAGACTTGTAAGCATTCAAAACTATAGCGCTCTTGGGATTGGACTAAAACTTGGTGGGAAACAGAGAATTCTTGTCAAACTTTACCTGTAAAATGAAGATGTTGGCACATGTGAACATGAAAATAACATGAGTATTATGGATAAAGTGAATGTAAATTAACTTTTCTGTTGCTGATGTTTGATTTTAGGGAGAAGATGTTGATCTCCATTTGTATCTACCTGATTGCCATCCTAGTAAATATTCTCTTTTTATGCTGGTGAAAGATTGTCAGCCCAATAAAATAAGTCCTGAGTCTTGTATTTCTGCAGAGTGTCAAAGTGGTCAGAAAACGGGCAAACCCAAGTGGAGGAACATTACTCAAGAGGAGTGAGTTTTATTGGGATATGTATTTATGTCTTCTTGTTGACTTATTTATTTATTTCGTTTGTGATTCATGAACTTACGAGTTTGCTTTAAAGATATTTAATGGAAGCATTGTACTTGAAATAAAAGTGTGCTGTTTCCTTTTGAAAGGGCTGGATGGGTTGAATGCTGGACAGTCCCGAGTGTTGTGTTTACAATTGACTACTCCTGGCACCCAATTTATCCTCAGAAGGCAGATGAGCAGTTAAAACAATCCTGTAAGTGTCACTACCTTTTCCTTGTTAGCATAGTTCATTTGGGAAGCTGCTGGGACTTTGGATCACACTGCTTCCATCTGCAGAGATGAACTTGGAACTGAACTGCTGTTTTATGTCTCAGGGGAATGTGTTGATCATTAGAATGCACTGGGATTGATTTAAAACCTGACAAAATTCCAGAATGTGTCCCAGTTCCTTGTGGAAAAAAGAGGATGCTGTCTGCAGTGCACTTCTCCTTGTCCTTAACAAAATGGATCTCTTAAATGGGTTGTTGCACAAGATAAAATATCACACAAGATAAAATATTACTGTATATTAAACATCAGTGTATTCAATAGGAGCTATAATATTTTTGGCCATATCGTGTTGCTTAACTTTTCTTAACCTTTTTTTCCCTTTGAATGTTGTGATCTCATCTTATGATTTAAATTTTAAAATACATTATATATGAACTATAATAATATTGTCTTCCCTGTATGGATATCAAACTGAGATTTCATTGTAGCTAGCACTGTTAAAGTGAACCATGGCCATCAGAAATGGGTATTAGACTGGTCAGTCTAACACTAAGAATTTATTTTAAATGTTTCTAAATAACAAATATCCTATAAGTATGTGCTTCCAAAAAAAAAAAAAGTTCTAAACACAGAGATAAAAGTAAGTTAATTTAAATGCAGAGGGAGGTATGCAGGAAATTATGGGGTTACATAAAACTCTTTCAGGTTGAGATGCTAGAAGCAGAACTGATGGAGGAGAGGTGTTAGAAGAATAATGAGGGCTAATCTGAAAGGGCCACAATCAGCAGGTGTTAGAAGACATGCTGGATAGCATTCTTAGGGTTGGAGTTCCAGCAATTCACATCTAAAAGAACTCCGGTTTTAGAGGATGAAGCAGAAAAGGTGAGATTGATTTTGCAGGTGCTCATTAAGTCCTCTTGTGGGACTGGCAGCTTGTGTCAAACGCGCATTCTTCACATTCTGAGAACATTTCCTCGTATTCATAGCAATTGAAACCTGCATTTGGAAGTTTGTACATACACAGGTAATTCATCTGCAGCTTCCTTCAGTCAATAATTCAGCACAGTCCACCTCTCTTCTACTCTGTGGGGCTGATGGAATGTGTTTGTTGCAGTAGCAACATCTGTATTTTATTTAGAGTCAGTCCATAAAACTCCGAGAAATATGTTACAGAACAAAAGATGTAGTTTCCATAAAAGGTGGTCAGCTCACTGCAGCATTTGGCTGATTTATAACTCATAACTTGGTGCAAGAACTGTAGGCAATAATGGTGAGTTCAAGCCTTGGAGGTTTCTGGCTGCAGGTGTCTGTAGTTCTGTACGTGCCAGTTCTTCCCGTTAAACTGGCACCGGAAATCTTCCTCCAGCTGGAGCATCAATTTTTGATGCTTTTCCCATAGAGTTCTCTACTCCCCAGCAATCACTTCACATCCCCAGAACACTTTGTCAGTCATTTCGTTCTCCTTGCCTTTCCTCACTTAAAAGAGACAGTGGGGCTTTCTTGTTCCTAACTCCAACTAGAAAGAAGGGGTAGGAAATAAGATTTGAATATCCAGACTGTTTTGTGACTAGAGTAATTGAGTTGTTGGAGACAAAACTTTGGCCTACAGAGCTACTAGTACAGAACAGATGTTTAGTACAGCTTTGCACTTTGCGTGTTTATTCTCTATTGTTTATCCTGCAGTAGCTGTGTGGTTGTGGGAAATCTGCTCTGCTGAAATGAAAGCATATCTCTGTGTAACTTCAAAAGCAAGATAAATACACAGAATTCCTTTTTCAGAACTTGAGGGATTGTTTTTGTCTTGCATAATTAACATTGATTAAAGTATTCTATATTTCCTTGTCTTCCCGTAGTTACTAGAGATGAGAAACAGGTTCTGTAGCATAGGCATGTTAATGTAATTATACAGTCCAAGTTAGGTAGCTGCCAGAAGTTGTATATCTAACACACATTCCTCTTTGCTGGATTTTGTCCAACAGAAGCCTAACTTGTAATCAAAATCTGTTTTCTACTCTTATTTTGCTTCCAAGTGTCAGAAATGGAAGAAACAATGTTGTCTGTGCTAAGGCCATCGCAGAAAACAACAGACAGTGTGATTTCATCTCCCACAGCTTCCACCCGCCTGCCCCTCGACCCCTCGGAGCTGCCCCCGGACAAGCTCCACGTGGAGCTGGAACTCTCTCCAGATTCCCAGATAACCCTCTATGGACCCTTGCTCAAAGCCTTTCTCTCCATAAAGGTAGGCAGAGGAACACCACTTGTAAAATTTATGGGTGGCCACTTGTGGGAAAGGGAAATGATTAGTTTTGAAATGGAAAATTCCTATTCTGCAGAATATGTGAATTTGGATGAAAACTTCTTGTAGGCACTAGTTCTAGTTTAGAATTGCTTTGGTGATCTGGTATAGCTGGGATGAATTCAATTTTCATAGGCTTGTGAGAAGACTTCCTATACATATAGAGAGATATGCATTTAGGCCCATATCAACATAATTTTTCTTCCAAGGAATAGTGCATGTTATGGATGTGCGCAGATAACTCCTTTGAGATTTTTGGTAGTAAAATAAAAAATGCTCCGTGGTTATGATTACAACTTAGCTAAACTCCAGTTTTTATGCCAAGTTATATCCGCACCCATGCTTTTGGTACATTTTAAGTTCTGCAGAGTGTTATTTTTCTTAATTAGATTCCATAACATTTCTGGAGTTAGGATCATGGATTGAAGTGGGGAAGGACCTGAGAATAAGTTTGATTTAGAAATCTTGTTCACTACTGGAGAAAAATTATGCGTTCTTTTCTTGACCTTAATCCATTATGCTTTAAAATATGTGCTTGTGGTTTTTTGCCGTGTCCTCTTCCATAACTGATTTTTAGGGTTTATTTCCTGAAGTTTAATTCCTTCCCATCTCCCTCACTCTCCCCTGTGGTGACAAAAGGCAGGGCAGTTGAATATGTCACTTCTGTTTGACTACCTGCAAAATGCTTGGGGTTTGGTTGATTTTTGTGGTTGATTTTTGTGTGTGTGTGTGGTTTTGGTTTGTTTTTGTTTTGGTTTTTTTTTGGTTTTTGGTTTTTGTTTCTTTCTTTTTGTGGGTTTTTGGTTGTTTTTTTTTTTTGGTGGTTTTTTTTTTGTTTGTTTGGTTTTGTTTTTGGTTTTTGTTTCTTTCTTTTTGTGGGTTTTTGGTTGTTTTTTTTTTTTGGTGGTTTTTTTTTTGTTTGTTTGGTTTTGTTTTTGGTTTTTGTTTCTTTCTTTTTGTGGGTTTTTGGTTGTTTGTTTTTCTCTGAACATCTGTTTCAACCTGTGCAGATCTAGGCTAAGGTAGTGCTTCCAGAGGCTGGCATTTTGAGCAGAATTTGAGGAATTTTCTGAGACAAGTGATCAGGACTCACTAAAAGTAATTTTCATGAATTTATATAAGGTTATAGCATGTAATCAAGAAATAGCAGAAAATACTGTTTTGTAGAGTGTAGGACTTAAAAATGTGCTCATAATTTGTTCATGTTGTCAATAAAATAAATAGGATTAAAATCAGGCCAGTACTGCATGTTGAAGACTTGATTTCTCCTGGTACAGAGGAAACGAACCCATGTTTGAATTGTTTATTGGGCGCTTTTTCTGAAGCCCATAAATTCATGCGGGAGTTCTGGCTTTTCAAGCAAAGCAGCACTTCTTCAAGTGCTCTTTGCCTCTGGAGGTAAATGTAAACAGTGCTACGTTAGATCCTTGATCCTATAATGATTTCATTTTTTCAGGTGCAAATTCCTCAGATGAAATTTAGCTTTTCTGTTCTAGTTCTCAAGAGAAATTTTAGATTAATAGCTTGTTTATGAAAATGTGCATTTATTGCTCTTTTTAGCATTTTTGTGGCTGTGTTCAGAACTCTTTTCCTGCTGTGCTGGGAGCATCTCTTGAAAGATTTCTAGGAGGGTTTTTTCATGCTTGTTTTCCTGACTTGTGGTTAAAATGTTGTTTTCAGTTTGTTTTCATTGATCTTTTTTTAATACATGTGGTAGAGATCCCTGGATGCACACTGTTCATGTAGCTTTGTTAAGCCTTCTAATCTTGGGAGGTGGTTTTTTGGTGTAACACACCCTGCTAAGGGTTTACTCTCTGGAAATAAATGATTTATAGGTCCTGGCCTTCACAGCAGAAGTTGCCAGGAATGAGTTACTGGAGCTTCTACCACCCTCTGCTGGGTCTGCCTCATTAAACATTATTGTAAAAAAATTCGTCTTGAGAGTCTAGCCTTCTTTTTTTTTTTTTTTTTTTTAAGGGAAATGTGATAAATGGCCAGAAATCTGATGGATTTTCTGTTTCCCAGTAGAATTTGGCAGAGGAACTTTGGCCTTAGATAACTGAAGTGGATTTGCTTAGAAACAAGGTGGCTTTTAGACCCAAGCAAGAAATCTTTATGACCTAATATTTTAGAAGCATGTTTAAGACTTTTAACCTTGCTGAAAAAAAGGTTCAGAAAGTTGGATGAGGGTGACTTCCTGCAGGATGTGTTTTGTGTTTTTACTCTGTTATGCATCTTTAAAAGCACAAAATCTGTTAAAAAATGTCAGTAGTAATATTTCAGAACAGTTACTTGTGTTTCATGCATCTCAAATACCAGTAATGTGAGAGCTACAGAGCTGCCTTCATTATCTGCAAAGCACATGGCCTGAATTTGCACATTTGAGCTATTCAGTTTTCATTCTTTTCATATTTATGTATCTTTAGGTATAAGTTGTAGCAATATCATGTATTTTAGGGAGGACTAACATACAGAAGCTTGGGTTTGTATTTCAATTCATTGCCTACATGTTTTTCATTTGTTGTCCGTATGATCATAACAATTCTTTTTCCTAGGAAAATTATTTTGGGGAAGATGACATGTACACTGATTTTGAAGAGATTATTTCAAGCCCTGTTTTGTCCCTGTCAACATCCTCAAGCTCTGGGTGGACAGCTGTTGGGGTGGAAAATGACAAAAAAGAAAATGAAAGTTCTGTCAAGCCTGTTCACCCTCTTACTTTACGCCCCTGGGATATCACTGTGCTTGTTAATTTGTACAAAGTGCATGGGAGATTACCGGTGGTAAGTGCTTTATGATCATAAAAGAATTTGCTTCATGTAATTTTTTTTTTTTTTTTTAATTTCATAATGTGGAACCACATTTAACTGCCTGGAACATTTAGTTGGTGTGGTGCGGTGCTTACCAAAATGTGTATATACTCTCTGCTGAAGTTGTGGCTATCTAAACAACTTTGAGACATGATTTATTTTGTTGATCTGGGAGGCAGAACTGGCTAATTTTTTAATATGTTTGTTATTCACACAGCTTGATTCGTGTGATATTTCTGATTGACCATTATGATTTCTCTGCTGATTAGCAAATTTGCCTTATAATGGTGCAGTCTGCTCTGTGCTTCTGAGGGAATCCCAAGAACAAAAATCCATATAAAACGTTGGGTTCACCAAAATAGGTTTGAATTGCTGTTTATGCAATTGTCAAAAGTTTTTTGAAGTTGCACAGGCTTCTTTTTGAGTGAAAAAAGAAAGGAAATTGGCATACTTCCAGCTCACAGGTTTGCAACTAATAGTAAAGTTTCAACTGAGTTGTGTGTTTTCAGGTTGTGAAACAGATGTGTTTATTTTTTATTTCAGCATTGCAGTCCAGATGGTCCAGAGTGCCCTACAGCTTTCTTGGAGAGGCTGTGTTTCGAGATGAAGAAAGGATTTCGAGAAACAATGCTTCAGCTTGTACTGTCTCCAGTCAATTTGTTTCTGAATGACAATTATCAGGTAGTCAGTCAGCTTTTGTGTGTCTGTATTGTGGAGCTTGTGTTGACCTTAAGATTGAGGTTTTTTGGTAGGAGCTTTCCTGTCGTGCAGAGTTTTTATTAAGGCTTGTGAAGTGTAAGATGTTTAAAGAAAAATCTGATGTGCATTTTGTAAAACATATTTTTGTCCAGAATTTTTTTTTTTCGTTTTGTCAGTGTAATAAATAGGATTACACTTAGGCCAGTGTTGCCTCTTTTCCAAGAATTGCCTTCCACTTCCTTGTCCTTCCCAGCGGCCTGCAGTGGACGAAGTGCTCCGGGAGGGTCACATCAGCCTGTCGGGGCTGCAGCTCCGTGCTCACGCCATGTTTTCCGCGGAAGGGCTGCCCCTGGGGAGTGACACTCTGGAATATGCCTGGCTGATAGATGTGCAGGCTGGAAGCCTCACAGCCAAAGTGACAGCACCACAGGTACCATCTGGAAACCATTCTGAAGTACTGAAGTATTACCCTTCTTTTTCCTTCCAAAACTAGCGTGGATTTCTGGAAAGCACATGATCTGTGCCTTAAGTAGCCTTTACTTTATAGCTTTGAAATCTAATAATTTCTGTAAAGGGATAGGAGATGCCAAACAAGTAATTGTCCCAGTCATGTTTTAAAGTAGGAGGCAAATGAGATCATTTGTGGGAGCGCAGTACAGGCAGGCCTCAAGAGTAGCTGCTCACTGCATAAATTCTGCTGCTTGGTCCCACTAGAACAGTTTGGTTTCCCAGTATTGTACTTCGTTAGGTCAGTCATAGTACTAACCCCTTTTAATTTTGCCATTGATGGTACATTTGTCTTTCCAGCTAGGTGAATGGCTCCAAGTATACAGCAGGCAGATCATTTTGATTTATTTCTGGTGTAGTCTGCCAGATCTTTAAAGAAGGGTCGCTTTGCCAATGTGCTCTGAGGCATAAGAAAAGTACATGCATTCTATTTAGTAGTTATTATTTGCTTTATTTATTTTTCAGTTTTTAAGGCACCTCTCCATCTTGTTCCTCTAAAAATTGGCATTATTTTCTGGGATTAAACACATATTTCACTAGGAGACTTCTGCAGCAAATAAAATCAAAATAAGGCATGCAAGCAAGTTCAGTAAATCAAAAAATAGACATTTGCTTGCTACATATACAGACATTTGTGGTACTTCCCAAAATGCTGCCACTGTTTTAGATGATCTGTAGTATTTTCTTTACTGCTCTATGATTCATAATTAAACTTAGTTGAATGAAAGTACTTGAAAGTTAAAGAACATTTCTAAATGCTTAATGTAACCTAACGATTTTCTACCCTTATAAAGCCTTTCTCAATTGTATCCGTCATGTAGGATTTTTATTTTATTTTTAGTTGTCAGCACTGCTATGGAGCACAACTTGAATTTGCTGTTTCAGGTTGATTGGCTTTTTTAATTCCATAGGGTGATGTATTGCAAGAATTTGTGAAGGGACAACAGAGGAACGGAGGAGGAGAGATTTTGTGCAGGACAGTCATAGCTATATTCAATTCCGTTTAAATTACTGCTGATTTTAAGTGCCCTTTCCTTCGGCAAGCCAAAGAAAACCCATTTCCCTCTCATAATGGAGACAGACAGTCATGAATCATTTCCTTTATGAGCGAGCTAACTATATAAAAGACTTAAATCAACAGTAGGCTAATTACTAGGTCTAGCAAGAATCAGCAGTGTTTTGTTGAGCCAGTTTCCTCCTGTGCTTTCTAAATGTAACTTTGTTGCTTTTATACAAGCAAATCTGGCATTTAAATTATGAATGGTAATAAAATACCTTGAGGTATTCATTGTGATAAAAGTGTGGGGAGCTCTGTCTTTACAATGAAGTTCTCAGCTGACTGAGAGCAAAAGCTGCTGCCTTTTAATAAGAAATAATATAGGAAATTGTTTAATGTCACAGTGCTTTTCCATGAAAAACGACAGACTTGCATGTTGTGGTGCACACAAGAGTAAAAACCAGCCCTGAGTATCAGGAAGGTGCTGCAGCCAGGAGGGTGTGGTGAGGCCTCCTGCTCATGTCCCACCCTTTGGGGTTGTTCTCTCGGTTCTCCATCAAACACCACAAGTTCATTTTGCATGGGTGGTGATGGACAATGTGCTGTTGTTTGCTTACAGCTCGCCTGTCTCCTGGAGTGGGGGCAGACCTTTGTGTTCCACGTGGTGTGCCGGGAGTTTGAGCTGGAGAGGCCCAAATCTGTGATCCTCTGCCAGCACGGCATCGATCGCCGCTTCTGTGACCCAAAGGTAGCTTCTCATCCATCTTTACTGCTCTCTGGACATGCACAGGTTCTCTGGAACAGCTCCTAGTAGACATTGAGGTATTTTTTTCCTTTGTTCTTTGTTTCTCCTTTTCCTTCAGATGAACTCTGTGCCTGGGCTGTGCCCAACGTCTGATGATTTAAAGTACACGATGACACGCTTGGCCATGGATGGAGCAGATCTGTATGTGGTAGAACATGGCTGTGCCACCAATATCAAGGTAAAAATATTTCTCTTAACAACAATTAAAATACTTTGGTGTCAACAGAGTTCTTTGTATTTTTTGATAGACTGTCTGCCTGAATTAATGACTTGCTTGCATGCAGTGGACTAAGCAGAATTCCTAAAACTTTAAGTGGTAAAAGGTCACCATGGAGTGTGCCAGGAGCAGGTTAATTTTGCTTCTATTTCTTAATCCTGTTAATTATGTTGGAAAATGGTAAGGAGGAGTATACATCTGCCAAAATACAAGTGAAAGCTGCAGGGTTGGTGTAAAATAATGTAGAGCACACCAGGCAATATAAATTTCAGTGCTTGTACCTGAGAGCTGATAGGAACTTGTGCTGTCAATTAGTAATTCAGCACATGGAAATGATTGATATGGATCATGTACACTTTAGTGCTGGATAACTCATGATCCTCTAGTGTGAATTTAGAGGTGTCTTTGGTAGAGAAGGGAGAAGTGTTTGTGCCACTGCCTGTCCAAATCCTCTGTTCACAACGGGCTGTGCAGAGAAGAGCTGATATTCTCTCCATTATCCTACTGCACAGGAAAAAATGGAATAATTTACTCAGTGTAGCAGAACATAAGTTTAGAGATGGTTGAGTTATAGTAACAACAGAAAGGAAGAAAACTGCCATACTGACATAAGTGAGTAGTAATTGTGCTGTTAGTTAATAAATGCAGTTTTAAATGGTAGACTTAAGATTAAAAGTTTTGGGCACAGCTGCACATTATGAGCAAGAATTTAACTAAAGGGCAGTGGTAATTATTTTAGACATTTTTTTAATAACGTGGTATCTCATCATTTGAATGGCTTGCTGCCCTGTGGCAGTAAAGAAATACGTTTGAGCCTCCAAATTCTTTTGAATCCAATATTAAAAAGCACCATCATAAATATTAACAGTGTCTGCAGGCATAAATATGAATGGCAGTATTTTCCAAGGCAGCTTAATAACCTGAACCACTCTAGAAAATTATATCCTGAATATATTTAATTCAAATGGGAAAAAAAAAAAAAAAAGGTTTTCAGTGGTCCCTGATAATCTGTGACAGAGAGGAGAAGCAATAATTTAGTATTAACCCTGTGGGTAGCTCTTCCACAGCTGGGTTATCTTTCAGCTTTGCTTGTTTTTGAGTTGGAAAACTTGATTGAAATTTCAGGTGCTTCATCGTGACATTTTGGAGAGGACTCAAGCTGTGCAGGAAACTTGGTCCAATGTCTTCAGATTATTTGAAGTTTGAGGACTAAGCAAGTTGGAAAGTTTGAGATTTCTTGGGTTTTAGATGACAGTAAAGACGTCAATGATTTAATTTTTTTCAAGTTCCATTACAACGTGTATTAAAAGTTGAGTTGTCTTTTTTGATCTGTTTGCAGAAGGATGCTTCTAAGTAAAGATTTTATTTTTTTTATGTAAGAGGTAGCTGAGATGAATTTCTAAGCTTACCTTCTTTTGTGTGTGTGCTGACCTGCCTATAAAACTGTTTCCCTGGAGAGAAGTTTGCTGAGATCTTTTTGGGCCTGTAGCATGTGGTGTGTTAACTGGTTTAAGGCCATTCTTCCTTTGTTTCACTCACAAAAAGTCAGCGTTGATGTCCAAATCCTGTTTTCAGATGGGTGCCATACGCATTGCAAACTGCAACCTCCACAACCAGTCTGTCGGGGAAGGCGTCAGCGCTGCCATCCAGGACCTTCAGCTCAGACAATACGTCGAGCAGGTGAACAACTGCAGAACTGGCCTCCAGCCAATACTGAGGAGGGCATATTGGCTGGAAGCTGGCTCTGTCAACCTGGGCCTCATCACTGCTGACATTGCCTTAGCTGCAGATCATCCTTCTAAACACGAAGTGCAGAGGCATTTCTTGGAAACGCACGATAACCGAACCAAGAGGTGAGCGATGCGGTCGAGGGAGGTGCATTTGAGAGGGATATCTCTTAATCTGGCTTTCGCTGAGCTTCAGCGTGGTCATGTTTTGTTTTCTGCTCTTCTGCCTTTTGTAGGTTGTGGTTTTTGTGGCCTGATGATAATTTGAGAAATAAGAGAAGCAAGAACAAGTGTGGCTGTCTTGGTGGTTGTCGATTCTTCGGTGGCACCTTAACGGGACTGGATTTTTTCAAACTTGAGGAACTGACACCTTCGAGCAGCTCTGCTTTCTCAAGCACAAGTGCAGAATCTGATATGTTTTATGGGCAGTCTTTACTGCAGCCAGGAGAATGGATAATTACTAAGGAGATTCCTAAAATTTTAGATGGTGAGAATGCACTGTACTGTATTTTTGCTCTGTTTTGCCCAAAAGTATAATTTCTTAACTTTTTGCTATTTGTAGTGTTTATGAATCTGGTTAATAAGTACACCTGCTTGTGCTCTTGTGGCCTGACCCCTTCTAAGAGTGGACAGAGTTTGAGCAACCTTTCATATGCTGTATTTTTATATTAACATGCAACTCCTTTCTGAGTAAAAAGGAGTTTTTTGACTTGTTTCTGTTCTGTGTGTATAAAAAGCAGCCAACCAAGACAATCTGATGTTTTGCTGCCATGATCTTATTAATTTTTGTCAGGACAACATGCTAGCATGTGTATGCATTTCAAAACTAGGGCTTTTATTTAATGATTTTTGTTTCAGTAGGCGGGGGAGAGTCCACTGCAGTTGTGTTATCAGATACTCAGGTTTTCTTTTCTGTCCTTGACCCTAGGTAAAGCAAATGGTGTCAAAAGAAAAGATTGGGACTGTAGATCTGTGGGGATAGAAATGGAAAGGAAAGCACAACACCTGAGCCTGCAGGTGCCTCTGCGCTCCCACAGCTCCTCATCCTCTTCAGAGGAAACGAGCAGCTCCAGTGCTGCCCTGCCCTTGCTTGCAGGGGAGAAAGACAGCCCTTCATCCACTGCTGAGGATCACCTGGGGCAGAAGGAGTTCCTGCCCAGTGCAAAAAGGGAAGATGCTCATGGAAGGTTAGTACTCCTGTCCAAGTAGGCACATAATTCAACTCCTGAATGCTCTAAGATGGAAGAAAAGCCTTTGATTTAGCAATTTTTGAAGCTGAAAAATGGTGGTGCTGCAATTCATTTCCTGGTTTGAATGCCAGTTTGGATCCCTAGTAAGGGGTGGTTACCTGAGCAAGATAGAAAATCCAGCATGTAAAAACACCAGCACTTGCTGTGAAATGTTTGGTTTTATGTCCCCTATATGAAGTCACAGAATCACTGATGCATTTGACAGCGTAGGAGGAGAAGCCGTAGTAATGAAATAATCAAGTGGAGTGTTTCTCTTTGTTCCCAGTGTGGTGGCAGAGGGAGCAGAGGGCCGTTCAGCATCCCCTGGCCCCCAGGAGAGGCCTGTTGGCCAGTCTCCCATGAGGTCCCCGCTGAAGAGACAAGCGTCCGTGTGCTCCACCCGGCTGGGCAGCACCAAGAGCCTCACGGCAGCGTTCTACGGGGACAAGCAGCCCGTGCCCGTGGGAGTGCAGTTCAGCAGCGACGTGTCCCGCAGCGATGAGAACGTCCTGGACTCCCCGAAGCAGAGGAGGAGCTTTGGCTCCTTCCCCTACACTCCCTCAGCAGATTCCAACTCGTTCCACCAGTACCGCTCCATGGACTCCAGTATGTCCATGGCTGATAGCGAGGCGTATTTTTCAGCTGCGGAAGAGTTTGAGCCAATAAGCAGTGATGAAGGGCCAGGAACCTATCCAGGGAGGAAGAAGAGAAAAAAGCAAGCTCAGAAAACTGAATACAGTAGGGGGTCTATTTATCACAGTGTGGAAGGGCCCTTAACGAGCACAATCCACGGAGAAATGAGTCAAGATATGAAAACGTTGCCAATTAAGACTCATCCTTCCCAGGCTTCATTTGTTTCAGCTCTGGGGGGAGATGATGAGCACGTTGACAACATGTTTGTGCTGGACGCTGAGAAGGCTGTGGAACGTGAGCAAATAACTTCCCAGCAGCCTGTAATGGCATGTTACCAAAATTACCTTACGCAGTTTCAGGTGATCAACTGGTCAGTAAAGCACCCAACTAACAAAAGAACTTCCAAATCCTCCTTACATCGCCCTTTAGACCTTGACACACCCACCAGTGAAGAAAGTTCCTCGTCTTTTGAGCAACTCTCTGTCCCAACTTTTAAGGTATGGAAGATGGAGGAATAGACCAAGGAATAAGAATTCAAAGTAACTTAAAATGGCTTAGTACCAGTTGTGTGAATAAGCTACAAGAAACTTGAAATTTCTTTGCTTTTGGTTAAGGAATACCTTGAGTTTCTAGCTTCAGATTACAGGGCTGAGTGGCTGGGAGGTTGTGGACAAGAAAAGATGGAGTTAGAGTTCTGTGGATGTGTGTTCTGAATTATCGTTGTTGCACTCTAAAATGCTGCCTGTTGAATGATATGCAGCTGGAGACTATTTATGTGAGTTTTGTTTAAAATACATTATACAGAACTGCAATAGCAGTACGTTTAATACTGATAAAGTATCATTTTGGTTCTTATGCTTTATCTCAAAATAAAATTGAGACTCAGATTTAGGAAATTATTTTTGTAAATGACGACCTGAGTACATGCTTAAGGAAGGAGCTGAAATGAAATAAATGAAAATTAATGGAAATGACTTGATAGAAATTAGGTGTTTGAGCTCTGGAGTTGAATTTGTTATCATTTTGCAGAAAAGATTTGTGTTCATGCAAAGTTTTTGTAGGTTAGTGTTTGAAGGGGTTTTCTAAAAGCAATAAATCAGTGTTTATGTAAAAGCAATGTAATTTGATTTTTCGAGAAATTGAGAAAGTAAACTTAGGAGTTCCTGTATTGGAGAATTTGCTTCTAAGGGATTCTTTTAAGAAACAAATCTTTAAGGAATTTTTAAAGATTTCGTGGTTGTATTTTCTTTTCATATATGGAAAGAATGTAATAAATTTCTTTGCACTTTCATCTTAGATTGTTAAACAGGGTCTCACAGCTAATTCATTACTGGACAGAGGCATGCAGCTTACAGGATCATCATCTAAGTAAGTTGAATATAGCCTGACATTATTAGCATATTTTGCAAGAGTAGGATTTTCCTGATACTCTTCTTAAGTATTTTGGCTCCTGCTAGCCTTTTCAAAATTTGATTTACACCAGTAGTTTTCAGTACAAGATTGATTTGGGAACAGATCATTCTGCTATGAAATATTTGAGTTTGGTCAAAAAGAAAGTACACATTGCAAGCACTAAATTACTTCACTTGTACGTTTTCAAGATTATGAATGGTGATTTAATGTAGATGAATTTGGAGGGTGCTAATGGCAAATGTCCATTTCATTACCAGAAGCTGAACTTGTATCTAGGGAGGGCCTTTGCCCTGCGATTATGTCTGTGTACTTTCCAAGCTGTGTAGTAGAAGAAACCTGCCATTGTATAGATTTTATTAACAATTAAAATGATACCAGAACCCTTTTGTGTTTGTTTGTACAAAGCCCAATCATGAATGTGTGTTTGATTTGTTTAGCACACCTTACACCCCTTTGGATAAGAAGTCTGCAGAGAATACAGATGATGAAACAATAACAGAGGAATGGACGTTGGATCACCCGGTCTTCCAGACACGGACAACGGCAATAGTGGAAGTAAAAGGAACTGTAGATGTAGTTCTGACTCCTCTTGTAGCAGAGGCACTGGATAGGTAATTGTATTTTGATGGTTCTCAAAATTGTCTGAAATCACAGCTGTTCTGTTCAGCAAAGGATTGAATAACGTGGCTGATGGAACAGCAGGGCCTGCTGCCCAGCGGATGTAATTCTGCATTTCCTATGAGGTAGCTGGAAGAATGGGAAGTGCCCTTTGTGTCTGTCAGTACTTATTTTTTCCTCTGCCGTGTTAATTACACGTGGTTGGTGGTGTGCCATGTGAAACTGGGAGTTTAAATGGTCTCCTGTGGCTGGTTTCCCCTGGCAGGTACATTGAGGCCATGGTCCACTGTGCCAGCTCCCGGCACCCGGCAGCCATCGTGGATGACCTGCACTGCAAAGTGCTGAGGGATGCTGTGCAGAACAGCAAAACCAGCTTCTCAGAAAATGTAAGGAAGGAACAAAAGTTTGAATTGAATTTAGTGTTTTGAGCTATAGTAGCTAAATGCTTTATTAATTTGGAATGCATACTTACATGCATTTTCATAATCAAGTCTTACATATTGTCTTTCACTGTCCAGAAATGTCTTCCAGGATTGAAGTTTTTCTTTTTTGCATGGTTTAGTTCATAACTGTAGTAATTTACATGAGATCAAGTCACACATTTTGTTCTTTGAAATTACTATAACTGATATTCTTAAGCATTACATTCATATCAGTGAGATGTTATTTATTATTTTACAGTAGTTAGGGAGAGCTGTGAAAGCGCCTGTGGGTTTTTTTGCAGTTCACCTGAGACCTTAAAAAATTCATTTAACTTGTAAAGAATGGTATGGTAGTTCTACAGAATTAGAAGTTCTTTCTGTCCAAGGTAATGACCATATATACACTTTATGATTTCTTAGAGTTCACAGTGTAGTGGATACTAATCATTTGCCTCACAGTAAATTATGTTTGTTTTATATAACTTACATGTGTAGAATTCAAACTTTCAGTTGGAGTCTGGTTGTTTGCAAGTTTACTGCACAATGGCACTGCTGCCCTTATGGTTTTAGACCTACTGCACCTCTAAGTGTTGCAGCCCTTGTTCTGGAAATTGTGGTAAATTGCCTAAAATAAAGTCAGAATCTCTTGCTTCTTCAGTGCTAATGAAATATCGTGTTACTCTTGAGCTCAGCAGATCTTGAGTTCCAGTGCTAATAAATTATTTTTCTTCCCTCTTTAAGTTATCTTCGAAGCAGGACATCAGAGGAACAAAAATAGACACCACCACGACAGGAACAACAAACCAGGGACCAGTACAGACCAATCTCTCACTTAAGCAAGATAATGTGACAATTAAAGGTCTTCAGGCCAATGTTACAGTTCCAAAGGTAACAAGTTTTTGTTTAGCTTATTAGTAGAAATGTGCCTCACAAAATGACCCTTATTTTGCATCCTTGTCTGTTCCCCAAAAGCTGAAGTGAAGCTGTGCATTTGTGCTAGAGAATTAAAGTTTTGAGTAGGATAGGCTGTTTGGGAGCTGCTTAGTTTTATGATGGAAGATGTGCAGTAGCTAAATATCAACCACTGTAGGGGTAACTGGCTGCCATGTCTTGAAATTATGTTCTAGGTGTGATGGTTTTATTTTTCTTTTTACTAAGAATATAAGACAAGATTGTATCAAAAATCAGTGATGAATGTGACGTGTTTTTCTAAATGTCTTTACTCTGTGATGGAATTCTGTGTACAGGTGAACCTGTGTTTGCTACAAGCATCTGTGGATGAATCCCCAGGAGCTTCTTCCAGCAAAACTGTGACTCACGTTTCCTTGGTAGCTCTGTGTTTTGATAGAATTGCTACTCAAGTTCGTATGAACAGGTAAGAGTGGCACACGTCACTATTTGTGATAAACTTCAGACACATTTCATTTGATTATTTGAGTTTATCTTGAGATTTGCTTACTTGTTTTTTCTCCCTGATATTGAAAAGGGGTATAGTTGAGGAGACAGCAAACAATGCAGAAACCAGGAGGAATTCTGTCACCTTTGATCGTTACATCCAAACCAGCAAAATGCAGCCCCAGTCTTCTGGCTCACTGAGATCCAATTCCGGAGCAGAAAAAGGAAAAGAAATTGCTGCTAAGTTGAACATCCATCGTGTTCATGGACAGCTTAGAGGCCTTGATACAACAGGTATTAACCCATATTAAAATGTAGATATGTCAGTTTTAGCAGAAGCAACTGGTATAGTTGGTCTTGATCTTGTAGTTTGGTTCTAAGTCTTTTCTCAACAGATAAAAAGCCACTTGCACCTGAGGTTTTGGCAGATACTTGAAAAAGAAGTTAATGAAGAATTATTTTCTGTTATTCCACTAAGTGCTAGATTTAAACTTAGGCAGACTAAAAACTGTCAAGGCGTACTTGTAAGCAGTTTGTGTGGCAGATGTGTTGCCCTGTAAAGATTGACCTGCAGTGCTGGAATTTGAGGCCTGAGCTCCCTTCCTCCCAGCTAGTCTCTTTTCAGCTACCATTTTTTTGTCACTATATGCAGGGAATGAATTACACTTATTTGCTTTCTTAGTGCTTTCTAACACTGTCAGTAATGTGCCTGTTGTACCAGCAATTTCAGCATGACAAGCTGTGGATTTTTAATTACAATGACTCTAAAACTGAAAATGAGATCTACCCAATTGACTTCCTTCTTGTTTGTGTTAAGGAAATGTCTTCAGGAGCCTGTGAATTAAATTTTGCTGTAATTCCTGATCCTGGAAAAACTAACCAGGAAGGGATGACCAAAAGTAGAGGCAGTTTTTGTTAAACTGCTTCAGTTTTAATGGAATCTATACCAGCTTTTATTCTGTCCTGTAAGGAACAGGAGTCTTTGGACATGAGGAAGTACTCTGTAAAGCCAGGATGATTAAAAAATGCACAATAAGTAAATAAATAAACAACAAAAATCCCACTGCGGAGCAAAGATGTGTAAACAAGTGAAATTAGAGGAAAACAAAAGCAGTAAGAGCACACTAAAACGGTTACCTCTGTTTTGACTTAGTTATGAGTAGAATCTTAGTAGTTCTGCCCTGTGTCAGGTGTGCTACACACATTCAAGAGGGCCAGTTTTGGAATTCTAGCCAAGAAAACTTGTCATCTTATATTTAAAAGAATTGAGAAGAGCCTTTCTAAGTATCTTTAGCATTTAATGTCTTCATTCTTCACTTCAGAAGTGGATGCAGTTATAAATTGGAGGCAGACAGTAAGGATTGGAAGGGATATCAAGTGACTCAGTGTAATTCTTTTCCTGAGATATGTGACATTTAGGCACAAAATGATTTAAAATGTTGCTCAGTCCTTTTTTTGTTTCCAAATTTAAAAATCATCCTGCCCATATTAACACACCAGAAGCAAGGCTCTTTTTCCCCCCCTCTTTCTATGCTTCTTTTTCTTGCTTGTGCTTCAACTTTAAACTTTTTCTTTTCCCCCTCCTTCCTGTTTGAGCAATATTAAATGGATAATGTCAAGTTTTTTTCCACTTTGTAACAAAGTAGTAAATATGTTTATTTTCACAGATATTGGAACCTGTGCAATAACAGCCATTCCTTTTGGGAAATCAAAAGTTCTTTTTACTTTGGAAGAGTTGGATGAGTTTGCTTTTGTGGATGAAATAGATCAACAAGCTGTTCCAGATGTAGCTCGAATTGGTCCTAGTCAAGAGAAGTGGGGTTGGATAATGTTTGAGTGTGGAATTGAAAATTTAACTATAAAAGGTAAAGCTTTTAAAGGCTTTCTATTATTTTTGTTTTATGAGATTGCTGATAATTCTGTTGTTAGATCTTCTAGTTTAGCAATTATTTGATTAGAAATTGTTGAATCTAGGTGATAATGAATAGAACATGTCTGTGGTGAATAAATTACATTACATGGGTTATACAATAAAAACACTTATAGTTGTAAATATCGCTTATGTAGTGAATGAAATAATTTCATATGAACTGGTTTCATCAGTTTCTGAACTTAAGGTTGAAATTGATGCTTTCACTGATGACTCAAATCCTCACCTTATCCACAGTAAGTGCATTATAGAGCCAGAGTTTTGCTCTGCGAGCGGAAAGCTAGCTACAAAAACAAAAAAACCCCACAGTATATATGTATTTTCTATCATCCAAGTTATTTTTTTCAGGGAGTAGTATTTACAAACAGTCTTTATGTCAGTACTCTTCATCTACTTGTAACAAACCATCAGAAGCTCAAAATTCTAGTGATAAATTGTTGTATAAAATGTCAATGCATCTTGTTTAACCAAAATTTTGTGTATTTCTCTGCTTCAGTGCAGATCTTTTCTGTGGGATGTAACTTACAGATGTTTATGTGCTGCCAGCCTTTACAGTCTGGGTACTTTTACAGGGGGAAGACAGTCTGGGGCAGTGTTGTACAACACATTTGGAGTCATGGGTAAATCAAGAGACACAGAGAGAGGTGGATTGCTTGCATCAAACAACTCGTCAGATTCCCCCACTGGGAGTGGCTATAACACTGATGTGTCTGAAGATAACCTCCCTTGTGACAGAATAAGTCCCTCTTCAGATATTAATGGAAATTCAGTTTCAGATGAGCAGGTATGTTCAAACTGAGTAGAAATGATTGGTCATTCATCCTGTCTGCTTAGACACTACCAGCTTTCTGCAGGATCCCTTGGGAGGAGGGTTAGTGGGGACAGCATTAGTTTATTTTTCTTTTCCTAAATGCCTATGAAACAATTTTTTATGATCATAGTATGGTATGTTAGTGCCTTTCAGTGTAATAATTTTGGAAAACTATTTCACTTTTGACTTCATGATTCCCTTTTTTTTCAAGGATGAAGGTGTTGAATCTGATGATCTGAAAAAAGATATCCCCTTGATGCCTCCTCCCCCTGACTCTTGCAGCATGAAGTTGACAATCAAGGAAATTTGGTTTAGTTTTGCAGCCCCCACCAATGTGCGCTCTCCAGCCCATATATATTCAAGGTATAATTTTACCTGATTTAAAAGAGAGAAAATGACAGTTCTGCTTTGATATATTGCGTTTGTATTTGGTAGTTTCTGAATGGAATTTCAATAATTTCTGATGTTTCTCTGGAAATTAAAATTTTGGGATTTGTATGTATCACTAATGCTTCAGTTTTTTATTGTAATTTCTGTGGAAGTGCTGCTAGAAAATTCTTAGCTAGACATGATTAGAAGAAGAAAAAAGGAAGATTAAAAGACCCAAACCAAACAAAAAACCCTCACTAACAACTTCTGGTGAGATGGAAATGTGTGAGGGAGAAAGGCAGGAGAGGGTATTTGTTTTGAGTGGGTGAGATGCTAGCGAAGAGAACAGCTCAGTGATTTGGTATTCAATGTCATATCATCCATGATCTGACTGCCATTGCACTGTAAAGTTCAAAATAGATCTTTCTAAGAGAGTTTTTCATATGGAGTATGTAGAATAAGCCAAATATTTCAGTCTGTCAGTATAGAGTCGTAAGTTAGAAAATACTCTGCTGGTACTCTTGCCTCAGCCCTTTAGCGAAAGTTCTTCGTGACATATAACAGTTCATGTGGGATTCAGTGATGAGAGTTTCAAACTGTGTGATTTCAGTAGGCAATCAAATGGGTGAAGTAAGAAATGACAGTAGCAGAAATGGGAAAAATCATGAGTGTGTGAGTGAGGAAAACAAAAATTGCCTTAGGTACTTCTTGCCAGTTTTTGTTTTCTGGGCAGTAAGTCTGTGTTTATTACTTTGCATCAATGTCCCACCTATTTGACTGTTGTTCATAACAGCATCAGAAAATCCTGCTGATTGCTGCTGCTGCCTGTGAACACCCCTTTCTCTTTACTTGTCTCCACAGGCAGCTGAACCTCCTGAGCACTGCAACACCTGCAGTTGGTGCTTGGCTTGTTCCCATTGATCAAGTGAAGTCATCGTTAAATAAACTGGAAACCGAAGGGACCCTGCGAATCTGTGCTGTTATGGGGTGCATTATGACAGAAGCTTTAGAGGTAAACGACCTTTATAAAATCCACAGGCATATCAGAACAGGACAGTGTGATAGGTAATACGTATTTTTTTGGAATTCTGGGTATTTTCACTGGCAAACTTACAGCAGCTCTTGTGAGCCTTTGGAATTGGCCACAAGAACTCAGTAGCTGTGCTTTTTGTACACAGTCTAAATTTCAGAGCTGTTACTAGTGAGGAAGTCTCATGCTTCTTACAGGAGTGCATCTCCAGGTAAAATAAGACTAAGAAGCATGGCTTTAGTGCCTGGTATATTTTGTGAAATGTTTTTGTTTGCTGTTGATTTAATGGTCACCATCTAGTGGGAAGATTTTGAGGTGATACCGCTGGTGAGATCCTGTCTTGCGTTGTGAGAGGGATGACCTGAGTGTCAGGCTGGTTTTCTGCTCTACTCAAAAACTATCCTTTGCAGCAGTCTCTTATTCCTACCTCCCTTCCTATTTATTTTTCCTACCCTCTTTCTAGCTTTTAACCAAATTAGAAAAAGTGCGTGTTTTGTCTTTCACTGGGAATAAACCATTTCTTTGAAAATTGCAGCTGGCTTTGCATATATGTCTGTTAGTCCAGGAGTTACTTTGTAAGGTCTGCAATTTGAATCCAGGTTTTTGTTTTCTTGCTTCATATAAATAAATATGCATCAAGAATTATTTTTTTCACATATACCATTTCAAATAAGGTGGATATCCATGAGGTGAATCTTTGTTGCAGAAATTCAAAATGAGGTTAGAAGTTTGTTGTATCACAGATGAAATCTTGTCATTGACACTCTGTTTGCAATTATGTTCATATGTTGAAAATGTTTTTATTTTCATCTAGAATAAAAGTGTGCACTTTCCTCTGAGAAGCAAGTACAACAGGCTTACCAAAGTGGCTCGTTTCTTGCAAGAAAATCCTTCTTGTTTACTCTGTAATATATTGCACCATTACCTTCATCAAGCAAACTACTCCATTATTGAGGATGCCACTATGGTGAGTTATCCAGTAAAAATGGAAATATTTCAGTCTTTTAGTTTCACATGCACCAATTCTAATGTCTTAAATTTGGCAACAGTTTGAGGAAGGTTATCCAACAAGAAAATGTAACCCAAATTCATAGGTATCTTTAAACTGAAAAGTAGGTATTGTTTCTCTCCTTTCATTTTCTTTGACATCTGCTGTATTTGTTATAGCCTGTATTTATGCATAATGTTTATCAAACTATTTTATTAGTAAATACATGAAAAATCACAAGAGTATGCCTTTAAAACTCCTTATGCCTTTTTTAATCAGATTTTATTCCCTCTCTATTATATTTCAATGGCCTTTTACAAGATATCATTTTTCATGATTTTAAAATTGAATAAATCTCAATTATTAAGGCAAGTGCATGAACTGGTTGGTTTATTCCAAACTCTCTCCTTAGAACTAGTTTTCATGTCTTGTAGAAACACTGGGATAATGCAGACAGTTTAAGGAAGGAAGTAGAGTTGTACAAACTTTAGGGCTTAAGAACCAAATCCTTTTCTTGATGGCTTTAGAATGTAAATGTCTAGGTTGTAGTGGGAAATAGGTATTTGAACAAACATCAGGCAGAAGGAGGAGTGTTTATTCCTGATTTTGTGTCATTTTCATAATCCAATTTCACAGCTGTCAGATTTAAACACTTTGGTTTACAACATATTCAGCTGAGAGCCAGTGATGAGGAATAGCACAGATTGTGGCACAAATAGCACAGATTGATTTGTGGTCAGAATAAAAAGCTTTGTTTTCTTTAGGACAATTCAGTGATGTAATCAAAACAATCCTTATATTTGGCCTCAAATTTATGTTTTTTAAATACTGCTTATGAACAATGGAAAAAACATAATCTTTTTAGTTTCAGTTCTGTTTGTGCAGAGTTGCTGTGAATCTTAGCCCATAGTACAGAGCCTTATAATTACTCAAGTGCTTTTAGCTTCATGTTTAATAAACCTGCTTCCTGTTGTTTATTTTTGGCCCCTTGGGCTAGATCCTTAGGTCATGTAGATAAATGTATTTACTGCATTCAATGAAGCTGTAATTTTTATCTCTCAGCTTTTTGGCTTCTTGCTTGATGTGTTGTGGTGCCAGCATGTTTGTCATAATCCTCTTAAAGACAGAGATTTAAGAGAGCTTTGACTTTTTCTCCCCTCCAGTTTACTTCAAAATACTGTGATATGAATTTTTAATTTTTTTTTTTTTTTTATTTAAAGAGTGATGGCCTTCCTGCCTTAGTGACCTTAAAGAAAGGTCTGGTTGCCTTAGCGAGGCAGTGGATGAAGTTCATTGTGGTAACCCCAGCCTTTAAAGGAGTCAGCTTGCACAGACCAGCCCAGCCAATGAAACTGCAGCCAAATGCCTGCCATGAGCATGAGGATGGCCTTGGACTGGACAATGGAGGGGGCCTGCAGAGTGATACGAGTGCTGATGGAGCAGAGTTTGAATTTGATGCAGGTATTTTTGTGTTACTTTCTCCACAAAAATTCATAGGAACAAGTAGTTCCTCTCAGAGCATTTGTATCTTCTTTAGTTTTAATGCTTGAACACATTGTAGTCTCCTTTTCTAGAATTATCAAGCTTCTTTTTTTATATCACCTTCCTGGTGAAGCTGCTGCTGACAATGATAATTATAGTGTTACAATAATTAGTGCTTGTTCAGGGAAAAACAAAATAGGAGACCTCTCTTTCTTCACCTCTGTTGTCTTGTTTTTTCCTGCACAAAATAAATCATCTTCATTATTTGCTACCTTTCAGTTAAAAGCCAGGCAGCAGTTACCAGCTTTAAGAGAGCAAACCCAAAGATGTTAGTGTGAGAAACTTGTATGTAATCATACAGTATAATGGAAATTTTTGCCCCCTTCCCTCAAATATCTATTTTGATTGAACAGAAACACTTTGGATTATTAAACAAAACCCAGCAGACCCGTGTCTGAGGTTTTCTTATTTGTCTGTAAATCAGACAGCACTGTGTAGGTGTCTCAGCACTTGGAAGTTCACGACTGCTTGTAGATAAATATGCCTGAAAATAAAAAATCTTGGTTCTCCAAATATATCTAAATGAGGAAAACTGTTTGCTTGGCTGCAGCTACTGTGAGTGAGCACACGATGCTCCTGGAAGGAACAGCCAATCGCCCTCCGCCTGCCAGCGCCTCCGGGCCTGTCACTGGTGCTGAGATCATGAGGAAGTTGTCCAAGACTCACACTCACAGTGATTCTGTGCTGAAAATAAAGGTGAGTGTGCAGGGGTGGGCACCAGAGCAAAGGGGGTTATAGCTGGCCTGTTCAGGAGCAGTTCTGTAGCTGCTGATGAATAAATGCACATCTGAAAAGTAACTATTACTGTAAAGACTGGAAGATCTGCTCCTGGCCTTTTAAAAGGGATGCTCCATCAGTTGGTCTATATTCTACACCTGGTTTTTATTGTTTCTCTTGCCAATTAACTTCACGTGCATCATTTAAGGATGTGCCTTAACCTGTATAGACTTTCATCTATCATTTATGACACCAGAAACAAGGATTTAACTATCAGACACAAAATCTGACTGGCAAAGCTCTCCAGTAACTTCTAGTCAAATTACTGTGTTCCAACCTCATATTCAGACCAAATGTTGCTTCCTTTTTGCAGTTTGCACAGTACTTGATTCACTTCTTTATTTTCTGCACGCAGGGCATCCATCCATATCATTCCTTGAGTTACACCAGTGGAGATACAGCAACAGATTCACCAGTGCACGTTGGCCGCTCCGGAATGGGAGTCAGGGAAAGTCCAAGGAAAGAAAGTCTGCTCAGCTATCTCACTGGGAGTTTCCCTAGCCTGCACAATCTTTTGGAAGGGACTCCTCAAAGAAGTACAACTGCAGTTAAAAGTAGTTCTTTAACAAGAACAGGTATGATGTAGCATAATTTTCAAGTCTTTTTGAATGAATAAGGAAATAACAATTCTGTATTTGTCTTTTTTTCTTGAGCTGAAAATGAGGGCTGAAACTAATATTTAAGTTTGCATATAATAATTTGCAGATTTTTAGTAATGGTCTTATGAACGAAAATTTTAGAAGTTTGAAACATTGAAATATTTATGCTCTGTATTATTTTTCAGAGTGTATTATGTAGTTTTCTTTATATAGAAATTAGAAGTTTGATTCTGTATTTTCTCTAAAATCTTTCTCCTTTGCTGTCAGGGACTGAAATATTGTTCAGAAAAAAAGGTATTTTGGTTTCTTAAAGACTCCTTTCCTCTATTTAATAGTAGAGATGAGCAGATACAAACCCATGTGTAGTGCAACAGCCATTAGTGCTGTGTGTAACTTCTGTGGTAGCACCTGTAGTGCTGTTTGACACATAATTTAGTGAAATAAACCTTGAGAATTAGGTTTACTTTTATAGTAAATAGGTGTTGTCAATGAAATCGTGCTGTGTTCCTTGGCTTTGCTGACTTTTGCAGCAAATGCTGAAGGTTCTGATTTATCTGCACAGGAAACACCGTGGCCACAGACATGTTGTCTGAACACCCTTTGCTGTCTGAGCCCTCCTCTGTGAGCTTCTATAACTGGATGTCCAATGCTGTGGGCAACAGGGGAAGTGTCGTGCAGGAAAGTCCGGCCACCAAGTCTGGCCACAACAGCCTTCCAACAGGTATTGCTAATTTGCACCTGAGTTTGAGGTGGTTCTGGGTTGGCTGTGCCTGTGTTTGCCACATTCTGTCTGAAAGTCATTGAGAGAGTGACTTATGTTCAACAGAACTTAATTGGTTTGAAATATTACTTGTGGGACTTCCCAGCAAACTGGAAAATGAGAAGATGGGATTTAAGCAAAACTGTTGTTTTCACTTCCCTCACCCTGCCTCCAAAAATTTAGCTTTTTTTTTTACATTTGGAACTGTCAGTGTAGCTGCCAAAACCATGTGTAGCTGCCAAAAGTTAAGCCATAAGATCATCTTCTGTTGCAGAGTTCCTTGCATTTTGTTGGCTATTTTTGATCTAATTTGCATATGCTTTTTTGTCATTTTTGCATTGGAATCCTTGCTCTCTCAGTTCAATTTTGAGACTAAACATAAACATCTATTTTGAGAGTGACTTAGGAATGGGTTATCTGGTGTAAGGGAATGAAGAAAAAATTAGATTTCTGAAAGTCTTAGGTGTATTAACGAAACAGATGTGTAGCAATTTATTACAGCTTATTTTTCTTGCCAGCCTGTCATCATTCAGACTTTTCAAATGTGTGTGTCTTAATTTTCTTTTTCACTAATACTATACTTGAATCTTTTCTCTATTAACAGACCTTCAGCTGTCCTGTATCTTAGGAAATAAGAAGTTGTTTCAGTTTGTTTTTAATATTGAACAAATAGTCTAATTCCACAAACATCAATGTGCTGTACATATTGCTGAATTGGTGTGGCTCCTCTGTAAACTGAAATGTGTTTCTCTGCAGAAAGACTCTTTCCAGATCTGCGTTGGACAATCCCTACCTGTTTTCCAGCAGTATCAGGCTGTTTCTTTATTCTGAATGCCACTTTTGTGATGCTGCAGACTTTACTGTGGCTTGTGTATCTATATAATTAACCTTGCAGAATTAATAAGAGTCAGTGGTGGTAAGACTTGCTGTGGTGTTAGTGTTCCATGGGTATTTATTTTTCAGGTGTGGCACCCAATCTTCCTACGATCCCCTCTGCTTCAGACTTCAACACGGTTCTGTCCAGTGACCAGAACACCCTGGATGGCACCCACTCTCAGCACAGCACCAGCCAGGATGACATTGCAGGGGTGGAAGAGGGCAACCAGGGCTTTCCTGCTGTCCAGCTGGCAGATGCACAGGTAACTGGGGTTGCACATCACCAAATGTTGAACAAGGATATGGAAACAATCAAGGCCTTCATAACTAAATCACTGGGTTTTGTTTTGTAGGTTGTTTTCAAACCTCTGCTAAGTTACACGGGAATCCAGTCCCAGGATGCGATGCCCCTGTGCTATAGGATGTACTTTGGGGAGTACCTCTCTTTCTCAGGAACTCTGGACTGCCTCAGAGCAGATATTGTTGATTCAGACACAGCAAAGGAAAGGAAAAGCAAGCGAGCTCGAAGGTATGCCCTGAGAGATTTAAAAATGTGTGTATTGGTTAAAGAACAGACATTAAGCTTTTCATGTGGTGACAGATTTCCAAAGCACTTTCATAGGATAAGGAGCAGCCGTTTATTGTTCTAATCTTTCCTTTTGTCTTCCTGTTAAAATATTTTTTTTAATCTTGCTATGGAATGGTTTGGGAATTGTAACTATTTCAATCTCAGATGCTTTTGAAAACTGGAGATTGGGGACGGGGGAGAGCTGGGGGGAATAATAGTGGGGGGGATATTGAGTGGCTCTGAAATGGTGTTTAATAATTAATCTTGTAAATAATGATGTGACTTTTTGTGAAAATGCTGAATCTTCCCCCAGACCAATTTTGGGCAGAACTTCAGGATATAATGGAATGATTGCATGCCAAACTAGGTTTTATAGAACTGGGTGATTGCTATGTTAGTAGCACACGGTGTGAAACGGTAAAAGTTCATTTTATTATATTTAGAACTGTGGTAAAAAGGTGATATCCTAAGGGAAATAAAAGGCTGGAGTCAGTAAATTAGATGTAAGCTGTGTAAAAAACATATTTGACTTTCACTCTCATAAAAAGCAACACAGTAGTAACTTGTACCTTTCCTTTCCTCAGGCAAGGAGCTGTCAATCTTCCTCCTCTGGAATTCAAACCAGCTTTGATGTTAGAGACTTTCAGCATTAGCGCTGTGGTGATGGAGAAATCCATGTGCACCCCTCACAACTCCACCAACGCCCTTTCCTTCCATGACTTGAACAAGCGCTACTACAACACCTTCCACTGCAACTTCACCATTTCCTGCCAGTCCATCAGCCAGCACGTGGACATGGCCCTGGTGAGGCTCATCCATCAGTTCAGCACCATGATCGACGACATCAAGGCCACGCAGACGGACATCAAGCTGAGCAGGTACACGGCTGGCTCGGCCTCCCCGACCCCCACCTTCAAAACCCGCAAGCACCGGGACTTCCGGTCCTCGGATTTCAGCCGCAGCTCCCGTGGGAGCCTCAACGGGGGCACCAGGGTGAACAACACCAAGAACAAGAGGACAAACAACGACAACAACAAGAAGGAGTCTCGGAACAAGAATTCTCTGGGCAGGTCAGAGCGAAGGACTTCCAAAGTGTCCAGGAAAGGCTCCAAAGATGTGGTTGACCACGTGACAATCCATATGGATGACTCCGACTCCATTACCGTGTCGGAACAGAGCGAACCGTCTGCGGAGTGCTGGCAAAATATGTATAAGCTACTGAACTTCTATTCACTCATTTCTGATCCAACTGGCATCTTAGAAAAATCTTCTGAAACTTTTGGGCCAACAGGTAAACTGGTTCATGAATCCAAATAATTGAGCATACTCAATGGTGTTCTTTTGCTTAAATATGGCTTTCTAAAGCTTGGTCATGAAGTGGCTTTTCCAAGTTGCCCACCACATCGAACTTGGATCAGAGGGGCAAGTGGTGATGTTGGAGGTGAGCTTTTGATTAGTTCACCAAGATGATGCACAAAAGAAAAGCCCAACTTTTCTCCCTAATTGTGTAGTGTGGATTGAGTTTGTTCCTCCTGAGGTGCTGTTTTGTGTTCAAGGGGCTACTGGAAATGCTGTTTATTATCATTCTGTGAAAATATGCAACCATGTACATAAGCCATTAGAGGGAGACAATTTCTGCCTTGAGAATAACTGACTGGTGAAATACTGATTTGGTGAAGTCCCACAAAGATTACAGGTGTTTGGGCCTTAATTTCACCTAAAACTTTGAGATCTGATGTAATTATTGCCATTTGCAATGTATTTCAAGACAGCAGAGTAAATCTGAGAGGTGGCTTAGCATCATTGTCTTTGTTGAACTTAGGTTGCTGTAAATATGCAGGGGATGGTATAGTTGCTCCATAGCCATATTTTCTTTGGACTTCTTTTCACTGAGGAAGTGTCAAATGACAGCTTTTGGTAAACAGACGCCAGTGTCTTTCATGCACAGAATATCATATCCATAGTTACGATATCTGCACAAAATGTAAATTTTCTTACACTGTTTTTAGCCTCCTAAGTATTGAAAAGGAAAACTTGCTCATCCAAAACAGAATTATAAGAACCTTTGCCTGTGGAATGATCAAAAAATAAACAGGACAATTGGAAACTGTCAGGGCATTTTTCTGGTATAACACTAAAATCAGATAATTACAAATATTTATATAAGGTACATAAGAATATATCTATGAACAGTAATGAAACCACATCACTCATTACTGTCTTCATTGTGTCTTGGATTTGGTTCAGTTGCAGTGGTATTAGGTTGGAGTGAGCGAGGCACAGACAATTTTCCTGAAGAGTTTTCTCTTCAGGACAATATGGCATGCAGGATATGCGATCCTTGGTTTGAAATACAAATATAAATAGGATATGCCAAGGATTTATTATAGAGAAACCCTTCAATAAGTGCTGGTGTTTCTGTAGGTGTCCGAAGCCCTACCGAGCCTGCCTGCAGGGTGGTGTTTGAGAACGAGCAGGACAACGGGCGGAAGCGCAGCCTGGTCACCTCGGAGCCGCAGCACGTGACCCTCATCGTCTTTGGGATAGGGATGGTGAACAGGACCCACCTGGAGGCCGACATCGGTGGCCTCACCATGGAGTCTGAGCTGAAGAGAATCCACGGCAGCTTCACCCTGAAAGAAAAAATGAAAGGTGAGATGAGCTAAAAGTGATTAATCTCTGTGATGAAATTCGCTGGCAGCTTTACGTGTTTGTGTGCTTGTGTAATGTGCGTGTGTGATAGAATAATACTCAACAAGTATCTTAAAAACTCTTACTGAGATGCTGAAGGATTTTAAAAGGGGGCAAGATTTTCAGAAAGTGCCATGGAGGAAATTCTCTTAGGAGATAGTCACTCATTTTCAAAAGCTTTCTTCTTGTCACAGTTTATAGTTGATATCACTTAATGTGACTGCTAAAGCTGTAATTTTTCAGTTATTTTCCTTCTGCAGTATTTTTAAAAGCAGTAGGTATACCTGAAGTATTTTACTGACTGAAATGCTGTTAAATATCTTTTTTCCCTAAAGATGTGCTACATCAAAAAATGACTGAGACATGTGCCACTGCTCACATAGGAGGTGTCAATATCGTCCTGCTGGAAGGAATTACCCCAAATATCCAGTAAGTTGGAAGTCTCACAATTTAAAATTGTTCAAGTGCATAGAAAGTGGTATGAGTTGTGTTATTTCTTCTCTTATGCTTCTAATTGCTTTTTGAGAGTTATAGGTTCAAACCATACAAGATTTTTAGGGAGTAGTTAATCTACCAATGCTGATTATTCCTGTTGAAGATGTATACTGTTTCTTCAATAGATTTCTCAACTCTCATGATGCATCATTCTCTGTTCTCTCATATTATTTCTACAGTTCTAATATTCCTTCTCCAGCCTTTCTATAATTGACACAACCTGGCAGGAGAGGGGGAAAGAATCACTTCTTGTGCATGAACATCATGAATCACTTGCTCAGCATCCACATTGTTTTGGGTTTTTAATTTTTGCTGGGTTCACAGACTCAAAAAGGCCATGCATTATTTTTCTTTGTTCCCAGCTGCATCTCTTTCTGTTTGAGTTGCAGAACAACAGCTGAACCATGACTCTTTGTAGCACAGATCACCCTCACACAGTTTGGGTGATAGCTGGGTAACCCTCAGTATGTGGTCTGGTCTTAGAACATGACTCTTGAAGGAAAGGAGCTGAACAATGTGACTTGAGTTTCTCTCTCTGCTTTTAATTCCTGAGTAGTTTGGTAGATGCTATATACAACTTAAAACATACAGAATTTTATCATTTCCTCCACTAAATTGCTTCCAATAAGTTTGGTTCAGAGGGATAAATGAAAGTTCCAATCTGACAGTCATGAAGGATTTTTGAGGGTGACTGAGGCTCTTCATGTCTCCTTTACATATAGGGAGGGTACCAAAGGAAAGGGGGGAAATAATGATAAATCTTCAGAACAATAAGAGCAAAGAATAAATACAAGCAAAACCAAAACCATCAACTTGGTAAATTTGAAAATAAATGTCATATTGTGGGTTACAAGTAATTAACTGACTAATTTTGCATGACTGTTTATTCTTTATTTGCTTTGTTTTTGTTTTTCTTGCTTTCTCTTCAATCTTCATCTCTAGACTGGAGGATTTTCCTACATCTCCTACAAGCACAGCCAAACAAGAGTTTCTGTATGTCATATTATTATGTTTAATAGTCATGCAATTAACTCTGTATTGTGTAGCTGTTGGCTGCATTCCTACTGTATGTGATCGTGTAGGCAGATGTTGCTTGAATACATTTTGGTTTGATATCTGGATAACCTTTTTTTGATGAAGCCTGCTAAATACCTGTCCAAAAAAGCCCTTGTCAGTGTTAGCAATATAGTTTTAAGGGCTGCTATTGAACTGCACTCACTACTGTAATGTTGGAATGGTTTCACTGGCCCTTAAGTTCTTCAGAGCTGGTTCTGTGTTTGTTTTAGTGAGCTGAAATACTGTTGATAAATGTAAGGGAACACACAGAGGTGAGATTTGCTTTGGAACTGCTGGCATGGAGTGATAGTCCCTGTTGTGGTGCCACCATGAACAGGGCCATTCCTTTTTGTTTTGATTTATGTGGGTTAACTCCCAGGCATGGTGCAGATTTGTGTGTTTGTGTAGGTCTCCTCTCTCAGTGTCTGTGTCTTCAGTGTTGTGGTAATACAGGATTAACTTTAAAATGTCCTTATAGCTCTGGGAGGGGAGGTGATGGACTGTAAAACTGCAAGTGATGGAGGGAAAATATTGGGATTTGTGTTTCTTTCTGTCTGGTGGCAGCATTAAACCAGTGCATCACTGAGTTGTTGAACTTGCTGCCATATGATGTGGCCAACAAAAGTATAAATGATTAAAAGGATTGGATAAATCCATGTAGGATAGGTCTGGTGGTTAAGTCATGAACATAATATAGTCTCTGGCTTAGAATGTATATTCCTGATAGCTGGAATTAAAGGAAGGATCATTTTATTTACACCTCAGGTATCTGCTGCTGCCTGAGTTTTCAGCTGACTCAGTGTAGTGGTTCCTGTGTGTTACAGGCTTCCTGCTGACTTTTTTTCCCCACACACACTACTTAAAACATTCCCAAAAATCTGTTGAGTTTTGGCTTTGTAGTCAGTTCTATAGTGGGACAAAGACTTTTTGTCACAAGTTTATCTGGAGAGGAATTATTTATAGTATTGAGGTGAGAATATAGAATTCTTTCTGGAAGCATTACTGGTATATAACTGAAATAATGATTAATGATTTTAATGAGATATAACTGGATCTCTTACAGGCATATCACTGTAGGTAAGCAAACTGCAGGTCTTTAATAATAAATGGATAGCCAGACAGTTGTTCCACATTTCATTCTGTCATGGAAGTAGGTTTTTTGTAGACAAGCAACAGTGAAATTATTTTATTGCATGAATTATGGAAATACTTTAGGAGAAAAGCACAGTTAATTTTTGCTGAGTTTTTTTTTTTCCTACAACAGCTATGTTGGTGTAATAGTTTTTTAATTAAGGAAGTGTTTAAAATGGTTTGAATGTAGTGGTATTTCATGTTATAGATGGGGATGGAGATGTGTTCTTGATTGGATTCACAACAGTTGAGTCAGAATGGTAGCAAAGATAATAGGAAATATGCAAACATCAAGAGAGAAATAATTGTGGTGTTCTTTTAAAGAGGTGGATTAAAACAAGTCTGGCCTTTTCTTAAATAATGTTTATTTGTATAATGTTTTTCTGAAAATAGTTGTGAATTAAGGTTTGTTTACTCCTTCATATTTTTTTTTAATCCTTCACATATTTTGAAATAATTTCTGCTGGACAATCTGCCCTAAAATATTAATTCGGAGCTGCTTTAGGTCACTTGCATGTCTTGCATAGCTGTGAAAATCTGAAAATATTCCTTGAGCTTCAGTCCATTAATTTGTTGATAGGCCAGTGGTGGCATTACAGTGCTGTGTATTTCTTGGTTGTAAGCAGAAGGGTGATGTCTTTTTGTTTGTATTTCCACATCTGGGTTGTTTTGGGCTTGCTGATATTGTAACATAAAAGTAAGAAGAAACATTACTTAGAGAGTGGAGTTCATAGAATATTGTTTTTCACCAGGAGACCAAACTCTCTATAAACATTTCAATAGGATACAAGAATTGTTTCAGTTTTACCCCTTGAAATATAATATTTGAGAAACTTGCATTGAATGTTGCAATTTTATTATTTTTCAGCCATTTTAGCTAATGCTTGACATCTACATGTCCTTCTCTTTGAGGCTGCAGTTCTCTGTTGGCTGCATAAAATACTTCCATTGGGTAACCCTCCAGGAATTGACCATAGAAACATTGTGTTACCCCAATATCTTTTTAATAGGAGTTTAATGAATTCTGCTATGCCGAAATTCTGTTCCGACATCAAAAGTTGTCAGCTTTGGCAGTTAGAGTTTTATCTTGGGTAACCATTGTGAACCATATCCTCCTTAACATTAAAATGAAGTTTAGATGACGTGTTTTGGAATAATATGTTTGAATTAAACATGAGTATTAATTCACAAATTCATTTATCACTTACTGTGTATTTACTGATAAGTATTTCCTCCAATGACCTATTTGGATGCAAAAATCAGATTTTAGTAAACCTTTTTACCCAAAGGATTATTCAAGATTATTCCTGAACAGGAGTTGAAATGGAAGGCTCTTTTTTTTTTTCTATGTATGTCAATTTGTCTGTCTATGTGCAGCCTGGTGTGTATGGACTGAAATGACCTTATTTTAGGCAAGAATAGCAATTTTTTAACAGGTATTTTTGCCCTGCATGATGTGTAGTCCCCTTAAGTGTAGTGTAGTTGTTTGTGGCATGTAGTGCATCTCTGTGTGTGAAGTGAAAGCAAAAGGAATGTAGGTGTGATTTACAAACAAATTACTTCAAAATTCAGCTAACACTTAAAAACTCAGTTCAACCTACAAAGGGAAGGATGTGCCAATGACTGCTGTTCCCTTCTGCTGCCAGAACTGTGGTGAAGTGCAGCATTGCCAAGTCGCAGGCGCTGTACAGCGCCCAGAGGGGGCTGAAAACCAACAACGCGGCCGTGGTGAAGGTGGGGGCCATCAGCATCAACATCCCGCAGCACCCGGCCACGCTGCACAGCATGATGGTGCGCAGCTCCCACCAGCTCTCCAAGCAGATCTCCGACCTCATCCGCCAGCCCTCCACTGCGTGAGTGCTCCCAAACCCCTCCCGCTTCCAGCGTTTCGCCACCTGGGGTGTCGGTGGGGCAGCCAGGAAGGGTTTCCCGCTCTTTGTCTCGCTCCACAGGCCCCAGCCAGCCAAAGAAGACGTGGCGACTCCTCTGCCCTCGGAGAAGACTCCAACAAGCATCAATCAAACGCCGGTTGAAACAAATGAATTCCCCCAGCTGCCAGAAGGCTTGGAGAAGAAGCCCATAGTGCTGAAGTTCAGTGCCATGATCGATGGGATCGCTATTGGAGCAGCGCTCTTGCCCTCCCTGAAGGCAGAATACAAGATGGGAAGGATGAGGAGTCACGGAATGACAGGTAACAGTTCTCTGGAACTTTAAGAACATTGCTGCTTTTAGTTTGGCCTTCCTATAAGCCTCCAAAAGCACTCAGTGTTTCTGTTGAATTATAGCCAGAGCTTTGAATCTGTTGCCATCAGCTTATTTTTTTTAACGTGGAGTTCAATCAGATGAGCACATACAGAGAAATTGCACTGTGGTTGTTGAACACAATTCCCAGAGGCAGAATGCAAGAGCAGATGAAGACATGTATACATTCATATGTAGCATGCTCCCAGGAAGCTGCCCTCTGACTACTAAAATCAGTTTATGATCCTTGGTTAATTCACTATAATCTGTAATGCTACTCAAGAATAGTCTTGTAGGGCCTCAGTACACCTGAGGTGGTTTGTATGACTCCCTTCTCCGTCTTGTTACCATGGAGTCTTAATTTTCTTTAAAAATTAAGGCAGCCCAGAATCATGTGGGTGGATATTTATAGTTCTTTAGGCCTGTGCCCTTCAACAACATAATAAAAATTTTAATTTTTTTTTCAGTGTTCAAAAAATTTTCTTAAATTTAAGGATAAATAAGGGATTCTTTTGCCAGTTCATACCTTTTCTTTTCCCGCCTTCCTTTTACAGGTGCCCAAACCAGATTTAATTTCGAGCTTCCAAACCACAGACTGCGCTTCACTTCAAAAGTTTCTGCCACTGACATGTCAACCATTCCTCCTTCGGCCAGTCTCAACCTGCCTCCTGTCACCATGTCAGGGAAATACATCATGGAAGAGCACGACACGTACTCTGACCAGATTTGGAGCATAGATGAACTCCCTGCCAAGCAAGGCTATTACCTGCAGGGGAACTACCTGCGCTGTGTGGCTGAGGTAGCTCTTGAAGGCTGCAGTCATCTTTGATAACTTCTTATTTCCCTTCTGTTATAATTCTGTCTGTACATCTTCACGATTTTTTAACAATCTGTCTCCTCTAGAACTCTCAGGGTTACAGGTTGAATCCAAATACTGAAAAATTTGAAGGCCGTTTCATTGTTTTATAGCTGGTTTATTTTTTTTTGTGATTAGACAGCTCCATAAGTAGAACAATGACATGACATAGAACCCTAATGATATAAAATTTTCTGCCCGACGCAGAGTGTTCTATTCACAAGTTCTACTTGTGTGCCAATTTCTATACTTAATTTTCCCAGAGAGAAAAGTGCTTAAAACAAGCCTAGCTGCTGGGGAAAAGCAGGGCATTTCTATTAATTGTAATTCTTAGTCAGAAAAATAGTCTGACATGTTTGTAGTTGAGACTTTTGATGTTTGCAGCTTAAAAAAAACCCTAAAAATCCACTGTTTTGAAAAGTAAATTTTGTTCTCAAATGTTCTATTTCTGCAGGTTGGCTCCTTTGAACATAATCTCACAACTGACCTTTTAAACCATTTAGTATTTGTACAAAAAGTGTTCATGAAGGAAGTAAATGAGGTCATTCAGAAGGTTTCAGGTAAGCAGAACACTTAAAACCAGCTTTAAGAGCCTCAAACCTTGTTTGATGGGAACATTATGTAGCTCTCAGGATCACCTCTTTATTTCACAGACACCCTCATTTCACCTCTAGCATTCCAAGCAGCAACAAGAAACAGAACTGGACTTTGAAATAATAACAGAGGCTCTGGAAGTTATTCTAGGTCTATCATAAGCAGAACTTTCATTGGGAAGCAGGATTATTTGGCATTCTGGACACCAGCCTCTGTGTCTATCTGTGACCTGACCTTGTCTGAGTTACTTTCTGTGTTCATTTTGTTTGATTTGAACATTTTTTGAGTTATCCTCAAAGACTGTTACAGAAATGCAGCTAATTTTTAGTGGAAAGATTCATCAATAGCTGGGAATGTCATGGAGAAAGAAAGAATGAAAAGTGGTAACTAAATGAAAGGAGTGTCTGTGTGTACATCTGCCTCCTTTCATGTACCTCTGTGTGTGTATAGATACATTCAGGTATACAAATGCAATAAAAGAACTGTGCAGGTCCACATGATGTGCCCTCAAGGCAGTTAGAAAATGCAGTGGAGAAAATGGGAAATGCCACATTCTCTGAAGGATAACAAAAAACACCCTGATATGTATTCCAGCCAAAAACATATTAGTCTTGGGCAGTAAGAAAATGCTTAAGGGAAGAATAAACCTTCTGACAGCTATCATTATTCTATTAGAACTTTTTTTTTGTACAGGAGCATACAGTGCTAAACCAGGAAACCTGTATTAGCTTCTACAGCATTTCTTAGACTCTGCATTTCAATTTCCCCTGCATTTTTATGTGAGGAGTTTATTACCAGTGCTGGTTCTCTGCTTTTCCAGGCTATAAATTTATATTTGCAAGTAGCGGCCTGATGGTTTTTGACATGTGGCTGTTGCCTTTCATGTTGGGGTAATTCAGGAGGGACGTGCTCAGGTCAGCAATCCGTGGGTCTGGGTGCTCAAAGCAGAACAATGGCGGCAGAAATTTGCTTTGTCCTTCTGGTTTGGAACAAAGTAATTGTTTTAATGGCTTGAAAATACCAATTAGTGTAATATGCTACAGTGTTTTTTCTAATTATGGTTTGTGTTGCACCAAAATGTTGTTTGCATATTATTCTTACATAAAAACTGTGTAAGTACCAATTACTTAAGGTGAAGTTGCACAGATTGAGAGCTAGTTAATTAACAGAGCAGTCCATAACAATTGCTTCTAGAAGTTGAAGGCAGTGTTGATTACAAGAAAATTATCCAGATACAAAATGGAGTGATAAAAGTTTACTGTTGTTGTTTGGGTTTTTTTTTCAATCCATGATTTAACTGCCTGTTCTTACCATCAAATAACTGTAATTAGAAGAACTGGCTTATTTGGAGAGAATTAATGGCTTAGCCTTTTCCAGCAGCAAGCTCTTCCCATAAACTAAGGTGGAGTGTAGATAAATCTCAAGGAGAATTAAAACCAGGATTGCTTCTTCGATTAGGGCCTGTGGGAGATACATAACTTGGGATGAAATGTGCCAGGATGAGGAAGTAAACCCAAAAATAAAATAATTGCAGAATACTCTTTCCTCCTCTCATTGAAAAATACTGATATAATTTTAATTCCTCATTTCATGAAACTTGCATAGTATTTGGTCAAATGTTAAATTTGTATTGTCCGATACGGAGGAGATACATTGGTGCAGGGGACAAATAACATCCTTTTTGAAAAGTAGGTGTTACTTCTTACAGTCTTTGGGACTTCCTCTGGAAAATTTCCCAGGAGAGAGGAACATGCCTCCCTTCCTTCATTCTTAGTAGAGAGCTATAAATTATGTCAGAAGATGAATCTGCACTGATGTCTTCAATCCTCATTTGTTTTAAATCTTCAGCTAGTCATTGTTTAAAATGAGGCTTCATTCACTGTCACCTTTTTATATGCATTGGTTTTAAAATCTTTTCTTTGTTAAAGCTGTGAATGTGTATATTTTTAATGTGTACAGGAGGGGAGCAGCCAATACCTCTGTGGAATGAACACGATGGCACAACAGATGGAGAAAAACCAAAAATTCTTCTTTACTCATTGAGCCTACAGTTTAAGGTAATCTTATGATGACAAAACAGTGGTGGAGTTGGGGTTTTTTTCCTTTCTCCTTGTCTGTGAACCAAATGCTCATAACTTTGTACCTTCCTTATCCATTAGGGAATTCAAGTGACAGCTACAACTCCCTCAATGCGTGCTGTGAGGTTTGAAACGGGTTTGATAGAACTTGAGCTCTCCAACAGACTGCAAACCAAAGCAATGCCTGGAAGTAGCAGCTACCTCAAACTGTTTGGAAAATGCCAGGTGGATTTGAATCTGGCACTAGGACAGATTGTTAAACATCAGGTGAGTGTTTGAAATCTTTGCATGTAATGTTCTTAATACTGTGTGATTAAAAAATTGCATAACCAAGCCAAGAGGTGGTTTTACAGTGCTGGTTTTTTGTTTGGTTTTTTTTTTTTTTTTTTCCCCATACACTGCTTATCCCTTTAGAACAGTAATAGCCTTTCTACTGAGTCAAACTTAAAACTTTGGTTGATGTTGATACAATTTTTAGAAGATTTGAATGAAATAATAAGATCAGAGGAGATCCAAACTTTGCTAGACCTACATTTTGACCTAGTTTGTCTGTCTTGGTTTGACAGTTGTACCTCTTGTATTCTTAAACCTGCTCTTACCTGGGATCACTTGTTTTAGGATATGAAAGTATTTTGTGATGCCTAGAAAGATACCAGAAAATAGAAATCTTAGGACCTAAAAATCAATTGTCACAATAGAGGGTATGGATATATAAATAGTTATGTTAGTTAACAATTCATGATAAATAAGGAAAATAATGCTGTGATCAGAATGTAATGCAAGAATATTGAAGATGTTCAAAGGGACTTTGGCTAGAGGAGAAAAAGAGGAAAGGACACATCTTGCTGTTTTAATTTTATATTTTGTCAAATGCAGTAATTTGATTTTTTTTCTTCCCATGCCCCATTCTTGAACTCTTCCCTGCTGCAAACCTCTCCCTCTTCCCATTTTTTTGGAAATGTTGTAAGGTTTATGAAGAAGCTGGCTCAGACTTCCATCAAGTTGCCTATTTCAAGACAAGAATTGGATTAAGAAATGCTCTCCGAGAAGAAATCAGTGGCTCATCAGACAGGGAAGCTGTGCTCATTACTCTGAACAGACCCATTGTTTTTGCCCAGCCCGTGGCCTTTGACAGAGGTATTGTAGAGACAATTGCTACAAGTTTGTGTTTGTACTGAGGAAGAGCTATTTTTTTCTCAAAAGGCTTGATTATTCAAGTGAATCTTATTTCATGTTAAGTCAAAATGTTAAGTAGCTGAGAAATTTGGGAGATGTCCTCCATGCCAACAGATTGCTAATTCTGTCATCAAACATTAAAAATTCCACATGTTGAGGTGATTAGTTTACAGGTGGTTTGGAGGAAGTTGCTGTTGTACATCCTCACAGATAAATAATGCTGAGAACAGCAGGACTTGGTGTATTTTAGTGTAATAACTCTGATGGTAAATAATCAGGTTTGTCCATATTGTTTTTTGAAGCATGAGCCAAATCACTGCATCCTGAATGTGTGTGTGTGTCCATTGTTACGTATCCTCTGACTTAAAGCAATGGAGGAGCTGTAAAAAGGATAAAGAAAATTATTTAGTGAATGTGCATGGTTTTTTTTTACGTGTTGATTTTAATTAAGCATTTTTGGTTTCCTCATCAAGCTGTGCTATTCTGGCTCAACTACAAGGCAGCATATGACAACTGGAATGAACAGAGAATGGCTTTACATAAAGATATTCATATGGCCACGAAAGAAGTGGTAGATATGCTGCCTGGAATCCAGCAAACCTCTGCACAGGCTTTTGGGACCCTGTTCCTTCAGCTGACTGTCAATGACTTAGGAATTTGCCTGCCCATCACAAACACACCCCAGGTCAGCAAAAGTGTGACTGTTGGAAGTTAAAATGCCAATTTGTGTGTGGTGCTTGCACAAGAATGAGGTAATACATGTTTCAAAAGAGGTCTAGTTTTATAAAAGGAAATATGTGGGCTTTTTTGCCCACATAATTATAGATGTTCATATGCAGAGCTGGAAATTAATCAGTCAGTCTGTACACTTAAGATTGTACATAATTGTACATCTCAAAATAAGATATTAAGAAAAAATCACATGAAGATTAAAGCTACCTTTTGTCATTGTTCAGTCAGGTCCTGTGTGGCCCTTCTTGGAGAAAAGAATCCATCCTTGGCTTGTGTTCTGTGGTCATGGGGCCATATGGATTATAGTCCTTGATCAAACATGGATTTTTTGTTCCTTTTCCAGATGAGCTTGACTCCCTCTGCCCTAATAAATTTATAATGTAGGTGTTGCATTTAGGAAACAGCAATACAAGGCATTGTATGGGCAGAGATGATGCTTTTGAAACTCTCTGCAGAAAAGAAAAAATAGAAGGGGATACGAGCAGGGGATTATTTTTCCACTAGGTAAAGATAAATGGCATTTAGTAAATATACAACATCACTGTGACATTGCACTGACCAGTGAATTCTCCCTGTGATTTTATTTTCCAGTCAAACCACTCTGCAGATCTTGACACTGGCTCTGCTTTAGTCCTGACTATTGAAAGCACACTCATCACTGCCTGCTCCTCAGAGTCTTTAGTTAGCAAAGGTCATTTTAAAAACTTCTGTATCCGCTTTGCTGATGGCTTTGAGACAAGTTGGGATGACTGGAAGCCAGAAATAAGAGGAGATCTAGTCATGAATGCATGTAAGTGGGAGTGATTTCATACTGGACAAGAGTATTTCAGATATAAATCCCCTTTTGCCCTTCCCCTTGACTTGAAAAACAGCTGAGCTTTCCCAAAAAACCTAAAGAAAAGACTGTGGCCTTTTGAAAGCAAGATAATATGAATCTAAACGGTTATATTCCTTTGTTGTTGTTTTCCTTTATTAATAAAGTTTTTGGCTTTATATGTTATTGTAGTAATTTAAGCTCTGTCTGAGGGATGTTGGAAGAATTGGATGCATTGCTTTAATATAATATCATAAGATCCCAGTAAGTTTTTAATAGTGTAATATAGAATTTATATATATATATGAAATAGTGAAAATTCTGAAATTTTTGTGGAATTTTAAGTTGATTATATATATATATATATATATATATATATATATATATACATAACACATACTTAGAATTTTGTACATTACCAAGTAGGTTCACTTTACTAAATAAGAAAAGTCCTTCAATGAGAATTAAAAGTAGAACTCCAATCATTCATTTAATTATGGCAGGCAAGAGATTGAGGATGGGATGAGGAAGGGCTGCTCTAAAGCAGCTTTTACTGGCTGCCTAATCAGTGTATTTGCTTTGTATGCTTCATGTAGGTGTGGTGCCAGATGGTACCTATGAAGTGTGTTCTAGGACAACGGGACAAGCTGCAGCAGGTGATGTGCTTTTTTAAAAATAATTGAAGTCCTACATAAATAAAACACTCAAAAATACCGTGAAGTATTTTCATCAAACATTTCAGTTGGGGAATATGTTTTTCTCAGAACGAGCAGAAGAGACAATTCTTTGTAACTGACCAACACTGTCTTGGCTAATTAGTACGTAATTCAGTGTGGGGGATTTTTTAAAAAAGGAAAAACTGGTTAAACTGATTTTTTTTTTTTTTTTTTTTTTTTTAAAAACTNGGGTTAAATTTATTTTTTTTTTTTTTTTTCTTTTTTTAAAAACACAGAAAGTAGCAGTGCTGGAACCTGGACCCTGAATGTGTTGTGGAAGATGTGTGGTATCGATGTCCACATGGATCCAAACATTGGGAAAAGACTGAACGCTTTGGGCAACACCCTCACAACATTGACAGGAGAGGAAGACATTGATGACATTGCTGATCTCAATTCTGTCAACATAGCTGACCTTTCAGATGAGGATGAAGTTGATACCATGTCTCCCACTATACATGCAGTAAGTGAATCCACCAAATTAAGTGCTACTGACTAGAAAAAGTCTGCTGTCAAATGGAAAGGTCTTAGTCTTGAGTCCAGCGTGAGACACTTTATAGCTCATACAAGTCTTATTGCAAATCAAAAATGTTTGTGTATTTTCTAACTCCATATTTCAAAGGCAACAAATTGCAGATCATATTTTTACTGGTGTTATGTGGAAATATTGATCTGGATTTGAAAACATGGAGGAGACACAGCACCTAACCCCAGGTACCTGAATTGTAAAAGCTGGTGGCTTTCTTCTAGGTTTTCTTCACAGGAGACTAAGTTACTAACATGAAGAAATGAGGAAAAAACCTACTTCTAAGCAATATGCTGCTGACCTTGCCTTTTGGTTTTCTACAAAACCATTTTAACAGCTGTTCCTTAATGTCTCTTGCCTGACAACAGTGGAAACATTATCCCAGCACACTAATGCTCCTGTTTGTTGTTCAGAAATCAGGTGGAGGCTCCTGGGGTGGAGATGCTCGAAAGCTCACATTTGGGCAGCGGATTGTAAATCACCTACTGGGTTTGAGCCCCCCAAGCCACCGCTACTCTGTTCCTGTAGAATATCTCTGGGGCTCAGCGAAGCGGGATTGGCTCCAGCCTAGCAGAGCACATATGAAAGCAGGCAGATCCTGCTCATGGGGACATGTATGTAGTAGTTACAGTGTGTCTAACTGAATGATGGGCTTTGGATCACTGGAAAAAATCCAATCAGCTGCCTGTTCACATAAACTGATTCTCTTGCATGCACTAGTACAAATTTGAAGGTGTGAAATTCACTTTGCCTGTTGTTCAAATCGTCCTGATGTCCAGTTTTTGATGAGGGCATTAATAAAATGTTTATTTTAAACAGGAGATCGTTGATCACCGGCGGCAGGGAGCTTCTGGTATCCAAACTGGAGAGCAGCGAGGAAGGAAATTTATGAAGCGTTTAGTTGATATCAGAGAGCTCAATGAGCAAGCTAAAGTCATTGATGACTTAAAGTAAGTGGGTTTTGTTTCATGTTCTTATCAGACATCTTGAGGCACTGTTATGATTGAGGGCAAATCATTGCCTTTATTTAAAAATAAAAAAATTGTCCTTTTGGATTCTAAAAGAAAAAGCTGTATATGCAAGTGCTCTCTCAGATCTCTCTGGTTGTTCCATAAGTGTCAGATTAGTCTGGATTTATTCTGACTCTGCGTTTTAATGGCTGATTATAATCCTTTTCCTATTCATCCGAAATCATAGTTCCATCTTGATTTATTATCATGCTGATTACTTTAGCAAAACATATTACTTTGAAATCGTAATAAGCTTAGGAAGAAGAGAAGAAAAATATTCAAATTGACTTTTCTTTTGCAACTTAAACATGATGTATTGAACATAAATCTCCTACACTGTACTTGAGCAAACCTTTAAGAAAAAATTATTTCAGCTTTCACAAATTTCATCTGAACTTCTGTGTATTTTATTAATAGTATTTGCAAACATGGTTCGTTGGGCTGGCTTGGAGTTTTTTTCCTCCCTTTTCCCCAAGACAGTATAAATGGATCTGTCGGGGATGGGAATACAGAGGTTGGTAATTATGTGTTAAATAATGAAGAGGATACGTGTTTTACTGTTTGTACTTAAAATGAAATTGCTGTCCCCATTCAGAGGGCAGTTTTATCTGAACTTTAGGTTTGAAGTTAAATATTTGCTCTAATATTTCTGCAGTTGTATTTGGCACTGGTCATAAGTATTGGAAAAAAAGAGAAAATGGTATAACTCCCAGGGAAAGCATCCTTACAACACAGATTTTTGAAATGGTGGGAATAATATCTATAAGATAACTCAAACATGCTTTATCTGCAGGAAATTAGGTGCAAGTGAAGGGACCATAAACCAAGAAATTCAACGCTATCAACAGCTGGAGTCAGTGGCTGTGAACGACATCCGCAGGGACGTCCGCAAAAAGCTCCGTAGATCCAGCATGAGGGTGAGCAGGATTCAGCTACTTTGAGAATGTTGTAACACTTGTGTCCCACAAACCCTTTTACTTTGATGGCACTCCCATGTACAATAGCATTGTAGCTTTCCAGAGTTTGTCTCTGTGCTCAGTTGTTGCATTTCAATATTATTTCTGGTTTAGGCTGCCTCCTTGAAAGACAAGTGGGGTCTCAGCTACAAACCCAGCTACAGCCGATCTAAGAGCATTTCGGCGTCAGGGAGGCCACCTCTGAAGAGGATGGACAGAACAAGGTGAGCTGCTGGGAATTTGGGATCTGTGATAGCAACAACAGCATATGCAATAGGGGAAACTTTGGACTTTGGCCTGAAGAGTCCCTTTTTAACAGACAGCAGCTGTTAGTGCTGGAACTGGATAGGAGGAGGTCATTTTGGAAGACAGGAATGTTCTAAAAAACATTTTTTTCCTTTTTTGAAACTTCTGAGAAGATTCCACTTTTACACCCACTTTGGGTTTTCTACAGAATTCTGCTTTTAGAACATACTGAATAAATGTATATAAGGAAAAATAGCAGAGTGTAATCATTTTGTTTTCTACACCTGATTTACAATCATCTGCCTTTTAAAAGGGCTGTTGCAATGAGACGAAGAAAGGGAGATGCTTTTTTGTGTGTGAATAATTGTCCCATGTGGTAGATTACAAATACCTTATTTTTCTGTAATTTCTGCATGTTGGCTCAGGATTGACAAGCTTGCATAGAGAAATTAGCAGAGATAGAATAGTGGCCAAGTCATGTGTAACTTCCTCCTGTTTCCTTCTCCCCCTCCTTCCTTTTCATGTACCTAAGTGCTTCAGTTATGATTTAATATATTCCTCCATAACAAAGTGATAAATAAGACCTTGTATTTGTGTAGTTAAATGTTTGCATGACCCTAAAATTCTGTAGTACAACTCCAGAATCTATTTTGGTTTTGTTTTGCTTACAGCTCTCGACTAGGAGAAAGTGAAGACCTCCCAGATATCCGTGTGGATGCTGCATCTCCCGGGCCAAGAGTAACCTTCAACATCCAAGATTCTGTAAGAATTACTTTATATGCCATATAATTCTATTTCCTGTGCCATTTGGTCACAAGTTCATGAGATAATTATAGCCAGGCAAACCTGAATTGTTTCTGTTCATGTTTCCCTCAAATTATGGAAGATAGACTTGTTTCATTAGAAGACAGATGTATTTTGGTTTCTTAGCACAGAAATTAATTGAACCATGAGAGAAAAATATTTTTAAATGGCTTGATTTATTTTTTAGGCTCACACAGTAGTAATGTTCTTGGAATTTTTGTCAGAAGTGTGCAAAAAATCACTTAGGGTTTTTGGTGTTTGAATATATATAGGGTTTTGGAAATGGGTATTAGTCAGTTTGCTGTAGCTCCACAGGTTTATGCTTCTCAGTGTTTGAAATGGATTGTTGAATTGGTTTGGGGTTGTTTTACTTTTTTTTTCTTTTCTGTTTTCTCATTTTTAAAATGTTGATTTTGCATGGCTGAGATTTATTAGAATTGTTTTAATTTCTGTATTTTTTTCATTTCTATTAAGTTGAATCAAACAGTTTTGGGGATTGCACAACAATCCAGCTGTCCAGGGGAAGGGTATTTTCAGGTATTTCTGAGCAGAAACAAGTATTCTTTGCCAGAGAACTAATTTATCTCAGAGGGAGCTGCTTTCCAATATTCCATCTCTTTTGCACTCAGCTAAACAGAATGTATATCAAGCTTGAAAATATTTAAATATGTGAACTTAAGCAGAGGGACATGATTTATTGTTGATGAACAACAATAAAAGTGCTTCTACACCCTTATGTAGACCTAAAACTTGTTGTAAAATGAATTACTGGGATTTTGCTTAAAGAGTGAGCAAGGCTGATGTTAAGTAATCCAAGTCTAACCTTGAAACGTGCTTTATTAACAGGGTTTTAGTGTCTGTGCCTTCACCTGTTACATTGTGTTCCAATGTAACAGTAATCAACACAAGTACAAAATAATTATCAGGTGGGAGGACATTTTGTCACACTCTTATTTCTGTTGAAATTCTTATATTTAATACAGAGTAAGACGTCTTCAAATAACAGCAAGTAGGGAATGTTCCAAAATGTAATATCCTGAGAAGAAATGGAGTTTTTTAACTGCTTTCAAAAACATGTTTAGGGAAAATAGTAGAGGTTTTTTTTATTAAAATAATTAACCAAGCAAACCCAAAACTCAAAACAAATCAGGAAAGGCAAAACTAAACAAACAAAAAAAACCCAAACTGAAGAGACAGTAACATACTTTGTCTCTCTTCTAAATCATCTCATTCTCCCAGGACAAAAATTCCTGTTTGTGAGAGAATGGTGGAAATGACACCTGGGAATGTGCTTTGCACATTTAAATATGTTCACATTTAGAAGCTATCCTACCTATTATTGTTGTTGTATAGAAGCCCAGTTAGCTTAGGTTCTGTTGGCATAGCAAAATGCTGTCAAACACTTAAAGGTATCAAATGTAGAACATTTTTTTAAAAAGTATTTTCCTGACATAATGCCAGTTGTTCAGCAGAGCTCTGCTTGAATTTGCAGGCAACAACTGTGTAGCTCTACAGTAATGCTGCGTAGGAAGTGCTGGCATTTAACACTTGTAGATACTTTTCATCGGCATTTTAGGAATTTAATGTTGGAAAATAGCTTGTGGCATCATTTCTGTGAGAGGCCAGAGGCTCCTTTAGGACACTTGGTTCTGTGCTCAGGCCAGGGTGCCCGGGGGCGGTGCTGTACATTCTGTGTAGTGCCCTGCATGCCCTCACTAATGCTCCCTGCAAGGCACGGGGACTTGGGCTGCCTTCTGTCCTCTTCTTTCAAAATAGTGACATGTTTCCTTTCCTTCCACATTGGTAAGAGCATGATACATCTTCATCTACCAGGCTGAGCTCAATCACTAGGCAATGGCAATGGCAAATGTCTCCCCACCAAGCTTTCTTTCCCTTCTTTTTCATAATCCCTCTTGCAATTCCTTTACCTGCTCTCTCCTTGTTATGAGGAACTCAGAAGTGAGAGTTTCTCATAGCACTCTTGCTTCTCTATTTCCAGATCTATCTACTGCATTCTCGGTGAAAATCATATCTGTGGAAATTTACTATCTTTTTGTCTTTTCACAATCAGTTTCCAGAGGAGACAGAAATGGACCTTTTGTCCGTAACTATTGATGGTCCCTCCCATTACTCATCTGCTAGTGAAGGCTCATGCTCGGTATTTGGGTCACCCAAAACTCCAGTAGGCTTCTCACCCGGCATTCCCTTCCAGCCTGAAGAGGGACGCCGGGATGACAGCTTATCCTCCAGCAGTGAGGACTCGGAGAAGGACGATGACCATGAGAGGGAGAGGACTTATTTTTATAGGAAACCACCGTAAGTAACGATCCTGAGGAACAACACAGAAATGGAGAAGATACCTGAATATACTCTCCATACTCTCAAACTTGAAATAGTGAATTTAAAGCTGCAAATTCTGCTGAAGTATCGAATTTTGCCTCAAGTGTACCTGTGGAAGGCAGGGGAGGTTGTGTCCAGCAGAGGTGACTGTGTGGGAAGGATGGATTCTGATCAGAAAAGGAAGCAACTGTAGGAAATTTCAGAGCTTGGAACAGAATGAAAGAACTTGGAAAGTGAGGTTTTTGAGGCAAAGAACAGGGTTTACTTCTACAAACTGGATATAATAATGTGGGTATTTACAAGTATGAAATTTATTGTTGTGTATATATTTTTGTGCCTTTTTTGACTGAGAATTTAAGAAAGGCTTAGGTTTTTGCAATACCCTATATTAAGAAATGTAATGTGTTAACGCAAGATGGATCCCTGTAGTGCTGCATATCAGATAAGGCCTTTTCCAAACAAGTTTTTAAAATATTGTAGAGTGTGCACGTAGTTTGGGAATGCCTTCTAGCCCCTGCTGAGATAAATGTCCTCCTGATACCTGCCCCCACCTGTGCCTGTGCAGGAGCACCTCCCGCAAGAAAGCCACGGGCTTTGCTGCTGTGCACCAGCTGTTCACCGAGCGCTGGCCGACAACACCCGCCAACAGGAGTGTCACTGGCACCACCACGGAGAGAAACATTGACTTTGAGCTTGATATCAGGGTTGAAATTGATTGTGGGAAGTGTGTGCTGCACCCCACGATGCTCCAGCAAGAGCATGACGACATTAGTTTGCGAAGGTAAGAAATGTGTGTGTCAGTTCATTACCAGCACTTTATTTGTAGTAATTATCACTGCTTAATAACAGCACTCTAAGTTGTAATTATTCTGGCTGAGTATTTCCTAGCACAGGAAATTGCTTAAATAACATGAGTATATTTATTTTAGGAGTTATGATCGGAGTTCCAGGAGTTTGGATCAAGAGTCTCCTTCAAAAAAGAAAAAATTTCAAACTAATTACGCATCCACTACTCACTTACTTGCTGGCAAGAAAGTGCCATCATCTCTACAGACAAAATCCAGTGATGTGGAAACTACAGTGTTTTATATTCCTGGGGTGGATGTCAAGGTAAAATGAGGGGATAGCTCAGCAGGCAGGCAATGACAATGTTTTCTCCTGAACCCTGTCAAACTGTACACTCCTTTGGTTTTTTTAATCATTTTTTCTATATCCTAGCAGGAAAGGGTCTCAACAGAAATGTTCTTGTATTTTGTGGTTTGAAAATCTATGAAGTAAGAACAGGGAAAAATTTGTCACTGCTGAAGGAAAACTTCATGCAATTGAGTTGAGGCAATGCCATAAATCAAATGCTCCTCACTTGAAACAGCTTGACTTTTCTAGTCTTTTGATGTGGAAGGGCTATGTGTGTCCATTTTCCAGTATTCCAGGCTGTCTTCAGGGATAACAGTTACACCTCAGGTGCTGCCCATTGCTTTTAGTGAAATTTAGGGATAACTAAGCATTCTCTACAGCTTTTGTTACGTTTTGTGTTTTCAGTAATAGTGTATTGTGCACATAGAGGAGGTATGAACTCTTGGGATAGCTAATTTTTATTTTTTATGCTGCTTTCTGTATACCTGTGTTTAGTAGTGGAGCAGTTCCACCACACAGTAAGAAAGGAGGCTGTGTGCACAGGTGGAACACAATGCATGTGATGTAACAGAGAGAGAAACAAGCTATAGATATTGTTCCTAAATAATGAATTTCCTCTGTTTCTCTGTGTTTCATTGATTTCTTTTTTTAATAGTTTATTAATTTATGTATTTTTTGTACTAAGTTTTAAGTTCTTTATATGTGTAGGATATTAACTGGAATGTAGTGTATCTCACAATGGTATTTCTGTAAATAATGAGAAGGAATAAATTTTGAAGAGAAGGAATGACACCAAATGGCTGTCCAGAAATTGAGTTTTTCATGTGAAGTAACCTGACCTTCCTTTGCTTTCCAGTTGCACTACAACTCCAAGACTCTAAAGACTGAATCGCCGAACACTTCTCGTGGATCCTCCTTGCCACGCACCCTTTCCAAAGAGTCCAAGCTGTATGGTATGAAAGATACTGCCACATCTCCTCCTCTATCTAGCACTATCCACAGCAAGACTAACACCTTACTTCCTCCCCAGCCCCCACCCATCCCATCAGGTACTTATAGACAAACTTTCTGAACCTTTCATGGATATATTTTTCCTTGGTGTGATCTACTGCCTCTAGATCTGGCTGCACCTTACCTGGAGTACTGTGTTTATCCAGGCTTGACTTTGGCTGCAGAAACCTGACCCCAGAAGCAAGAATGCAGTTCATAAATCTGCCTTTTTAGACATTATTGGCCAAACCAATCTCAGTGATATTTCTGTCATAGTCACCATATCCCAGTGATGAGCTGTCACTGCCTTCTCCCAGTTTTCATTGAACAAAAGAATATTTGAAAGCAAAGTGTAAATATCTGTAAATAACTCACTTGTTGCAAGCCCTTAAATAGCCATGATTTGGGGTAATATGATTTCTAATACAAGCTTTGTTTTGTCTCCAGTGATTCCTGTTTTCAAGCAGGAGGCTGTTGTTAACCTCCTGTCAGATCCAGGGGCATGTAGATTGCACCTCCAATTTCTGAGACATTCATTCTTCTCTCCTTTGGCATTTGAATATTGCTTTAAACACAACGCCAAAATTTTGTCAGAATTTGATCACCGGGCAAAAAGAATAACTGAAAGTTGTGCTTGTGGGTTTTGTCTTACTAAATCACCAGAGATGCTGGGAGAGAACAGTGAAATGGGGATACCTTCCTCAATTCTCCATGCTGTTGAACCATTAGCTCTTACTCCTGTAGGTGGCCATCCTCCTCATGATTACCAAACATGTATAGTGGTTTATGTTACTTCACTTTTGTTCTCTAATTTCCTATCTTCTTTTTAATCTTTGCTTTTGAATTCTTACCACATCACGCCCAGGTACTGAGTCTTGCTGGTTAAATGTCTGTAAGCCCCACATTTGGTGTGGAAATTGCATCTGTATAACATAAATGCCTCCCCAGACTAGAGATTGGCTTGTAATTACTTTGTTTCTTTATGCATTGTATTTCTATAAGAATTTATTAGTCCTGAATGGTTTTGAAACACATTTATTGTCATTTATACTACTTTTTTATAGTAGTACTTTTCCTCTGGAATGGAGACCAACTTGTTGTATTATCTTTGGTTTCCAGTAAAAGTAAGATGGGAAAATTTAGTCAGAGACACAAGGCAGAATAGTTTGCATAGAATGAAAATTCAGTGCTTTCTCTTTTTTTAGCAAACGAAAGGATTTTTAATCTCTGATTTAGTAGTTAATTTTTATGTCTTTCTTGGAGAATTTTAAATCCATATCTCCATTTATGTGTATTCATTCTAATAGCTATGTTGCATAGAGAAAATAAGTAAGCTGGTATTAATATCTTCTCTGCATATTTATATTTTGGTGAGCATGGATTCAAGATTCCTCTTCCACAGATTTGGAAGACAGTAACCTTTTTATTAGTTTATTCTGGCTAGTTCCAAGCTTTCAAAAATGCTGATTTAGAATCTTTAGTTATTCTTTGCATAAATATAGTAGGACTTGCCATTTGCAGTTTTAATTTTTTGATGTGTTTTCTCTGTTTAAATTTACATTCTTTCCAGACTCATGCATTTATTTTTCCTAATGCCACTTTCATTTCCAGTCGGCTGTGGTTACTTTGCACTGGGCATTTGGAGAAGAACTGTGTCTGGGTTTGCTTTCACTGTGATTTTCTAAAAAGTGAGGTGATGACAATGACAACAGAGTGCTTGGTCGAGAACATGAGCAATGGAATTACTGCAATTAAGCATTACAGACTAATGGTTGTTTTTGCAGTTTATAAGTGAAAGCTTAACGACTTAATTTTTTCTAGCAGACCTGATCTGTATCTCTGCAGATGATAGAGAGGGCACAGCTTGATAAGTTATGAAGTGTCTTCTAATGTTTATCAGTTACTGCTCAGTGGTATTACCTTAGACAAATGTATCTTTTCAATGTTGCAGCCAAAGGGAAGGGAAGTGGTGGAGTGAAAACTGCTAAGCTCTATGCGTGGGTTGCGCTCCAGTCACTGCCAGAGGAGATGGTGATCAGCCCATGCCTCCTGGACTTCCTGGAGAAAGCCCTTGAAACCATTCCCATCACACCCATTGAAAGGAATTACACAGGTCAGTTGCATAGTTGTATTCTGGCACTCGGTGCTGTTTTGGTATTGAGCTGCTTTTCCCTTCAAATTCCACTTTCTGATGAGCTCTTATACTTGTTAAAAGCTGTGAGTTCCCAGGATGAAGACATGGGACAGTTTGATATACAAGATCCCTTAGAAGAGTCCACAACATCCTTGGTGTCATCCTCAACATCAGCGTATTCCTCCTTCCCTGTAGATGTGGTGGTTTATGTACGAGTCCAGGTGAGCCTTTAACTCAACATTCAGGGTAGTAATTTACTGTAGTCACAGTCTTTTAAACAAGCTGTGCTTGTTAAAAAATAAAACTCTTTTCAAGTTCAACCTTCTGAAAGCTTTATTTTCTTTCTGCCTGTCAGCCCTCTCAAATCAAGTTCAGCTGCTTGCCAGTATCCAGAGTTGAATGCATGCTGAAGTTGCCTTCCCTGGATCTTGTTTTCTCTTCCAACCGAGGAGAACTGGAAACTTTAGGCACCACTTACCCATCAGAAGGTGTGTCCATTGGTGGCAGTACTTCACAGAGTGGCTCAAAGAATTCAGTTAGTAAATCTGGAGCACCAGGTAATAAGTGTGTAAATATTGATTTTATACACAGAATATTTAAGCTATATTTATACACAGAATATATAAGCTAATTTGAAGTGCATTTGGTCTGTTTAACATTGCTGTTAACATTAAGTATTATTTCATGTTTGGAAATGCTTTCAAAATCTGATTTTTGCCCCAAAAAATGACTGCAGGTTCATCGCCTAGCCTCGGCAGCCCTCTTGGCAGGACAAGGCACAGCAGCAGTCAGTCAGACCTGACGACTTCCAGCAGCAGCTCTTCAGGCCTGAGCTTTACTGCCTGCATGTCCGACTTCTCCCTGTATGTGTTCCATCCCTATGGAGCAGGAAAACAAAAATCAGCTGTTACTGTGCTAACCCCCGGATCGGGAGCCTTGGGTACGGAACAAGGTTTTGTTTGCTTCTACAAACATGATTCAGGTGTGGCACGGTTTTCTGAACTGCAGGTTTGAAAGGATCACAGGAGATGAAAATGTTTCCTTCCTGCTTCTAGGGAACGTGGATGAGGAGCCAACTTCGGTCACTGGCCGGAAGGATTCCTTGAGCATCAACCTGGAGTTTGTGAAAGTCAGCCTGTCACGGATCAGGCGCTCAGGAGGCTCCTCCTTTTTTGAGAGTCAGTCTGTGAGCAAAGCTACCAGCAAGATAGATACCACATTGATCAACATATCTGGTAAATGCTTCTTTCACTTTAATCCCATCTATTCAGCTAATTCGAGAACTGCTGTTCCAGTGACGAACTTCACTCTCAGCAACTTTTTTCTAAGATCTATGTACTTATTTTCTGCCCCTGCACATGGGGTCCTGGCTTACTGGGCAAACAGCAGAATGGTTGTGATTAATCTGCATTAAAATCCTCCCATGAGGAGTCTGAGGCACATCCAACACCAGCAGGGCTCAATCTGTATTATGAGGTTCCATTTTGCCTTTATGAAATGAAATTGTACGTAATATTTGGACTTGGAGAAATGGCAACACTTCAGGAAAACTATTTTTTCATGAGAGCAGAGACAATACTGCTAAGTGAAGAATTTGGCTATATTGAATGCTCTTTAATTACATTTTTTTACCAAAATCTGTTACTACTGGGAATTTACAACCATGTGTATGTGCTTTTTCTTTTTCAGCTGTCTGTGACATAGGATCTGCTTCTTTCAAATACGACATGCGCCGCCTCAGTGAGATCCTGGCCTTTCCCAGGGCTTGGTACAGGAGGAGCATTGCTAGAAGGCTTTTCCTGGGTGATCAGACAATAAATCTGCCAGGTAGGAGACTGCTTCTTATCACAAATAAAACTTGTTATACAAAGGGTTACAGTAGCAATCTTATAAGCATTTATTACCTGTGTCATATTACATCACTGAGTAGTTGTAAATGTATTATGATTTACTCCATATGCAGTCATTTGATGTTTAATAAGAAATCCTAGAAGGAAGAAGTGAAAAATTGCTAAAGCAGGTAATTGAATAATTTAAAGAGCATATTCCAAGGCCAGGTGGGATGGGGCCCTGAGCAACCCAATCTAATAAATGGCATCCCTGCCCATGGCAGGGTTGGAGCCAGATGATATTTAAGGTCCCTTCCCAAACCATTCTATAGTTCTATGATATATTAATGAAAAAAATAGCAAAGTTTTAACTATGTTAAATGAAATAGATTTGGACACTCTCCCAATACTTCTTAGTATATGGGAGGATATGTTTAAACACAAATGCAATAGTTTTTCCATGTTTCCTGTGCTGTTTTTTCTCCAGTAGCATCGGGCCCTGGAACACCAGATTCAATTGAAGGGGTGAGCCAGCATCTTTCTCCTGAATCCTCAAGGAAAGCATACTGTAGGACGTGGGAGCAGCCCTGCCAGTCTGCTTCCTTCACTCACATGGCACAGTCACCCAATGTTTTCGGTGAGCACGGTGCCAGCAGCAGTATGTCACCTGGGACAGCAGCCCACAGCCTCAAGTCTCCAGCTGTCACAAGATCCAGGAGCGTGTCTGACTCTTCAGTGCCTCAGAGAGGTGAGTAGATAATGACGTCTCAGTTTTTTTTAAAGTATTTCCATCAGTTGTATGAAAGAAGTATGTCATTACTGCTTTGAAAATATTCTTTTCCACAGTGCCTGGCACTGGAGAGTCAATGGCTTAGAGAAAGCAAAATGTCTGAAATGGATGAATGTAACTTGTTAGCATATTTTCCATAAAATTGCGCTATCTGTGTGTGTACAGTGAGTCAATTTCTATGACAACTAAAGCAATGCATATGGCAAATCCTCTAGCTATCACTTATCTTCTCTCAAAGTTTTGTGCTCTTTAACTATTGTGCTTGTCAGTCTTTTTGTAATATTCACAATGGATATATTCTGCCAGTTTTTCCTAGCATGTGGAGTAATTTAATTTTTTGTGTATTTTTTTTTTTTTTAGATACCCTCTCAAAAACATCAACTCCGTTTAATAAGTCAAATAAAGCTGGAAGCCAGCAAGGAACGCCGTGGGAAACACTGGTTGTGTTTGCTATGAACCTAAAACAATTAAATGTTCAAATGAACATGAGCAACGTAATGGGCAATACCACGTAAGTACTAAACAAGATGAAGCATGTTTTAACAGGTGGTGGTGTTCTGGAGGCAAAAACATTTTTTTTCCCCACAGACTGTTAACAGCTTGTCTTTTAAAATCCTACCTTTTTCAGTTTTGAACTGTGGATCCCCCTGTGAATACTGTAGACGCGTAATCCTGAAGTCACATATGGCTAAACCACATTATTTACTGCTTTCCTGTGGATAATATTCAGTTTCTCTTTCGACAGCCTGGAGAGTTGTTGTCTATTTTCACCTCTGTTCTAGGTGGACCACCAGTGGTTTGAAAAGTCAGGGCCGTCTGTCTGTGGGAAGCAGCAGGGATCGGGAAATCAGCATGTCTGTGGGCTTGGGAAGATCCCAGCTGGACTCCAGAGGGGGAGTTGTTGGAGGTACCATAGATGTTAACACCCTGGAGATGGTGGGTAAGTTGGAAAAGCCCCTTGGTATTAGCATATGCTCCAGTCAATAAAGATGATATCACTGGCAAAAGTGATTTTCATCTCTAATTCTGTATTTCTGTATTGCTTTGGTTCTATTTCAGCTCATATTTCTGAACACCCAAACCAACAGCCCAATCATAAAATTGAAATTACTATGGGCTCTACTGAAGCACGTGTTGACTATATGGGATCCAGTATCCTAATGGGTATCTTCAGTAATGCTGATCTTAAACTGCAGGATGAATGGAAGATTAATCTGTATAATAATCTGGATTCGAGCATGACTGATAAAAGGTAGTAATATTTCCTGTGTTTAAAATGTATGATGTTTGATAATGTCAAATGTCTTCTGTCCAATATTGCTAACCAGAAATGTGTCTGTTAGAATGCAAAGGGTTCATTGTTTGGTTTTGTTTGGTTTTTTTTTTTAATTGTCAGTAGAAAATATATTAACTGCTAATTTTCTTGCTATTTTTAATATCTAGTGAGATATTTGTCCATGGGGACTTGAAATGGGATATCTTCCAAGTGATGATTTCGAGGTCAACTACGCCAGACCTGATAAAAATAGGAATGAAACTCCAGGAGTTCTTCACTCAGCAGTTTGATACAAGCAAGCGAGCTCTGTCCACCTGGGGGCCTGTTCCTTATCTCCCTCCCAAGACAACGGCAAATAACTTAGAGAGAAGCTCACACGAGCAATGTAAGTGCTACAAAAACATAATATGATTCCCAATTAGGATGTTTTAATTGCAAAAATTACCTGAGAGATGGCGTCAATGAAATAGATAAGAAAATACCACTCATAATTCCATCTTTTATTAAAAATATAAACATGGCAGCAATGTTTTCCTGTCTCTTGCCTGAAGTTTGTTGTCCATGTTTATTTTGCAGTGTTGGATGCAGCCCACCATCGCCACTGGCCAGGAGTCCTGAAGGTGGTGTCTGGGTGCCACATCTCCCTGTTCCAGATGCCACTGCCAGAAGATGGGATGCAATTCGGAGGATCCATGAGCCTGCATGGGAACCACATGACCCTGGCTTGTTTTCATGGACCTAATTTCCGCTCAAAATCATGGGCCTTATTCCACCTTGAAGAACCCAATATTGCATTTTGGACAGAAGCCCAGAAAGTTTTGGAAGATGGTAATTTAAACTATTTAGTCACTTCTGTAAATTTCTTTAAATGAGTTTTTAAGCATGTTTTATTGCCTAAGAAGAAATGAAAGAAGAATTTATTTTCTTTGTCTGAATCAAGATTATTTCCAAAAAATACACCACTTATCTAAAAATAATGTGTTCTCGCCACATCTTTTCCACAATATGCTTTATCTGTGGCATAATGCAAAGTACATTTTCAAATACACTGGATATGTCCCTGATAATAAGCCTACCAAGTGAATTTCCTGGCTTTTTAAGTGTGTGTTTGTGTAGTCCTTTCTAGCTGTATGATGAATTTTGATTATCTTATTGCTTATATTTGTCTTAATATTGAGAAGTTTTATTGTCTGTAGCTACTGAGGATTTAATTTCTCTGTTATTTGCAAGCTTTCTACCATGTTTTATTCCACTGGCACATTAATTGCTCATGTTAAATATCTGTATGAAGAGAGGAGAGTGAGGGAAAATTCTACCACCCTCACTAAGCTGCTTTTTTCCCTTTTCTTTTCCCTCCCACCCGATGCTGCCCACACCTTCAATGCAGGTACCAGTGAACACTCCACGTACATTGTGCAAACCCTGGATTTCCATTTGGGCCATAACACCATGGTCACCAAGCCCTGTGGAGCCCTGGAAAGCCCTATGGCCACCATCACAAAGATAACGCGGCGCCGCCACGAAAATCCCCCCCATGGAGTTGCCAGTGTGAAGGAGTGGTTCAATTATGTGACAGCCACCAGGAATGAAGGTTAGAGTCAGCTTCCCTCAGTTTGGGGATTGATCTGCTTGCAGATGGAGCTGTTGAAAAGCTGCTAAACCTCAAGTGTATAAACAACAAATTTGATTGACTTTTTCTAGCCATGCTTTTCGGACCAGAATAAAAGATAAAATCTTTTCAATAATCATATGGCAGCAGTTCTACGACTTTTTTTGCCTTGTCACAATTTAACATCTCCCATTGTTCCTGCAGAGTTGAACCTGCTTCGCAATGTTGATGCCAACAACCCAGAGAGCAGCACAACAGTGAAAAGCTCAAGCTTGTTAAGTGGCTTCAGGGGCGGCTCCAGTTACAACCATGAAACTGAAACCATCTTTGCATTGCCAAGGATGCAGCTGGATTTTAAATCTATTCATGTTCAAGAGCCCCAAGAGCCTTCATTACAAGGTGCAGCAAAACATAATTTGGTTTTTCTTAGTCACAAACTACTTCTCACAAATTAGGAGTTAAAGGCAAAGGTACTGTGCTGATATGGATTTAATCTGAGAATTGCTGCAGATCTGCAAGAAAAGATAAAAATTTTAATAAAATGTAGAGGGAATTATTTTGAGAGAATGCAGATCTAGTGCAGAGACTAGAAAAAAGTTACTAAGAGAAATTAATATGAGCATTTCAGCTAGATTGGCTATTTTCAGGGGGTTGGTTTTCTTTTATTTGTTAACATGTTAAAGAAGAGGGTCATTCTGAAAAAGGGAATGTGAGATAAGAGCCTAAATTTTATGCTTTCATTTTCAAAATGGTATCTTCAGACTGCAGTTGGAACTGGGAGGAAATAAAAGCTCTGAAGGTATAAGTCATTAATTTAGACATTTGTCTTGGCTGAGCTGGGGTTTTATTCCATACCTGCTCTTGGAAAAAAAACTGGTAGATAAACCAGCCTGTTGGGTTTTACTTTTTATTTTAATAGCCCAGCAAGCAAAATACACTATCAGCTTCTCTTACTGCCTAAAATCGTACATTGATAGCATAGCACAAGCTGGTGATACTGCTCTAAACGGATTCCTTTATTTTCAATATCCTTTCTAAACTCTGATGGGATAACTGTTTAAAAAGTGCTAAACACAAATATTAACTGTGGTCCTTCCTCTCAAGAGTTGCTGGTTCAATGAGACAAAAATTATTTTCAAATTATTGGCATTCAAATTCTCTGTACTTTCAGATTTACTGTCTGTACTTTTAAGTGTACTGATATTATTTTTATCTGACCATAGATACAAGTGTTAAACCAAAGGTGGAATGCAGCGTAGTAACGGAATTTACAGACCACATCTGTGTGACTATGGATGCTGAACTGATCATGTTTCTGCATGACTTGGTGTCTGCTTATCTAAAAGAAAAAGAAAAAGGTGAGTTGTTGTTTGTGCAGTAACAATTGTCTGTCAATCTGCAGTTGTCAGATTATTTGACAGTAAATATACTCTAAATCATAATCTTGCTCCTATTTTGACACCTGGTGTTTAGCTTTCTTTTTGTAAGATGGTATAAGCAGATGAAAACTGTTTTAGGAAAGTTTATTATTGTTACTGCCGTCCTTTCATCAGCGGAGTCCTTTTAAGACATGCATTTTCCTGGTTTCAGCATGGTTTACTTTTCTACATAAGCATGCTCAGCTGCTTCAAATTTGGCATGTTTATTCTTAAGAAATATGTGGTCTTTTCCAGACGTTCTGTAAAACTGAAACATGAGGTGGTTTTCTCCTTGTTGAGCCTTGTGGTTTTGTTTTATTTAAGTTATGTACTAAAAGAATCCAAGTGAGCTGCTCATGACTGACTGGTCTTTTTCCTCTTCTCCCCTTTGCAGCAATTTTTCCTCCTCGCATTTTGGCTGCTCGTCCAGGGCAGAAGAACTCTGTTGGTGTCCTTGAGAACAGCTCCACTGACAAAGAGGCAGAGGAAAGCATTACCTACACTACAGTTGACTGGAGGGAATTTATGTGCAATACTTGGCATTTGGAACCCACGCTCAGGTAAGAAGCACCTTTCCCTGCAGTCTTTTTGAGTGTGCATTAACTTCTGGATTGGAATTTATGCAGATTGAAGGCATTGCTGGAGGCTCTTCTGAATTAGTATACATTAAACTCAGTAATTTCACTCTGTCCTACAACAACCTATTCACTTTCAGCCATACAGTTTTCGTCTTGCAGTTCTCCATTTTTAGCATTCCAGTTTTAGTTTTTAAATGCTCACCTTAAAATGAAAAACGCAGGATATACTCAGTGCCATATGGCTGTTAATCTTAGCACAAAATCAAGTGTGTAAGGCACCAATTCACTATTTTCTGTATATAATCATTGAAACTGACTTTTCACTGTGTGGGTTTGGCTTATTTTAACCTCTCCTAACACTGCTGAAGGGACCTGAGTGTTCATTCACAAATCAAAAGAACACATCTGTCTAGGCCAAACAAATCTTGACACTTGGCATTTTGTGCTAGCAATAAATCAATTTAAACATGATCTGCAGGCAGCCCTGTCAGGTTTTTCACCTCCTTAAATATTCTCTTCCTTTGAGAGGATGCTCCATTGATCATCTTGAGCTTACCTGTCTAAATCAAGTTTGAGACAATGCCTGTTAGATTTAAGTTGGTCACAAGTAGTACTGGGGAAAATGGATTTTTGTATGTTCAAATGCCTGTTTGTTATATTTATGTATTTGAGACTGAGTCTTCAAGTTATTGTGTTTTTTTAGATTAATATCCTGGACTGGGAGAAAAATTGATCCTGTTGGTGTTGATTACATCCTCCAAAAGCTGGGCTTTCACCATGCAAGGACTACTATCCCTAAGTGGCTGCAGCGTGGTGTCATGGATCCTTTGGACAAAGTTTTGTCAGTCCTTATAAAGAAACTTGGTACTGCACTACAGGACGAAAAGGAAAAGAAAGGAAAAGACAAAGAAGAATATTAAAAGTACAATGTGACAACCCTAACTCCATTTGATTTTATCAAAGTGTTTTATTATATTTTAAGAACTTAAATATGGTTTAAAGAGAAACCTAACAGCTTTTTGCTACTCTATTTAAAACTTACATTGTGAGTAACTGTTTACTGTGGTACTTGATACCATTCTGTATTTGAAGTTATTGCATGATGATGATGATGATGACCAATGTATATTCTGTGAAGGAATAGCTGGAACACTGTAAATCTGCTCCTCAGCGTCCATTTTATGATGTGCAATATGATCCTGCATCTTTACAATACTTGCAGATTAACTGTGAATTTTCTTAAAATTTTATTTGCCATAACACAAACCCTTTGTTGATGTGACCAGTAATTGATTTGTCAATGTAGACTGGTGTAAATTATATATATATATAATTTAAGAAACTGTGATTGCCTTAGTGCTAAAAATCATGAAATTTATTACACTTGTAATAAAATTTAACTACTGTACGGGACCTTTTTTTTTTTCCTATTAATCAAGTAAGTTGAACAACAAGAAGAGAGTGTTTTAAGTGTAACTTTGCAGAGTGTGATTTAAGTGAGGTAAAACCCAGGAGCTCGGGAAGGAGCGGAAGGCGGGAAGCGCGGCCCCGGCCAGAAGCGGTGAGGCGGCGCTTTCGCCGGGCTCGGGGAAGCGGCAGCTCCCGCTTCGTGACGGCTGTGGCGGCCTCGGGTGCGGCCCTTCCCGGCCTGGGAAGGCGAGCAGGGAGCCGGGAAGCCCAGCAGGTGCGTGGGAAGCGCTGTTGAAGCCGAGCACAGGCAGCACAGCTGCAAAGCCGCGCCGCGACCTCCCTCCCTCAGCTACAGCTGCGGCTTCGCGCCTCGGCCGCGCTCCCTGGGCGGGGTGTGCCCCTCATGAAATTGGCGGGAGGGGCTGTGTGGGGCCGCCGGTGGGCAGCGGTGTGAGGGCTGTCTGGTTCTCGGAGTCCATCGCCTCAGGGCTGGCACCTCTCCGGCACCTTCAGCGTCGTGTGGCCTGAGGCGTGCCCCGCCAGCCGGCGGGGTGTGAGCGCTGAGGAACCCTCCACAGCAGGACGAGGGCAGCAGGTACCAAACTCTTTAATTCCAGCGCCAGCTCGTCCTGGAAACTCGAGAAGGAACAGTTTTGCTGCTTTTAGTTCGCCTCGCTCTCTCAAGAGCGGCGTGAGGAGTTGGTTTGTTCTTCGAGAGGGTGGCAAGGCGAGGGGCAGAGCCGCGTTAGGCTTGAGGGAAGGTGGTTTAATATCAAGTAGAAGTGGCCACCGTGCAGGGAAGGACAACGGGTCTGGGCTCTACCCCAGTCTGGGTAAGTTGTTGCTGCTGTTGTCTTGAAACAGCTTAACCCGGGAGAGAATTGCAGGGTTTTTTGCGGGGTGTCTTTACTACTCGCAGCTTAGTGTTAAGTTTCCTTAGGTCGGTCGGAAATGGCGAGCAGCAATAGCTGGTTGGAAGGTGGAACAATGGTCGACCCCCCACTTGAGAAGATTTTGCCACCCGAGGTTCTCAGGCAGCCAGTTTCAGAGGATCCCTTCGAGCCTGTGATTGCAAGGCTGAATCCTACCCCTTCTATGAGGTGCAGTGAACCAGGGGTGATGAAAAATCCAGGTATAGTTTGCAGTTTGTACACTGGGATTAGCTGTTAATGCTGTTGAAAGTAACTTTGCAACCCTCTGCTGCTTTTTCTCATCAGTTTGTTTTCTTAAATGACTTTTTTAGCATCTCCTTAAACTTGTCCCTCCTCTTCTAAAGTCGTTTTGTGTTGGAAGATTATTAGCTATTTGTTGTAGGGTGGCCTGTGTAGTCTGCAGCATTACCTAATTATGATGTTCAACATTACAAGTACTGTAGATTGACAAAATATAGGATGTATTCCAGTGCATAAATTTTCATAAATAACATTGAGAAGGGTTTTAACTGCAGTTCCAGATGTCCTGGTGTGTATTTCGAATTCTGTCGCTTTGAGTAGCTGTGTTGAGGTAAAGGCACCTGTTATGAGACTTAAAAGCAAGGTTTTATTTTAGTTTTTGGCTGGGAAGTACTTGTGCCTGGGTATATCACACCCCTGAAGCAGATGATTTTATCTGTCTGGTGGTTGCAGAAACTTTATATTATAGTGTCTTCCAGCAGGGAGTCCCACTGCTGCAGAGTTTTGTGTGGAAAAAACACAGGCTCCACTGTTTGGTATCTGCCATCAGCAATTTTGATTTGATTGTTGGTTTACAAGAGAGGGGAGGGGGATATATGTTATATTTTTTTGTAATACCTGTCTATTCAGAGGTTACTGGGTTTACTACAAGTAAAAGCTTTGGTGCTTTTAAAAGAGGATGTACGCACCATTTTGGATTTGCTGTTGTTGTTAATGTAGAGTTCAATACAAAATATTAATATAAAAATTTACTACAGTAAATTTTGGTGTTTTAAGAAGCATCTGAAAAGCATTTATTGTAATTGGATTTTCAGGGAGTGTTCAGTTCTCCCCTTAATTTTGTTTAAGGACCTTTTCTTCTTAAAGGAGCAGACACCACCCTATTTTCAGCCCTCCCTTCACAGAAAGACCTGGATTTGATTGAAAGATACAAACAGGGAGTAATAAATTCAGTATCTGCCTTGCATCTGTTTGCCAAGATACACCACCTGCAGCTTGAATTGAAAGAAACTAGTGTGGCAGGTAAATGCTTCTTTTATCAAATAAAGCATTATTTGCTTGTCCTTGAGATTACCTGAGTTGCTGCAGTTAATAGTTGATGGCACTGATAGAGCTGAACCTTTTTACTTTTGATTGCACTACCCTCCCACATATGCTGGTTTTTGGCTGCCCTTTTATTGCCTCCACAGCTGTTTCTCATGATCAAGTGCCACAGAAGTTGCTCAGGTGAGTTGTGTGTAATTATGGCTGTTTACCAGAACTTTGTGAAAAGTCGACAAGAGTGAAAGCTGCCAAAATCCTTGGGAAGGTGAAAGATGAGAATTGTACTTGACCCAAATTGTCTTTTTGTCTTGTATTTGTTCTGTGAATTAGTATAAGGACATGAAATTATTGATCAAGTCCCTTGAAACAATTCCAGTGCTTGTGTCTGCTTTTTTTCTTCTCCTTTAAAGGCGATGTCATAAGGCCTTATTTTGCCTTTTGTGCTGTGATAAATGGTGTGTCCTACAAGACTGGGCTGGGAAAGAACAAGAAGGAATCTAAATTAAATGCTGCTAAATTGGCTCTTGCTGAGCTCCTTAACTTGGAGAATACAGGGGCACAGTCTTCTGAAGATTCAGGTAAATATTGTAGCAAAGCCTAATTAGAATATGAAAAGCTTGGCTTAATTAAGTTTCTAATGCAAAATATCTGTGGTTTTATGAAATGCTGCGGTATCAGGGCTTCTGTCACGTGTTTCGAATTCCTGGGGCAAGTCTGTAGTTTGGTTCTGAAGCTGTTTTTTGTCTTTGTCATTTGTGTGTTGAGTTGCATCATCTGGTGGCACAGAGCCAAGAATACTGAAGGAATTAATTTGCTGGTGTTGCACTTGATTTGCTACTCACTAGGTACAGCAACATGAAGTACATCTCAAGTGGGTTTGAATTTTTATGATTAAAAGGGTTCCCCACTGAGTTACTGCTTTCAACAGAATTCAGTTGTCTTAATATTTTATCTTCTTTTGAGTTTTGCTGGCTGTGTAGTTTGAAGCTAACAAGGACTTCAGAATCAGAAAAGAAAATTCTTAGAGAATTAGCAAGTTTGACTTGCTGGAATTAGTGTGAGATTCGTGTTTAGAAATTACCAGTGTCCATCCCACTTTAAAATTTTTTTAAATTCTTAGATTTTCCCTGTGTTCCTGCTGAGCTCCGAACTCCAGTAAACTCTGCTTGTGTTTCAAGGACTGGTAAGGAATAGTCTTGTTTTTCCTCTGTTGATTCGATTTGCCCTGCAAATAGTTTTTTTTTATTATTTTTATTCTTTTAATACCTCTAGTGATCTCTATGTTGTTACTATTGTTTTAAACATCCTTGAAGACTGTAAGAACTACTATTGCTCAGTCGATTCTACAAATGGACACAACTTCAGTAAATCGCTTGAATTTCTATCACCAGGTGATAGAAACAGGATTTTCTGTCCTTACTTGAACTCGTGTGCAGTAGGTGATCAAACTTGGGCCATATCCTGTTGTTATTATAATGAATGATGAAACATGAAGTGCTCAGGTGTTCTTGAGATTTCCTTAATCCTGAGAATCTTTACAATCCTGAAAGTACGTGTGGTTGTGCTTATACCCTGTGTTCAGGTTTATCATTTAGCAAGTTGCTCATGTCTGTTTTTTTCCCCTGCCTGCAAATTTGTGTCTTGCTGGATTCTGTTGTTTCATTTAGGAGGAGAGCATATCTATCAAAAACTCTCCCAAACACTTGAAGAAGTGTTTGACCGCCTGACTACCCAACACCCGGAGTACCAAAGCTGTGGCAGTTCCCTGGCTGCCTTCATCATTGAAAAGGGCAAGTCTGGTTTGGTTGTGAGTGTGGGGGAGTTGGCAAACCTGTTCCCACAGAGCACTTGAGAGTGTTGGGAGCAGCTTGGTGAGCAGCCAGATGAGGTGAAGCTCTGTTTTTAGGTGGGCAGCATGAAGTGGTAGCCCTGGGGACAGGAGAATGCAACTACAGCAGGCACTTTGAGTCCTGTGGAAGGCTCCTGCATGACAGCCATGCCATTGTCACTGCCAGGCGTTCCCTGCTTAGGTGAGAATGCGTCTGCAGATACTTCCCTTGCAGCCAGTTTTACTCCTACACTTGTATTTTATAGTTCCATAAACTAATAAATAATAGATAATAATATAAATGTGTACCTGGATTATATATTGTATAAAATACATCATTTATTTTTTTCTTTTAGATATTTGTATAGGCATCTTTTGCTGTTCTATAACAAAAATGCAGCCAAGGCAGAGAGATCCATATTTTGCACAGCGCCAGGCTCAAAGCTGCTTACCTTAAAGCAGAATATAACTCTCTCTCTCTACATGAACCAGCTTCCAAAAGGAACTGCTCAGTTAAAATCAGAGGTGTAAGTACTGTGGTATTTCCAGAGATAGAGTGGAAGATGAATTTTTATCTTTTGGGAACAGTGATGTACAGGGTTGTAATGATAAATGAGGTACAGCTCAATATGATGATAAAAATACCTTCTGTATGGATTATAGCTTCAGGGTGAGCTTTTGTTTATTACAGACCTGTTAACCCCCTTCCCAAGACACTACTAAAATGCTAATAAACCATGAATTTAACCACGGTGCGAGTGGATGTGATGACTTAATGCCATCCTTTGCACCACAAGATTGGAGTATAAAAAGCCTTGAATTGAAACAAAAGGCTCTGCTCTGACTTCTTACCCCTCTGTAACTAAGGGGAAAAACTGTTCTGCTTCAGAACCACGGGTTTGTCTCCCATATGTGTTGCATCTTCTTGTTTGAATATTTTGAGGAATCACAGTGGAAGTTACGTTTTAAAGGAGATTTTAATACCCTTACAGCTGCTTTTTCACAAGTAATTTCTGTTGTAGTGTGAGTAGACACAAAGTGACAGCTTGTTTGCAGCTGTGCAGGACTGGTGGCCAAGATCAGATTGAGTGGCTTTTTCCTATTTAAGTACTTATCTCAGTATTCTGGGCACTCGAGCAGCTCAGTCTGGTGGTTCTAAGAATTACAAACATTGAACATAACGCGAGGCCCAGATCCACTGATTATTTTTTTCTGAGAAACAGCTTCAGATACCACTTTACTGTGATCTCTGATCAGAGATTGAAAATCCTTCTCACTGAAATCCAGCCTCTTGTCCTGCCATAGGCATCTAGGTCCCCAGTCTTTATCCGCTTACGAAGCCAGCGAAGAGCTGAGTCTGCACGTTGCTCTGGAAGGCAGGGTTTACCTGGCTGTTTGCTGTCCCCCCAAGACTGTCAGAGTGAGCAGCATGTCAGCTGGTGACAAACTGACCAAGTGGGAGGTGGTTGGTCTTCAGGGAGCATTGCTGAGCCACTTCATTGAGCCTGTGTACATCAAAAACATTCTTGTCGGTATGTCCAGTGCAAATCGCAGTGGGGGGATTTTGTGTGCTTTTGTGTTCCAGTTTGATTGCATCTTATAAAACATGAACTAAACCATGAATTCTTACAGAATTCTTCCTTGAGATGCAGTGGACTGAAGTATATTTATTTAGGAGGCAGTAAGAAATGCTGTTGGGTGTGGAGTAGTGTGGGCAAACTGCTTGGCATATTTTCTAATGTGGGACATTGAAGCTCTATTTTAGTGTTGTCTTCTGCAGGGAGCATGAAGAGTTCATGAAAAACTATGATTCAAGAAGGCATCCAGTGATAATAATGATGCCTCTGGAGAAGAAAGTGGGAAATCATTTCTGTTCTGCAAATTGAATATTGGAACTGGTCTACTGATCTTTCCAAACATTAACTTTATGCGAAGAAATTATTCTAATTTCTAAGAATGCAGAAACATCTGCATTCTGAACTTTGTTTTTTTTTTAATTTGCTGTACTTCTGTGTGACTGATCTTGTCCCGTTTACTAGGAAGTGGAAGTTGTAAGGATACGAAAGGACTGGACATAACCATAAAGCAGCGTCTTGATGATGAACTTACATCAAAGCTCCCTGTGCCCTACCTGGTCAACAGATCTCATATTTACTTGGTGAAAGCTGCACTGCCAATCCAAACAGATTTGAACCAGTGGTCGCTTAGTTTGAATTGGACGTTGTCAGATGCATCCCTGGAGGCTGTGGATGGATTAAGTGGGAAAACCACTGAAAGGTCAGCATTTGTCTTCATTTTGGTCAAAGTGTGATGGCTTTGTGCTGGTTCATTGAAGTATTCTGTTTCTAAGCTCTGAGAGAGATGCTCTAGTGTGTTAGCTGAATGCATGCTGTGATTGGGTGTAGTATTGGAGGTCTTGCAGCTTCACAGTGAGATACCAAACAAAACAGTTCCTCGAATGGAGATATCTGTACTCCATTGTCTGTAGTAGCAGCGAAAGTGTTTTGGCTTTCACAGTGCATAAAACTAATTAGGATTCTAACTGAGATGGGTTCTAGCTGAGATGAATTCCAGCTTGATCTCATTCCCAAAGTGTTTAGGAGGGAGGGAAAACCCCCTGTAATGATGGGAGCAGTCTCCCTGTGGTGTGTTTGCTCCTGAGTCCCGTTGCTGTTTTGCAGCTCCCCGTTCCGCAGCGGCACCTGCCTGGCCAGCCGCCTCTGCAAGGCCGCCATGTTCAGCCGCTTCCGGATGCTCGCCAGGGAAGCAGCACGGGGGGATTTTCTCCAGTTTGCAACGTACCATGAGGCAAAGGTGAGCTGACATGGGCAGGGAGAGTGGGAGTGCTCGCAAACCTGGTTTGATTTTCTGTTTGGCTGAAAGAGTTCACCTGAACAGTTTGTATAAAGTGAGCATCTTTCTTTTTGTCCTCCTGTCGAAATATGGAAGAGATAATTTTTAAAATTATTCAGAAACTACTTTAAAGTGAAATCGCATGTTAAAGGACTGTTGGTGTGTTCATATTTGCACTGGATGATAATAAATGTTTCCTTTCTGTATGAAGGTACTACTGGAACTGAAAACACTGAAAAATCAGAACAATCAGAACAATTTTCTCATCCCAAAAAATGCCCAAAAGGAATATGTTTTCAGAGTCTAAAACTTCCTCTCATTGTCAGCAGCTGAGGGAACTGTAAGATTTAGAAGTATCATTTTTACAATGCTTGTGCTTATTATATGTTGGTGGTAAAGAACACACATCTCTGTAACTATCATTCTTGAGATTTTACAAGGTTTTCTTTTTTTTCCTTTTTTTAGATTAAATCTCAGTTGTACCAAGAAGCTAAAAGCTTGCTGCAGAGCTACTTAGAGGAACACGGTTATGGATCATGGATTGTGAAGTCTGCTCATATTGAACAGTTCAGTGACTGATGGAGGTGGATTGGATGTGAAGTCAGTTTAGATGATCTCTTTCAGTAAATATAGTTATGCTCAGTAAAATGTTCAACTTCAACCTCATAGTTAGAAGAAGAAAGCAATTCTAGAACTGCTTCTTGTCAGTTTAAATGCAGTTAAGTCACCTGTAACAGTTCAGTCTTTTTGCAAAATGGATGTTTCCTCATAGGTGGGAGTATCCAACAGCTTTGTAAACCATTGTTCTGCTTTGCTCACCAATGCCTCCTCATTTCAGCTTCATCACCCCCACTCCTACAAGTCCCCACCCTGTGGAGTTAACATGTTTTTTTCCTGATAGTTTCAGGGTTTCTATATATTGATTTTTTTCTTTCTCAAAATTCAAACAAAGAAAAAACATCAGTAAAAGCTGGATGTCTGTAAAAAAACAAAACAAAAAAAAGCCAAACCAGTTTGAAAGTCTTTCTGAAACAAAAATGGGCAATCTGTGCTTTATCTGTTAGCATCCATCCTTTGCTAAGAGTTTTGTTTAGTGTGGATTTGCCAAGTGGCTTGTAATTTATTGTTTGGGCTAGAAGAGTTAAAAAATAATTTGTGTACTTCCAAGTGTGAAACCTGGAATGACCAGCTGTTACTCAACTCTTGTGAGAGTTACTGGTTCTGGTAGTGGGTTTAAAGCATTATGCAGGTGTCGAAGCTGTAAATAAGAAAATAATGCAATGTCGTACAGAAGTCACCAGAAACAAGCTTTTTCAGCTTTTGTGGGTTCCCTCAAACCCCATCAATGTTAATGCTTATGGATGAGTTGGATTTCTGCACCATCAGCTGACTTCATCGCTGCATTGACAAGTCCTTGTGAAGATGTCTGCACACACAGTAACCTGGAAAATGGTGCCTGGCACAAGGGAGTTTGCTTCCTTGTAATTCTGGTAAGGACATGGTAGCATTGGGAGGATTTTGTTAAGTGCCGTGCTTGGAGTTGGTGTGGTGTTATGAAATACTGGTGTGTTCAAGCTAGACAGGAACACTTTGATTATATTCCTTGATTTCTGTGAATCATGCAAGCATGGGAGGTTATGCAGTGTTCTCATACATCAGGAATAGACAGTGTAGTGCTGTAGTCGTATTTCACCTTCTTAGTGTTAGAGGATTCTCAAATTCCTCCTCTTGGTATTTGGTTTTTTTCCTTAATCTGTTTTTCCAGTAAATACCTGGAGTCTTTTGTGGGGGTGATCTTATGCTGATATACACATTGTTGAAACTCGCCGATTTGTTACTACTTAGTCCTTGACATTTTTTTGGCTAATCTGCTCTTTTGTTTTCTCTTACTGTTACTGGGGAGATTGTGTGGTGGTGTTTGGATTTTTGTGGGCACGTACTCCACAAGCTGCTTGTTCCATATCATGTTTTCTTTCTAAGAATGCTTGGGAATGGCCATCTTATTCCAGGCTAGAGCAGAGTGTTGTCTTTTTGCAGGGGTGTTAAAAGTTCAATAAATGTCCTTGACCATGTCTTAGCTGTACCTACGTACACGTCAAATCTGACACACATACAGCACACCACGTGTGTTTTCATTCTCTGCACTTCTGGAATGTTTTTCTATATGGACTTTGACTTCTGCTGAGATACCAGGACCAGGGTGTTTCTTGTAGTTAACCCAGAAGCCTTAAATATGTACAGGTACTGAGATTTATTGGTGTGCTGCAGCCATTTTATGAATTGAACAGCAAGCTGGAATTTCTCTGGAACTTAGAAGAGAGAGGTTTGTGAGTGAAAAGGATATGTTGTGCTGAACGTGTCCTTGAGAAATTATTTCATGGCACCAGTGTAGGTCCAGTTCTTGTATCTGGGTTGTTCTTTCAGTATGAGTATATGCAGCATGCACTAAGCTATTAAGTGGGAGCATGGAGGTGTTGCATTCAGGTTTTTCCTCGGCTACTGCAGTAATTCCAAAATGTACGATCCTACGAGCTTGAGAGAGGCAGAAGTGCTGCAGTTGCAGTGCTGAGGCTGAAGGATTCCCAACAAATCCATGCACACTGAGCAGATGTGCATCATACAGATGTTGCAGCCTGCACAGAGCAGGCATAGGCATGTGAGCACCACCAGCAGCAACCTGTGCTGTGCTGAGCTCAGCCTCTCCCCTCCCTGCTTGAGAAGAACTGAGCTCCAGGGGGAAGAATGGATGTACACAGGGATATGGGGAAAGGTGGGGTGGTGTGTGGGGGTGTTCTTTGTAATTCCTGCAGCTTTGCCTGACTCACGTGTGTGGAGTGACACACAGTGATCTTTAGGAATGGTACTTTGCAATTCTGTGCCACCACCAGGACTCTCCAAACCACATGCTGCTCTCTCTCTCACACTTCCCTGTTTCCCCCTTCACCTCCCTTCTGCAGTGGGATGGAGAAGAGAATTGGAGGCAGGACAGGCAAAGGTCATGGGGTTCAGATAAAAAACCCCAATAACAGACAATAGCGGACAGCTCCCTCCACCATTTTCTCAACCAGAAGGAACTCCTCCCTGGAAGAGGCCCCTTTCCTCCATTCCTGGCAGTGATATGAGGTGGTATAGAATGACCTCCATGTCTTGGCCGTGCTGCTCCTGGCTACTGCAAAAACTTAACCCTGTTGTGGCTGGAACCAGGACCTTGTTCATCCTTCTTACATGTGAGCACAAGTATCATTTCCATAGTCAATGGTCATCCCTCCAAGATGTCTGTTGAGTTCATTTAGTCCATCACTGTGGATTCTATCCATCCTAGATGTACACACAATACATACAGTATTATCCAATTCAGCCTTACAGACTGTTCTCACCCAAAAATCAAATCCCCTTGAGGTACACATTGTCTTTCCCTATCCCTCTGCATTACCCACTAAGTTCTTGAACATTACCCACAGGTTCTTGAACAAAAACAATCCCACAGATGGTTGGTTTTGCCTCTGCTCAAGCCAGGACTAATCCACTGTATAATGTCACACATAGTATTGTGGCACACTGTGTCTGTCACATAAATGTCACATGCAGCATATGTATACACCTCTAGTCCTGTCACATGCATGTCATGTCATACACCTTAACTTGATACTAGAGCTGTGCAATCAAGCAGGAGAAGGTGGCTTAGGAAATCATTTTTTGAAAGTATTTTAAGGGGTTCTGAGGATTTTTGACAACTTACAGGGGGAAGGTATGTATAGTAAAGTTCACCTTGTTAGGCATTTTCAGATGCTTGTAATGACATCCTTTCTCCTTAAAGACTTCTTTTAAAGCTTGGGCAAATACAGGAGTTGATCCTGCAGATACTGTTTAAGTATGTGAGCTTGCCTATAATTAGATGTAAATTTGACAGACATCTCAGCTAACTCTGTATCAGCAGTCCTTATACAAGTATTTCTCTGAGAAGGTGTCTTCAAGTGCTTGTTGGAGGTACAATGTGGGGAGCAAGCCAGCCTTGAAAGTGTTATGAAAATCCACAGCCGAGTGTGGCTGCTGTGCAAAAGTGATGTGGCAATCCCCAAAGCTAGAGCCAGCACAGGCAAAGCCTCCTCTTTCCATGACTGTAAACCTGCAGCTGTCTCAGAATAGCCCAACTCCAAAGCAGTTTGTGCAGACCAAATGCTAAAGAAAGTATATATTTTCACACTGCTTGTATATGTGAAATTGTTAGCGAGCTCGAGCTGCTACCTTTCCTTATGAATGCATGGGTGAGTATCTCCTTATCATCCTTTCCTGTTTTCTGAACTATTTGATGTTCCTGCCTTACCTAATGCCTACTGCTTAGGCACTTAGAAAAATGTCTTGGTTATTCCACATGGGATATCCAGCTGCACAGACTGACTCCAGGGTAGGTTTTACCCAATTGCCAAAGCTGAGGGCTCTCTTGCTTAAGGAAATGTTAAAGGAAGCCTCATTTATTAAGAGAAATATGTTTAATAAAAACTGCTCCTTCACCTTGTCTCTGGTCGCTGAGAGCTGTGGCAGCACTGCAGACAAATGTCTGAGCTGATACTGGAACAGGTTTGTTTGCAAAGCCAAGGGTTGTGTGTGGTGCTGTTTCTTCATGCTGCTTTTAAGAATTTATGGAGTAAGAAGGAATCTCTGTAAAGAGAAGGATTTTTCTACAAAGATTGACAAGGCAGAAGGAATTCCTACACAGAAGTTTCTTGCCTGTTTTCCCATCTTCTATGTCCTACTGTATTCAAGTATTTTAGTTTTTACCGTCATCTGATTTGAGGAGAGGGTGGAGCTTATCTGTTTGTGGCTGAAGTGAGTGACAGTATTTACTTTGCTGAGTCCTTGTGGGTGGGGACAGAGCACTCCTTCACCGTGGGAAGAGGAGTAGAGAAACAGACGCCAGTTCTGTGAGTATTTTCCCAGTTTTGGCAGAAAGCTGTCATTAACGCCTATTTTCTCTTCGCAGCATGCAAGGAAACTGCTACTTTTTCCATTGTTGGTCTGGTTTTAAGTGTAAGGTGAAGTGCTCCATACCACACCCACCAGGAAAACACATCAAAGACCAAACGATAGCTGATAGCTGCTGCAGTAGGCTTAACTTTCATCAATTATAGCCTGCCTTGTTAGCGTTGACTTGGGGCTTTTGTATCTTAAAAGATGTCCTTACGTTGTTCCTTTTTGCATAAAATTACAATGGCACATAACTGAGTCCATCTTCGTTGGAAGTAAGGACATTTCTGAGGTTCCTCAGCAAGATTTCTGACAATGGAGTGTGTTCACATGGATTTACACATTAATCATCAATTTCATGTCAGTTATTCTGGGACTTCACTTACATGCAGTTATTCTTTCAGGTGTGCTACTGTTTTCATAATGTTTCCCTGGCTCTGAAGGTTTTTGACAACTATATATTTTGCTTACACCAGTGAGAAAAGTATGTCCTGCAGGAAGCTGGTGTAGCTAAGTAGTACAGCTCAGGAAAAAAACTATTATTTTTGGTATCTTTTTTGGGGGGGAAGCAATTTGGTACTGTTACTCTGTACTTTGTGCTGCATGCTAGCATAAACTGGTATTTTATATTATTTTTAAAAAGTTATCTGCAGGTGTCTTGCTTTGAGTCTGGTACCTGCACGCTTGTATGCTGCTGAATGTTTCATTGGGGTTTTAGTGTGTTTTATAAAGTATAAAGTTAGTAGTAGAAGAGACAGTATCATGTAACAAAGAAGACTCTAGATGTGATTTTACATGTCCATGGAATTTATTAAATACATTCTACAAGTAACCTTTAATATCTTTTTCAATAAATAGTTGTCGCAGTTTGTTGAGAAAGTGACAATGAATCAGTTTTCCAAAGAATATTTAGAGCCCGTAGGGCTTACAGAAAGGATCAAGTGTGATCTTAGAATACCACCTGCATTAAGAACATTCAGTGGTCCCAAAATGGACAACGAGCTAGTAGTATGCCACATGGCAAAATATATAAATTATTCGTAATTAAATATTTCAATAAATAATGGCGCAGTAAGAATAAAAAGTGGTTATACAATTTCTCTTAGCAAAGATTGCAGAAAGCTGGTCAGTTCCTGGCGAAATTCAGGAAATTTTTTCTGCTCATTGGTTTTACATTCCTTGCATGTAACTTTTGAGGAATCATGGACCTGCAATACAGATAATTTTATTGATTAGTGGTAATACTCTTGCTAGCTGTTTTTAACGATGATACATCAACTTTTGTAAAACTTTTGCTTTAACAAAAATAACCCTTAATATTTGTAGCCTGAAGAGTGTTTCTGAAATGCTACAGGCATCTCTTAGCCATGGATTTTATTTTAGTAGTGTGTCAGGGTACACTACATTCACCCCAGGGTCCTTCAGTCATAAACTTATGGCACAGTGTTTAAAGCCATTGCTGTGTAAATAATTGTTATGCTCCTAAAAGCCAGCTTTTGCCAGCATAAGATGCTTTGCATGATTCAGCAAAGAAAACAAATGTCACATTTTGTTAAATGTTGGCTTGTATAATCAGTAGGGCTCAAATCTGTTTTACTGCATTAGATTACCATGCAAGTAGATGTTGTCATATAGTTAATCTTAGGATGTTTTTGTATAAAACCCTGTATTTTCAGGAGTTGATAAACCCAGATCTTGATGCATAAACACGGTGATTCTGGCACGGTTTTTCACTAATACTGAAACACTTTTTATTTCCTTTTTTTTTTTTTTTTGGTAGCATTTGTTAAAGATTACCTACCTTAAAATCATTGAGATTCTTTTTGATATTTCTAAGATGTGTCTGTGTCTCCTCATCGCCTTTAGTATCTTCTATCAAGACATCCAGTTCTTTCAGGTAACATTGTAGAGTTGTGTTCTTGCACTCCTAGAAACAGTCAGCAAAATCGTTACATGTGTGACTTGTTTTCCTTGCTCCAGTTTTCCAAATCTCACTTCCCTGTTATTTTTACCCTCATCTCAGGAACTGAGCTGTTTGTTTTCTACAGTGCATTACAGTTCATTTGTTGCCCTCGAAATTCTATTGGAGGATGTTGTATGTGGCCTTAATTCTGTAGCTTTTGAGAAGTGAGTAATCTTTACAACACACTTGAAGTATTGCAATATCTCTTGGGGACACAAAGCTGCAATATTTGTTCCTAAACTGAGCTTTACTCCTGGTTGCCATCTGAAAAACATATGTTAGCAAACAAGTGGCCTCTTTTAGCAGCGTGTTCAGTCAATGCACTTTGGTTGCTCTATCTAATGTCCGTATCAGAGCTGCCTTTTGAACAGGGTAAATAACTTGATGCATCACTTTTGCAAGCTATTCAGGCACTCACTGGCAACATGCTACTGATCAGCCCCAAACATTTGCATTTAAGCCCTGGAGCTCTGAGACAGTCAGGTCTTAATGTTGCCAGCACAAGAGAAAAGGGACACAGTTAAGGAAGTGGTTGCAGAATCTGACTTTAAATCTGTACTGAAACAAAACTGTTGTTAAGTGAGAATTCTTCTGAATTAAAAGCTTACCAGAGGTTCAAAGCAGCTAACAGATAACTTGTGTAAAGCTTTTAACTGCTTCCCAGTACTGAATAATTAATGCTCTTGTTTTATTGTCTGATTGCATGCTGAATGAAAAACAGTACAAATCAGCAGCCTGTCTGCAGTAGAGCTGTTTTTGGGACGCTCTACATGGTTTATAGCTTGTGTATCCAGAGGGACTTGGTCAAGTTTTATTCCTGAAGAGAATTAAGTAGAATATAACTGAGTTTCATCACTGGTGGGATATAATGAAGACTTATGTCTTACACAGAACCAACCAGTGGATCTGCCTCTAGTTTAGATAAAATGTGGGTTATTTCATGTGGATACTGCTTTAATCTATTTCTTAAGTCTGGTTTCATTCTCAGAATTGTTCCTGTGTTAGAGTTAATATAACAGTATTGCCTCCTGCAAATCTTACACAATTTTTAAGTTGTTCATAAAGCACCTTTTTCTTGTGAATTCAACAATGTTTTAAGCAGGATGAATAGGAAGCATTCATTTTGTGCTACTTATTGCACAGAGCAGTGAGATAGTATTACATATCAGTCTTTTGATGTTTGAGCAGAAAAAGCAAAAGCAGAAGTTTCTTTAAGAAATTGCACTCCCTAAATTGACTTAAAACTGAGCAGAAAATTCAAACTCACCTGTTTGTCATTCGGTGTGTAAAAGTCAAGATAGTCCTGCAGAGAAGGGAGGGGGAAAGTTAATTTTTCTGAAAAAAATTACATAGAAAAAATAAATACAAATGAATCTTCAGAGAGAAGAAAATCACCACTTACATTCTCGATGTGTTGCAGTTCTTTTAAATCAGTTATTGAAGCTCTGAGAAGTTCCTGTTTTCCAGCGGGCGTTGGTTTGGTCGTAAGAGGTGCTCCATAAGCTGCAGTCATGAGAATTACTGCTGCAATACAGCCAAAGATGAGGACTTTGCACATCGTGTCAGTGTTATCTGGATGCCAGTATTAGAGTTGGGATGGACGGTGAGAGCTGATAAGTTGTCATTAAGCTGTTTAGTGTATTTATACTCTTCTTTCTGGGGGGAAAAAGATGGGGGCGTCATGAAGAAGAGGTTTATTACACATTTTTTCATATGTTGCACCTGTATGGCAAGAATCATTACTTTTGTTTTTCCTCTCCTGATGACACTTTGGAATTTTTATCAAGCAGAAGGGATTTTACCTATCTTCACTATGCAAGAGAAGCCCACACTCACTTTTGGCAGCCTCTCTTTGTGCTTTCTGCATGAAACACTTTTTCCCTCATGCACTGTCCCACTCCCCCATAGAATAGGCCACAGAATATATTCCTGCCATACAAAATGTTGTCCTAAAGGTGGATCATTTAATTATTCTGTTTATCTGCATCTCTCTGTCCTTTCACAAATTCTGGGGCATTGCTTTAGTGAAGAAGAAAAAAGCCATCTAATCTTAGTAATTGTTGATTAAACAACAGGAAGAAAGTTGGCTTCCTGTCTGAAGGTGGTTTTTTTACCTGTCATCTTTAGCAAAAGCAGTGTAAGCTTAGGTGCCTCTGTCTCTAGAGCATCAAATTTGAGACATTTATGAAAAGAATCCAGCAGAATTCCTTGTTTGGGGATGATAAACTATTTCTTCTATTGCTGTTTATCTTAATGCTATTCTTTTTTCATTGTGTGCAGCTTTCACTTTTCTCCAGCTTAGAATGCAAATGCACCACTCTAAAATGTTTACAGATTTTATTGCTGATACCTAACCCACTGCATCTTGTGGTGTGTATCACAGCACTGAAGCTGAGAGTAGGCAGTCGTTTGACACTGAACTCTGGCATAATATTGCTAAGTTGTTTTTCTTTTCTGCTTCAGGCATCTGTTGGCTGATTTCTTTGGGACGTGAAGTGTTTAAAATTCATGGTTTTCTTCATTTTGAGTGTAGATCTGAGCCAAATACTCCCCCTGCTGCCCAATAGGCTCTGACATTCTGTGAAACACGGTGGTTCTGCTCAGTGAATTCAGCTGCTGAAGCTGTGTGGAATAAATTCTGGCTTGCACACTGCTGTGGTTTGAAGTTTTTGATGCATTTAGGATGTGCAGGACCGGGTGGGTAACTATTTAATCCCCCATTGCATTATGGAGACCCACATTACATGTTCTGGTCATGTAATCAGAGTGGGTGTGGACCTGCTGCAAGTTTGTTAGAATACACTTTGACTTGAATTAAACACAGCCATTACTGGCATTCTTTTTATTAGTGTGTGTTTGTTCCTTAATCATTAACTTGGTGCTAATTAGCAGTGCAGTCCTGGCTCCTAGAGAACATCTTAATTTCCTGGTTTTGAAATAAGTACAAGTATTTCGTGTCTATGGTCATAGAGAAGTCCGTCCTAGTAACTATTGTAGCTTGGAGTATTTGTGCAGTCTCAAACTTTTTCTGAGACTGCATATTTTACATTTTATATTTGTGTCTTGTATTTATTCTTGGTAACTAATTTGTAACAGGAGTTATACCTGCAGAGATGAGCTGCTGAGCACTGGATTGTCAATTTTTCACCAGCATTCCAATGTTTTCTTTTTCAGGTCTTGGAGAACTTAGAAAAAAGAGAGCCTGAGCATTCTGTCAGAATATTTCAGCGAGTTTGCAGCCAGGTCTGTGCAAAATTGTGTTCCAAATTGTGTCTCTAGCTGTAGTCTAGGTGTAAATGGAATCAGCTCTTTATCTGTTCATTTTTTTCAAAGACCAAAAGAGCCTTGCATATCAAGGCAGGAGGGCAGAACCTGAATATGCAGCATTTAATAAATTTTGCACAGGAGCTTGAGTGATTCATTTCTGCTCAGCATAGTGCTGCAGGATTTGTGGTCCAGCAGGAGAAAACAACAGATCTTGTTCTGGCCATTTTTACTGGATTTACCAGGTGAGGAAAAGATGGCTGGGAATGTATTGATAAACTGAGAAACAGCAAAACCTCGGTTCCTGTTAACACACAACTTGATGTGCTGCTCAGATTTCAGTTATCCTTCTCAGTCTGTGCTCATATTTATTACTGAGCAAGGAATTATTTGGGATTTTACTCAGAGATACAGTGATTTAGATCCTCACCACTTCACCACAGAGTTGATGGCATTTTAACAGGAAATGAAGTTGCTCTTTTAAATTGCCCTGGAATCACAGAGGATAACATAATGCTACAAATGCTCAACTGGAAAAATCCTGCCTTTAAAAAGTATTGGGGCCAGGTACCAGTGATGGTGTTATGCTGTAGGATTTTTTAATTTGGTTTCAATGCACTATTATGAAAGGTTACAAATTATTTATATCTCATTTTATCTCTAAATCGAATATCATTACACTAAAACAATGTTATAAGAAAATGCACCCTACCTAAAAAGCTTTGAGAAACACTTCAAAAGCCTTGCCTAATTTTCAAGGAAGATTAATTGGCAGTAAAACACGTCTTTTAAAGGAAAACAGTATTTGTGGATCAGGGATGTGGAAAGAGAGAATGTTGTGTCCAGTTGTTGCTTTAATGTTGTTTATACTTTTGGTAGTACTTGTGCCTAATTTAAAGAATAAGAGCTCATTTTCTCTTTTAGAAAGTGACTAAAAGTAAATGACACACACTGACTAAACCCCTAATCTGTACAACTTCAAAGTCTGGAAAAGTTTTTACATAGGATCTGACTCCTCTCAGTTTAGACTTATTTTTTGTGTCTTTCTAATCTGAAAACTTGCATCTTTTTTTTTTTTTTCTTTTTTCATTTTCTGCCTTTGCAAATTTGATGACTGGTGAATTTTGGGGACAGGTTGTGGTTTCATTGAGGTATTTGGCATCTTGTTGATCAAGGTGCTTACCTCCTTTCCCCATCCCCAGAACAAAGCAGTATTCAGCTCAAGTGAATGTCTCGTTTGATGCTTTAGTTCCTGTGCAGGTTTTTTTTTTTCAGACTCCTGCTATAGAAGCACATTGTACAAAATTACTGTCAATAGAGTCACAGCAGAGTTTCTATGTCTGATGAAAGTGTTCATCAATTTTTTGATCATGGTGTTGATTTAACACTTCCTAGCTGTGTTTTAGAGGATTTTGGGCTAACAGATGTTGACTTCTACTTGCAGATCTCATAATTCTAAGCAATAATCTGTATAAAGTAAACCTTTAATATTCTTATTTTGCATGATAGGGAAATTCCTGGAAACGTTGAAGATTTGAATAAAGGATTGAGTGACAGTTGTCTTTCTTTGGATTTTAAGTCCTCAAAAGGACACATTTACCACTTCTTCAGCCTTTTCTTAGTCTTTCTAAGACTTTCTTTTTTCATCTTTTTGATAGATGCTACAAGTAGAGTAGTTTTCAGATAAATGCAGTGAATTCCATAACATATTAGTATTTGCAGGTAGGAGTGAATAATGGATTTAGGTAGTTGAACATTGCCGCTGATCAGGGACATTATTTTAGGAGAAAGTGCCAAAAAAACCCAGCCCCAAAGTGAGTAATTGTTAGAGTGAATTTTTCCTGCAAGAGTATCAGTGGGGTTTTTTTAAAGAAAGACTTCTGATTTTGGAGGCTTACCTAAAATGACCTGGAAATAGTTGGCAATTGGGAATCTCTTCACAAACCCAATGTTTGATGTAATCTTCCATTGCAAGGACCAACATTAAGACAGAATGCTTTCAAAATAAAAAATATTCTAGTTATAAACAAGCCTGTCCTTGGGGGAAATAACTTTAATCTCTCCTTAGGAGCTGCGTGACACATGAGGTTCATCCTTCTAAAAATCTTGTTTGTAATTGTTGAACAGGTGTGGATTTAGTTAAGGTATGGGGAGCCTAGTTGTTTCCTGTCACTATAGTCCACTTTCTCAAAAGTTTGCAAAGGTTATGAACTTCAGAGTCACTGTTTTTGTTTTCTGGTAAAATTTTGGGGTGAAAATAAAATGAGAAAGAGAATTACTGAATTATGGCTGAATGGAAAGTTAGGAAGGTTGATCAATAAAGGGTAAGAATTAGGGCTGGATGTAATGCACACTAAGATGGTGTGCTGTGTTTACAGAGGAAATAGTTTCATCATTGCAGGATTTCTGGGTGAACTTGAATGGCTTCTTTTTGTTTAGGAATAATCTATCTCCAGGAGGTCCAGCATATATTTACAAGGGTGGTTGGTCCTGTTTACTCATGTTCTCCTTTTACATCCAAATGGACTTTTTAAAGACTGTCTCCATAGTGCAGTGTTGCCAAAACTTTAATTGCCAACTTGCTCTTAGTACAGTAGGCACCAAAACTGCTAAAAGTGTTCTTGGTGTGCCCACACAATAATACAAGTGTTAACCTCTGCTAGTTTTGGTTCACACTTCTTTTTAGGTGCAGAACTATAGAGACTAATACAAATGCACTGCTGATGTGGCACAAATCTGTGAGGGTAAGAAAAATGGAGGTGTCCTGAAGAGAGGAAATCAAATCAGAGCATCCTGGTCAACTTAATAGAAAAAAGTGCTTTGTTGTGGCTGGAAAGAAACTGAGGGCTGTCAGTTACTCCGAGTAGCTCAAATTAGAACAATGCTTGTTTTCATTTTGGAATGAGAAGTGGAGAGAAAGCCCAAAGGCAAAAGATTTCTGATATTCAACATTATTGTTTTGCAGTGGAAAAGAGGCTGGTACATACACTGACAAGCCAGGTTATTTCCAAACTGTTCTCAGGGTCTGGATTACAGAAATGTATGATAAAATGCAAGTGGAAATTGCCCTCCTAGGTCAAAAGGCCAGTGTCAGGTTATAACCATACAGGATGTTAAGAGACTACAAACAAAGAACTGTGTTTTACCTTGCTGAATGCTGTGATAGTGCACATGGTAAGCAGATGGCCTAGATTTGTCACTAGATCGGGACAGAAGGTATTGAGGTACCACCTCAGCGCTGGCTGGCTCCCAGTTGTGCACAGGCATTGTTACGACATTGCTCCCATTGTCTCAAAGTTCCCTTTCTTGATTCCATTTTCCCTTTGCTCACTTTTCCCACTTGCTTCAGATTGGTTGTGTGGAATTTACTGGGGAGCAGCAGGGGCTTCCCCACACGTACTTATTTTTCCCACTGTCGTACCCAAGGCAAGTATGATATTCCTGTACTTCCTTGAACCACTCTTAGGACCCACAGCACAAATGTTTGGCAGGTTCCACACATCAGCCTTCTGTGGCTCTGCATGTTTTGATCCTGATTCTTGCTAGGTTTATTTGATGGCTTTACCTTTTGGTCCTGGTACTGGAAGGGGTGGTGAGTCTTTCTGTCTACCTGTGTGCTGTGACACTCAAAATGAAGTGGAACTTTGTCTACAAGAATTGCCCCTTTTCTGGCCTTTCTTTCCTGTTTTGCTGAACAAAACAACAGGAATTTGATTGGTTTTGTTGCCCTTGATTGAGCCCTTTGAAGTTCTGCTATTCTTGGGAAATGATGGGACTGCATCCCTTCCTCATCTCCTTCCCATCCCCTTCCCTTTCCTCCTCCCCTTCCCCACCGAAAAACAACTAAAAGTTGCCATTTGCTTTATCTCTGAGTGGGAGTTTTAAAGGATACCCCTCAGAAATAATGAACGCTAATGCAAATTTAATAGTGATTACAAGGGCAAATTTCTGTACTGATGACCTGGCATGACATGAATTTGAACGTAAAGCAGGAGAAAAAGTACCTTTTGCTGGGAAAATCCTCTGTGTCAGTGAGATTCAGAGCTAAGGAGTGCTCCTGGTTTTTTCCCTTTTACTCATGTTGAAAATCATTTTATTAACATAGATGGAGGAACGCTGTCTTTGGTCCTAATGCAAATGCTGTAGTAAACAAGCTGGATTTCTTACCTGTCTGCAATGCTTTGTTACTATTAAAAATAATTTTCCCTGTCTAGATGGGAGTTTTATGAGTTTACTCTGCATCTGTTCCTATTAGGCATAGCAGGTCAGTATCTCTGATTTTTTCAAAAACACTCAACACAAGTGTTTCATGTATAGAAAAATCATATTCGGTTGATCGGTAGAAGAACATCAGTACAGGGATCAGAGCTAAATTTACACCCTGCCCAAGGTCTCAATAATATGTGTAAGACATAATGAAAATTATACAGTATGGTAATAGCATATTTCATAATTCAAATCCTGCGGTGATTTTAGAAGAGTGCCTGCCCCAGCCACGTCATGACCCTGCAGCCGAGCGAGCCCCGTGTGTGCGTCACCCTCCATCCTGCAGCTGGGTTTTCTCAGAAAGGAAATGCACTTGCGTGGGCTGTGGAGGAGATCTTGGTGTTCTACCTCACCTCTGATCTGGACGATTGGGGTAGCACCTGTGGCAGCTCAAGCCCAGCCCTCAGCCTCAATGGAGAAACCAAAAGTTACAGTGTGCTTCTTCCCTTTGGTGCCTAAAGAGCGTCATAAAAGGCTCCGGAAAAATCCATGGATCTTGGTAGAAGCAAGTTTTTCCAAGGTTATGTTGGAATGGGGAGGGTAAGTTTTTGCAGTACTCAGCCAGTTAGGAAACTGAGAGCGTTAAATTCCAAACCAGTGGAGACTTCTTGGGTGGCAGAATTGCAAGAGTTATGAAACACTTCATACCTAGAACATATTTGCTGTCTAAATGCATGCACTGTTGTTGTTATTCATGTTATAATAATGCCCAGCCACGACCAGTGAAATCCAAATCCTTTCTGTTCTCTGTATAAATACGGAAGGACAGAAGCTGATGTTGCCTTACATTGAACGTGCTCCTAGGAAACCATGGGTAATAATAATAATTCCTAGAAGACTTGTGTTCAGCAGGATTAAGGTGTTAAGTCTTGCACATCAAGGTTTCCTGGAGTTTGGGAAAGATGCTTTTACATTTCTGCAGCTCTGGAAGCAGTTCACAGTGAGGCAAGACTGAACAGCACAGTAGCAGAAAGAATATAACTCATTTTCACACTTGCTCTTCTGAAGCAATGGTATGTACTTGAAGGAAAGTGGGCTAAAGAATCCGAATACCATAAAACCATTTGGTCTGACCTCGTCACATCTATTGCTATTTACTTTTGCTGACTAGTATTAAAAAGTGCAGGAAATAGAAACTTTGATCATGTCGTTAGAGGTTTCATAAGGGACCACAGTGATCTGATTAGAGTTTATACTCCTCCTTGATTTCTGTAATCTTAATAGAATAGGAGAAGTCTATTGAACCACAGAATACAAGTTTAAATTACAATGTGTTTTGGGTGATTTGCTGCTTCAATAGCCAGATATGAAGGTGACTACAACCTAGTGTGGAAAGCGAGTTTGAAATTTTACTGCTGAGTTCTCACTTGGTCTCTGGACTTTCTTCATGACAAATTTGGCAATGGAAGCAAAAGCGATGGAGAAATTTGCTGGGGTATTGGTCTTCCCACCGTTACTCAAATTACTGTACTTTTCATTTTCCATATCTCGCTGAAGGAAAGATTGACAGTGATTTATTGGTGGCAAGTGCATCATAGCAACTTCAGTCATATATTCCATAACCAAATGCATGAGAGAGTAAGCATTTGGTCCCCCTGCACTGTCCAGATCCAGATGAAAAATTTTAGTAATATAAAGGGTCTGGTATCAGTGAACAGGAGCCAAGAAGTCCCTGAATGTGTCACTTTGTGCCTATTCCATTTCAAAGCTTTTAAGAAAAGCATCTTTTGGATTTGGCATATTAGAAGTACAGCATATGAGAAGGGCTGGCTTCCATGAGGTGGAGTGGGGACCAGCGAATGTGTGATCAGTGAGAAGTTTGCTTTTTAACCACAGAAAACACCAGTTGTGGAAACAAGTATGAAAATGACTGCAGTTTACTCTATTTTAATCACCTAATTATGCTGCTGGCCAGGGAGTGACATTTGCATCCAAATGCTGAGGTGTTGCTTTCTGGAACAGGAGAGACAAGGGTGGGAGAGGAGGATGGGATGCACCAAAAAAAACTCATGTGAAAACAGATAACATGTATGCACCTTCTACCTGAGGGCAATGGAAAAGCAAAGGATTTCAGTCTGATGCAGGATGTAGCCCATGAATATCACAGAATATTCTCAGTTGCAAGGGATCCACCAGGATCGATTCTAGCTCTGGGCCATTATCACAGTAATGATAAAAGGATTTTCAGTGTATTTGTTTCACATTTAGGCTACAGGAAGAGAAGTGAACATACAATTTTGTCATTATTTGGACCCTAGAAAACTGCTATTATATTTATGCTAAATTTATATAATTCTTATTGCAAAATATTCTTCTTTTTTGGCCTTTGTTAGATCCTTGAAGATGGATCTAACACAAGCCATTTGTTTCTAAATTGAAGTATAAAGATTTGAGCCAGATATTGAAATAAAGTACCAGCCTTTTATCACTGGTTCCTAATCCCTACTTCCTAGAAGCATTTTCTGGTAAGTAGCTTTCCATGCAAAACAGGAGACTTTGATCAGATTTTGAGTGCCCCAGACAAAGCTCTTGATATTTCCAGAAGGAAATGAAACATTTATCCCTGTGAAACATCTCCTATTCAAAAGATTTTGTGATTATGTTTTGATGTAATGTGATTTTTATTTCTTTTTTTTTCATGTTTTGATATGAAGTTACCATCAGATTTTGAATCTTGCTGTTTTAAAAGGGAATTTAATGCTGATGGTTATTCCTGATCCTGTTAAGGTAGAGTAATTGGTTGTGGAGTGTAAGACTTAGCCATTGTTAGCATGAGCATCTGAAAATTGAGCTTGTTAATAGAATTATATGTATTTTTGGTAATATTTTTCCCTTTCTGGTGAGATGATTTTAGTTTTGGAATTCTGAGTCAGTAAAACACTTTATGGCTGAAAATTACATCCCCTGATGGCAGAGGCAACTCATTATACCATTTGAAAAGTGGAGATGATATCAGCTGATAATATTAGACATTAAAGTCTCTTAAAAATACCAAGAATTTAAGAAAATGAAAATATTTACTGTTGAATTAACTGACAAACTGTTTCCTAAAATAAAGTAGTAGAGGCAAGAAGAATATCTACTGGATAGAAGCGAGGAGTTTTTAGGGAGATGTCACTTCTTAGGATGCCAACATCTAGGGATGACAAGAGGATTCTCTGAGATTTTGTATCCAATAATCCATTTCCTACCAATGTAGGAGGTGTGAAAATGAGCTAGTGAGTTTTATTGAGTCCTACTACACCTCTTCGAGTTTTGTAGGGGTAATAGCAAAGTTGTTACTGTGCTTTCTGCCAAAAACACCAGAAGTGACTGAGAAGTGATCAAAAGTCACGTTGGTACAATTGTGATTTTGATTTATGTGAAAAAGGACTCAACTGCTGTGGAAAACAGAGTATAAGAGATGTAGAGATTTTTCTGAGGCATGTTGTGACATCAATACAAAAGTTTATGGTGGTTGTTTGTGTGATTGTTTGTTCGTTTGTTTGCCTTTACTCACAAACCAAAAATGTCATTCCTTAGAAAACATTGTTCGAGGCTTAAAAATTCAGGAAGAGTTCTCTGCCTTTCCACTCTTTATACCTAGACTTGCGCTATGTTGCCAGATTCATGGCAGAGCCCATGGATAGTTGTGTTGAGAAATTCTAGTTTGTAATGCACAGGGTAGTAGAAAGGCAGAAATTACGTGTACTAGAAATTTGGATCAGCTTGAATCTTTCTGCACTTAAAATTGAATGTGTTTGTGAAGTAGAAGGTTGTGGCTTATCTCACACTAATCAATGGCTGTAATTTTAGGAGGCTGTGTTAGGAAGTAGATATGCAAATGGGTGGTAATGTAGGTAGCTCTTGTACAAGGAAAGATTTTTTTGGTTTTTGTTTGGATTTTTTCCACATTTATTATCCTTTGAGCAACCTGGTCTGGTGAAAGATGTCCCTGCCCATGAGAAGGGAATTGAAACTGGATGATCCTTAAGGTGCCTTCCAACTCAAAACATTCTGTGATTCTATATTCCTTGACTTAAACATAAAGAAAACCTTCTATAAATTTTCTTCATTTCACATACTTACTATTCTAAATGTTAGGTTATCTTCCTATGCCAAAAAGGATCTCCCAGTATCTTACAATCTTAATGTGCGAAGCCTGTGTGATTGAGACAGATTTCTCTTACAGCACAAGATGCAATAGCAAGTCTGACCCCATTTCCTATCTTTTTAACAAAAAAAAAAGTTAGGATATAGAATACCTTTTGTGGTTTTGGTTGTAATTTCATTATTAACAAATGTGATTCATAGGTAGAACTTAGGGGTTTCCCCCTATGCTGTGTAGTAGATCCTTGCTTGTGGTAATTCAGAGTTTTCCCTCTCCTGGTTTTTTAGCTGGGTTATATAGTCTTAATTCTTCCTGTTCTCCTAGGTGACTGTATGTTAATTTCTTCCTTTCTGCCTGATCCTGATGGGTTTTTGTAGGATTACCTAGTGTGGTAAAGTGTGACCGTCAGCAGGGTTGTGGTTCAGAGGCTCCCATGTTGTCATTCTAGCTATGACACTGCCTCCCCCAGTGCCTGGGGAAGTTGCTGACTCTGCTTTAATCCTCATGAGTAAATGAGAGTGAAATTTCTCTGCTGCATTTTGCAGGAACTTGGTGCCTCCTTCTGAATAATCCAGTCTTAATCCTGATCTGACGGAAACCAAGAAGTGATTTGCATTGATGAATTTCTTCATTTTGTTGTATAGGTTTGAAACACTTATAAACTCTGTCTCCTGATTTTGGCTCTTTTTCCCCCCCCCAGTGAAATTGGTGATAAAATAATGCACTTTGGCTTAATAATAGTAGGAAGGATGACATGTAGTTCTGAAAAAACCCACTCATCTCCAGAGCATCTCTCTATTCCCAAAGTAATTTTATTACTTTATTACAATTATCTGTTGTATTGCCGTGTGGCTAAAGAGTCTTCCCTAATCCTGGTTTCTCTATCCATGTAAAATTTTACAAGTGGTTCTTTGTCTGGTATCTATGAAAATCGATACATTTAAATTCTGCATTCAGAGAAACTGGTGGAATATTTTAGGAGACATTGTGTATTTTATCATGTATCTCATAAAACAGTATTATTACTGCCTCCAGAACTCTTAGCTGTTTTTGTGTGGCTAAACAAAAATGTCAAAAGGTTCCACTTAAATGCCTAAGGAAAAAATAGAGAGTGAAACCAAGATCTGTGGGAGAGAAGTTTCTGATGTTAAACAGGAAGCACAAATATTCATCAGAAATGTTAGCAGAAGCATTATTAATAACTATACAGATGTACACATGTTCATTTTCTCACTCATTTCCCCCCAAGGATTCCTATTTTATTTACGGAAAGCTTAAAATTATTTAAGCCACCTAATTTAATATTTAAATTGGAAATAACGTGAGTCTACAGAAATAGTAAGCTGTCTGTGTGTTTGCCAAACAGCTGATAGGACTATCAACCAGTCCTGTAGCCTTGTAGCTTAGTGTTAAAAAAGGAGTTGTGTTTACTCTTTGACAACTTCAACACTGATATTATCTGAAGTTTGTGCTGTACATGGAGTTTCTTATTGTTGATGTTCTGTAATAATGCCCAACTCTTGAATATCAGTGTTAATTGGACAATTAGTAATGGTTTTCCTATTTTCCACACGTAGAATTTGGACACAAAGGTCCAAATATTAATTTTAAATCTGTGTGTACCTGGATATCCTCTGCAAATCAGTAGAAGCAGAGAGGGGAAAAAACCAAACCAAACCCACAAACAGCAAGTTCAAAATCATAGTATTTGGGAAAACTCCAGACGTGCTATGCAGTGCCCTGAAAATGAAAAGCATTTCCTTTGCTGCTGTAGATAAAAGGATTGTGTGGGGCCTCTTGCACTGCAGTACTTGTGAGAATCCTGAATTCTAAGTAGAAGTGAAAGGACTTTTACTTGTATTCAGAAATGAAGTTGATGTTTTTTTCCATCCAGAAAATGGTTGAAAGGTTGTAAGGACAAAACAACAAAAGAAAAAAATCAGAGTAAGAGTATGAGTAGGTCTTGACTCAATGTTTTATTATATTTTAAAAGTACAGGTACATTAGTCATATTCTCTGAAGGATTTCTTGTAAAAGAGCTTTGCTGTTTGTAAGCTTTTCCTGTGATTTTTTTTATTTTTTTTTTTAAATATAACTATTTTTTAAATTAGATGTATTGGTACTTTGGAAATTGATAGTGATGAAAACTGAAATTATCTGCTCCTGACTTTCAGGGACTCTGAGTGCTGTGAGCAGTGTGCAGAGAGCTGTGCAGAGGAAACCATTTCTGCCAGGGCTGGGCCAGTGCGTGGTTCTCAGGAAAGCCCAGGAGGTGACACAGGACCTGTTGTGAGGCCCCATCTGCTGGTGCCTCCTCCTCTGGCTGCTGCCTGTGGCCGTGTGTCAGGTACAGGGTGTAGTCTGTGTTCTCTTTGGGCTCACATCCCTCTGCTTTCACTCAGGGGGACCTATTCTCACCATTTAAATCTTGCAGGATAAGGTAGGAATTAAAACCCATGCAGTGCAAAATAAGGGTGAAGTACAGAGTAACAGTAAAATCCATGTTCGTTATGTTACAAAGCAGCTAAACTACATTAAATCTGTGTAAATAATAATAAAAAGGTGGGCCACTTCTGGTGTGATTTTGGGTATCAAAAGTCTGAGATCTGTTCACTGTCAGACTCCTGTTACGTGCTAGAACCCATCAACATGGCCAGTTTTTAGTTGGCCACCATTAACAGGTGGTAGCTGTCAGAATAATGTTTTATATATAAGCAACATTCAAATCGAGAAACAGAAGGAAATGGGATTTTCACCATGGTTTATAATGACAATTTAAAAATATTATTTTACGAATGTACGGGACTATATATCTGTCTTAAACTTAGTTCGGAATATGTTTATCATATCTTTTAAGACATGAATCATTGTTCTTTAACTGAAAAACTGAGCATGAATTATCCAAAGCCATGTGACTGTTGGTACAGAGCAGTTTCACTGGAGTGAACTAGTTGTGTTGGTGCTTTGTCTTGATGGAAAATAAGGAGATCTGTGGGGCCTGGGAAAGCACCCTGGGTGCTTTTGATTGTGAAATGGGTTATTGATGGATCAGTACTCATACAGAAACTTTCATAGAGGGAGAAGTTTTAAATGAGATTACTATCCATCTTTGTTCTCCCAGTGACTTTTCAACCTACAGTTTCTTCTATTCCACAGTGGGATTTACTGTTTGCTGTGTACCTCTGCTGCTCTTCATCTGACCTTTATTGCTCTGCTGCCCACTGAGTTATTCTTAAAGCCTATAAAAGGCATATGTGTCAGACTGGGAAATTTGCTGGAGAATTGTCTCAAACACTGAGACAAATCATATGAGAACCACACAGAACTAGCTAGAAAATATCTCCCCATCTCACAGAAGTGTCACTTTTTCAATTTTGACCTTTATTCCCCACTGTGTCACTCTGAAATGATCTTCAAAGCTTTCAGCTGTTTTAATTAAAAAAAAAAAACACTTAAGGAAGTGTGAGACTGATCCATAGCCATCAGTAGCCTGCGGAGTAGGCACCTCCTCTGGCATCTTGGTGGAGTGTGTCCAAATGAAGAAGCCAAACCAAGCAGAGCAGGGATTGGAGCCCAACTCCAGCAATCACTTCCCATCCCAAAAACCTGCCCTCTGCTTTGCTACTGTTTACATGCTTTTGTTTTTAACAGAAATTCCATCCTGGACCTGAGAAATGGTTTTTGCTTTAAAGTTTTGTCAGGCCATGGTAGTGAAAGTTGTAAAGTTTCAGTTTCAACAACTTGTTATCCTCCAGTGGAAAAACTTGCACTGAAAAATTCCCAACCCAGTCTGCTTCTGAGTTTGCCTTCTATAACATCTTTTTAAGGGAAATCTTCTGATGCAGAACTTCATGCTTCAGGAAGGATGTGTTTTAAAAGGCAGAGAGACTGGATCAAAGAAGTGACCCAGAGGAAATATAATTTGCCTCCTCACCCTCTCCCCTCCCCAAAAATGCAACTGTTGGGGACTGGCAGGGGGAAGAAGTGGGAATGGTTTAAGCCAACCCTGCCCACTGCAATGGGTGGAAAAGGAGCTTGAGGCAGCAGGCTCCTAGTATTTTGTTCTTCAGTGCCATAAAAAAATTCTTAATGCCAGGTCAGGTGTTTGGGAATTTGTACCGCACCTTTTCCACCACCTCTGGCTGCACCAGCTGTTACCTGGTGTTTGTTCAACTCTTTGTAGGAAAAATGAAATAGGAAAATTGAAAGAATTGATAAAAGTAAAATAGAACCCCCAAGGCTGTTTTTAACCAGAATTATTTTGGGTTTGAAGCAGCTGCAGTTAAACTTGGCCAGCTAAGCCTGTGAACCCAGGGAAGGGCTGGGATTGAGTTGAAAGAGTGGAGGAGGATGGGAAAAGGAAGAAGAATTTCTGAACTTATTCTCACCAAACAAAGCATAATCATGTATGATTGTCTAAACATATTCCTGTAAAGGTAAGGGATGGAAAAAACTAGTGGGAGGAGTAGAGTGTGGCAGCTCTATCTACATGTGGGATACCTGAAGGGAGAGGCAGTAAGTCTGTAAGGAATGCTTGGAACTGTTCATCTGCAGGTACTGGGTTAGCAGTTTAGAAATGGGCGGAGTGCTGCATGGCCAGAAGAGCAGCAGTGCTCTGTGCTGAAGGGAAGTGTGAATCTTCCAGGAATAGCACAGATCCTGTAAATTTCTTTGCTTGTTCTTTGTTTTCATGTGATGCTTCTTCTAATGGTAGCTGTGAGATAAGGTGGGGCACGATTTGCCACTGCCTTGTCCTGTCTGGTGTTAATGCAAGAGTTGTCAGGCACAACTAAAGTGGCTTCTCTAAAGGGGAGGTGGAGGATAGAAGGGAGGAGTAAAATGAATGAGGACTAAATTGTTTGGGAAAGAACAGAATATAGGAAGAAGCAGAAATAATTAAGTAGATGGCATTTGAACTGCCTGTAAAAGACAACACAGAAAGGGGAGCATTTTTAGTTAAGTCCCCTTTATAAACAGTATTTCCCTACATTTGAGGGTTTGTAGATTAATTTCTTACAAGCTGGGCGGGGCCAGGAGGAGGAAGAGGCAGTGAAGATCTCCTTTCCTCTCTCAGCTGCCTGCTGCCCTCTTGTGCAATGATCTGCTCTTTACACTGACACGTTTCCTGGCCATCCCTAAATGCAGTGATAAACCTGGAGTTGCTTCTCAATTTGATGAAATGCTGGATTTAGGGTGCCAACCTCACACATTTTTCTGTATTTCACCCCCTGCAGATCCTGTCCTCATATCAGCTGGCTCTGGCCTTTACCCCTTTGTCATTCATTGTCTCTACATTTTTTAAGGATTTAAGGGAGGATGGAGAGAGTTGCTCTGTCACAGTGTTTGTCTGATCTATTGTGATAAGCTTGATATGAAACCTACTATATCAGCTACAGCTGATTTGGGAGTGCTTCCCTCACTTCTTCAGCTTAAAAATGAAAATCTTTCTGACTTCCTTGTCAGAATGTTTTCCTGTGGCTGGTAAGGAATTAAAACTTTATATGGACCACTAGCATTATGTTCAACTCTTTTTCCATTTTAATGGAATTGTGCAGCTGATGATCATGCACCATCTCAGAGTCTGAAAACTCCCTTGATAACAGGAGGGAAGCTGGAGGGAAGTGTAACAGAATGAAGAAAGGGAACTGGAGTTGGGAGAACAAGTGTGGGAAATTAGAATGCGAGGAAGAGGGAGAATCAAGGGTGGGCATGGAGAGAGGACAGGAAACAGTAGAGAAGTTTAATAATAAAAAGTGAAAAGAGGTAAAAGTAAGAAGATCCTTTACAAAGAATCTAAAAAGAGCAGGAGAACTCCTGATAGGTTGTTGGACAGTTAATGAAGGGGAACATGGACACAACCATTTGTACAGCCTGTTACAAAGGGAAAGGAGCTGCTCAAGAGCCGAACTGGTGTGGTAAGGAATAGCTTTAAACATGCTCTTCAGGATGTTACAACAAGCAGCAACACAACTGAACCTTCAGCTGTGTAAACAGGAAAAAGGAAAACTAAATGGGAAGTAGAGGACATAGTTATTATGTCTGTGGGGTGTCTCAAAGCTCACTGTCATGAGAATGATACTCAGCTTGCTTGTTTTGTATCTGGACCTGCTTTGAATTTCCAAACTGCCGTCAAAAGGTGGCAGTACAGCCATGGAGATCAGCAGCTTGGGCAAAGGTGTGAGTCGGAAATATTCTCTTTCACCTTTGCTCCTGTTGCAACATGGTTCATCAGCACAAGAGCAAAGCAGAGAACACTGTAGGCAAGTTTTGTAGCTACCTGTGAGAAGTATTCCCTGTGGGTTTTCCCACTGGATGGAGGGATCCCTTCTGTCTTTGCACACAAGAAAACAACAGGAGTTGTGTATCCTGAGATTCATCCAGAATTAACTATTAGTCGAGTCTGACTCCTCTGCTCACTCAGTGAGAAGCAGAAATATTCAGGAACAATTCACCCCACTGCAAACCAGGTATGTGATACAAGTAGCTGGAAAACTTACAGGGAAGAATTCCCAAACAGACAATTACAAACGTAAGTTTTCAAAGAAAAAAACAAGAGAAAATTATATGAGCCAAAATTGTTTAATATCCCAGTCATATAAATTAATCAGACCACATAGTCCTCAGTATGAACATTCCCTTTACAGAAATGCAATAAATAATTAAATTAGATTAGTCAGTTGGTATAAAAATAAAGAACCTTCTCAGGAAAAGTAAATATTATACAAAATTGTATATACCATGCTAAAACACATCTCGAAGTGCCTACAAAGGGCACTTATGATCCAAATCATAAATATATGTTAAAGCCTCCCTGGGAGGTAATGAGCTTTTATGGCTTACATGATTTACTCTGTTAACGAAACACACGTTGTTTCTGCAGAGTGCACTTAGTACAAAGACAGTTCATCTCATGAAAGGAAATAAGTCAAGAGGGTGTACACGTTTAAATTTGTGATATCTGGTCCTTCCTAAGGTCACAAGTTCCTCCTGCGGCATCTTCATTGTTCCTTCTGAGAATGCTGGTGCAGAACAAGATGGTGTCTTCTTGAACACTGGTTTGTCCTGCACAGATTTCCTGTTCTTCATTCATCCTGTTCTTCCAATAGCACACCCTGACTAATACACTCAAGTCTTTGATAACTGACAACTCAAAGAGTGAGCACGAGGCCACACATCTTGTAAATCAAAGCGTATTTGAAGCACACAGTGATTGTGGTGACACTGCCCAGAGGTGTGGTGTTGGCCAAAATCAGCTGTGCTAATTTTGTGATTAATATTCTCCATACATAGCTGGACTGGCTTGTCCAATAATTTGAGTTTTCTGCAAGATCTCGGCGCAGTTAACCCTCTAAAGTTACATTTGTTGCAATTTCTCACTAGTTTCTTGTATACTATGAAGGAGCATTTTAAATTAAGTTGTTCTACAGGTACAAGAAATAGCTTCTATTAATAAACAAGTATATTATGTTTAAAACAAGAAAGAATAAGCTTTAGCACTATAAGGTCCATAGTTAAAAACAGGGAAACAAGTCACTAAACAGAAATAGGTGCATTACTTACTGCATTACATGCTGCCTCTTGGACAAAACCCAGACATTGCTGTGGGGTAGGCAGGAGTACCTAGTTAGCTTATGACATTCCTGTAGGGAATTGCTTTTCATTCATAAAATGTCCATCCCAGGTACAAAAGTTGCTTCTCAATGCTTTATAATGATTGCTAATAAATATGTAATAACCATGTTGTCTTTGTCAGGGCATGATAATCCCATTTCATCTGCGCAACAAAGATTTTAACAGGCTCTTTTAGAATAGTGATTTCAATGCGCTTAGCAAGTTACTGGAAAAGACATTTACAAGTAAAGAAATGCATGCTGTACTCTTTGCACAAAAATAAAGCTCTTTCTCCAAAACCCTGCACATGCAAGTATTCCATGGAACTGCATGAGAAGTGCTGGTTTACTGGCTGGATTTCTAGGACTCACCTAAAAAGGCACTTAGTTCATGATAAAGACATTCAGTTAAACCCCTCCATAAAAATATAAATGTAGAAACATCAGCAGGTATGCTGCAACTGCAGGACATGCTTCAATGTTTTCCCAGTTGCTTTTATCCAAATCTGAAATTGAATTTTACCCTTTCTCTGCTTCTGTAACTTTAAGATCTGTTGCAGTTGCAGCAGCAGCTTTGCATATTGCTCACTGATTGGTGATGAAGGGACTTTATGGGTAGGTGAGTCAGAGAAATGGGAATAGAAGGTGCAGAAAGAACATCACTTAAACCTAGCTTGATTACTTACATATGAGTGGTAGTTCTTTTCTAGAATGTTAATTCTCATGCAGTAATGATGAAACATTGAGGTATGAGATAGAACATGACACAGAGGGAAAGCGGCTTTTGAAACAGAAAAAGAAAAGGAGAAGAAAAAGACTAAATCAAAATGGCCATCACCAGGAACAAGGAGAGTTCACTGGGTTTGTTGTGTCCTGAGGATCTTCCTTCCTCTTTCTGATGTACATTTTTGAGAAGGTTCACATTTCAGGGCAGTGAAAATGTGGAGGCAGCAAAGCCTTTTGTATTAGTTTTCCTTTAGGCTGACGACATTGGTAGGACTGGAAATATTTTTAATACTACCTCATTATTTTTGGAGGTAACTACGCTTGTCATTTTCCATCCTAACACTTGATGCAGTTTTCCAGTTTCCTCTCTTTACCACATTTCTACTAAGTAGAGAGAAAATTAGATGAAAGGTTAATTTTTTACTGGAAGGCTTTATGCTCTTTTCCAAGATCAGTTTCCTCATGCGTGGCTAATATCTGTTTGGGGTAAATTAACAGTTATTGCTCAGATGGAAGAACCCGGAGGTTCAGGATCATTGTCAGCAGAATATGCTGGTATATAATTAAGTTGCTAAAACTAGTTTTGAGTGCTGTAATACTCACTTTAAAAAAGTTTCAGTGGTGTTTCTGGCCATAGTTCCACAGAAATGCTCAGGATTCAGGAGCTGTACAGGAAGGTTTCCACATCACAAGAAACATGACAGATTTTTTTAAAGAAAAAATGGCAAATAAAACTTAAACTGTTAAAATTAATCAGGAGGAGAGAAAATGAAGTGTTAATAGTACATTAATATGAGGGTAAATACTGTCCTCTGAGACAGAGCAATATGCATTAGAGCTGCTTCACTTTGACTAATTGTCAATTACTCATTGGACATTTTGTAGTGGCTGCTTGTACCAGTCTATCATGCCTCTGCTGTATCTATCTTGTTAAGCTGGGGGAGCGTAAATGAAATTCCATTTTCTGAAACAGGATTTCCCCCCCAGAATCCTGTATCTCCACTTAGAGCACATGGGTTACATCTTTCCCTATTGAAATCAGTGGCAAATGTGCCATTAACTTCAAGATGTTAATCACAGCCATACAGTATGATTTGTAAATGTTTTTTCCAGTATTTAGAAAGATAGTTAAATGCAGAATATTGTTCTACAGTTAGCTAAGATACAGTCTAAGAACTTATAAATAAAGTTCTGTGTGTGGTATTAGTAAATAAAGAAATCAGTCCAAGTAGATTCCTTGGAGGTTTCAAAGTCTCTGGTAATTTTTCTGTTAATTTTCTTGAAAATGTTGCAGAAATCTCCGCATGGGATTCAATTAAGATCAAAGCAAAAATACAAAAGCAACCATCTCATGTATTTAGCAGAAGGTAACAGTTAAGTCCCTTACAAGAGCTGATTTTTTTTGTGAAACTAGAACTTAATTTTCACTGGAAGATGGAGCTACGATTACTTTCAAAACAGCGTCCATCTTACAAATACCCATCCAAATAAGACTGCTTAATATTTTGGGAGAAGCTTTCACTTACCACACACAGAGAACACATCATAATAGCACTGAAAAGTATTTACATTTTTTCACATCTTAAATATAACATAGTGTCTGCTTTAAAAAGTAGATTTTCAGTAGCCTTCAGCTCTGGTGTGTCCTAGATTAGTTCTTGAATAGCTGTAAAAACAACACATTGTTAGTAAGGATGTAAAATAAGGATATCTGTAATGGTTTGCAAAATGTCAGGAAGCATCCAGGAGGAATCAACTCTGCTTACCATTTGCATTAGATTTGCAAAGCCCTTCAAAAACTCTTTGGGTGTTTTCTTCTTGTAAGATTCACATGTAGACTCACACTGCTGGAAGACAAAGAGCATCATGACACTTCTAAACAGCACATCCTAAATCAAACCTCAGGCTTTCTCACTGAAAAATCAAGAGGGTTGTAATCAATGCCTTTTCTAGCTGGAAAAGCTTAGATATAAGCCCTTTCAAAAGGGAAGGAATTTAGTAATGACACCTTTCATTCACATATTTCTGCAGTGATCCTTGTCGTTCTGCCAGCACATTGTGTGGTTGCCACATACGTGCATGCGATTGTTTATGGTCACAGGGAATGCCTCTCTCAAAAGTGCAAAAATTGAACTTTTGTATTTCCAAAGTAAGAAAAAGCAGCTTGTTTTTTCTAATAGATTTGCTTTCTACAATTCCCCCATTGCAGGGGGCATCTGCTATAGAAAATAAGGAGCAATGATCACGATTATGAGCACTGTGAGGAAATCCTACCTCTCCAGACTCTCTGTAGGTCAGTTTGCTCACGAGTCTAATGGCTTTGTTGAACTCCATATTCTCTTGGCTGCTCACTGGTTGTAATTTCTGGATGCCCTTCGTGAAGCAGGTCACAGCTGTGTGCAGGCATCCCTCCTAGGGCAGGAAAAGAAGGAACTGTTTTCAAGTCAATGTTGCAGCACTTCTTCCTGCCTATGTTATGTTGTGGTCCATGTGCAAAAGAAGGCATCCAGGATATTAACTAAGAATATTCAACTGTACCTTTTTTTTTTCTTTTTTTTTTTGTGAGCACACTGTTCCCATTTTGTCTTTGCTGTTGCTGCTGTTTATTCTAGTTNATATGCAAGAGATATTGAAGCTTTACTTTGCCTGTTCTTGCATAATTACTTGATTATTTCCTAACAAAATGAATGTGCACTTGGCTATTAATCATGACAGCATTTGAAAAAAACCACTTCTGAAGAGTAGATCAGTTACGTGTAGTGGGTTTTCACCTACTAAGGCACCAGCATTTTACGGTTAAAAAATTACAACTATCTCTCAGTGCTATTTGTGGGAATATACTTTTTTTCTTCCTAATTTTTGTGCCCTTTCTAATATTGCATAGTTAATTAGACTTGACGTAGAACTGCACGTTTTTGAATACTATTGAAATGTTCTTGCATGATAGCACGGGAAATCAGTATAGAAACTATCCCCAAAACTAACCTAACAGTCAACAGAGAAAGAAAAACAATGTTTACTGAAGCCAGTTTCTAAGTTGCTTTCTGTTTTCCGAAGCAGGAAGCTGCTGATTACACATATTAGAAAGGCTCCAAAGCCATCATCCCTATTTTGCATACCAGCAACTACCCAAGATGAGTCTCATCTGCCTTATGAGATGTTGCTGCAGTTTGCTGCTTGGGCAAGGAAACTTCATGGATGTTGCTTGTAGCAAATTTTGCTAGCAACATTCTATGTTGGTAAGATAAAACATTTTATTTTCCTTAAAAGCCCCACGTTTATGTTTGTTGCAAGCATCTTTACCGTAACCGGCCTTGCTGACTGGAAAAAAAAAACTACTCGTCTTTTAAAGAGATCGATTTTCCAGTTGAAACTGAAAACATTTTCAGTCTCATCCGTGCTGAGCTGAGAAACCAGCATTTCTCATCTGTGCTGCCTTTTCTGTTTTGCTGAGCTGTCAGTGATAGCTGAGGCAGCCAACGGTCAGGGCACCGCAAGGATTGTGGGGCCCGGCGTGGTGTCACAGGCTGAGCACTTTGGGGATGAGGCATGAAAGAGCACAGACCACTGTAAATGTCTGATAGGTGCTAGGCAAACATGAAAAATATTCATATGAGGTGATTTGCAGCAGCACTCTGCCTCTGACTCAAACTAACTTTATAGATGAGCCCGTAGAGCCCTCGCTTCCGGAATTAGTGCTCGGCGGGGTCAGATACGAATCCAGGGTACATCAGCGCCGTGTCGCAGAGTGCCACTTCAGCTGCAGTGCTAGTCACCAGCAAGAGAGCTCCTTTGCCCTCCAGGCTGGAATCACCTCAGCCTTAGCACTGCTTTTTCAGCCTCAGCCTATTATCCCTTGAGTTGATGTCCTCTTACCTCTCTTTATTCAGAGGAAAGGATACTTCATGGTTGAGGGTACAAGGAAATTTTGTGGGGTTGAATTGGGGCTAACAGTCCACACAAAGGAACCTCAAGAAAGCCAAAACAGGGATAAACCACTTAATCTTGAATGTTGTGATAAGTAGTTTTCTTGTTGAGTATTCAAGACAAAATGAAAATCTGGCATGAGCGGGTTATAATAAAAACAATTTCAAATATTTTGATATTTGAAGTGCAGTTATGAGCGACTTTTTATTAAATTGAGTTTTACTCAATGAATGAAGGGTATGATGGCACCTAATCACCTTGACTGCCGCTTTGGCACACTAATTTGTACTTTAATCACACTGTAGGATGAAAAGTTTGTTGATTTGGTTGCTGGTGATAATTAATGTTAGGACACTAATATTTTTTTACAGGTTTGTCATCAGAAGCTGAACCTGTATCAACTTAATATCTTCTAAATATGTGAATTCTCTGTCTTCTCTAGTATTCAGCGGAGGCACTTAGGACCTGCCAGAATCAGACAGTAAAGCCCTAAGCAGCAAGTGAACTGTTGTCTTCCTTCCTGAAGTGAGCAGGACTTTTTTTTAAGAAAAAAACCCCAACAACCTCATTAAGCACTTAGTCACTAGTTGTATTTGCTTAGTTTCAGAGGCAGGGGCAAACACTGGAGTAAAATGACAGCTAATAATCTCCTCCTTTTCACTTTGACACCACAAGTTAGAAAGAGTGTCAGTGAAAAAAGCCCAGCAATGAGTCTGTGCACTGCAGTTGTTTCTAGCAATGCAAAGGAATGTGTCTGATTTGGTCACACGTCTCTATATTTTTTGGCAAGTAAAACATGCACCCAGCTGTAAAGCCTAGGAGGAGGCTAACCAAAACCTGTGTGAAATGAGGTGAGTTTTTTTCCTTTCTTCTTCTAGTTGCTTTGCAAGGGAGTTTAAACTCCTGAGCAGATAAATTTCTAAGAATGCCTGCAGCTTTACAGCATAATAATGCATAGTGATAATTTTTATGTCAGTCAAAGTCGTTTGCACTTCAAAATAGTTGTCAGTGCTCAAAAACTTAAGACAACTGGTAATGAAAGTGTAATATTAGATAGCAACAGGTCACTCTAGACCTTTTTTGCATGTTGAGGGATTATGAAAGTAGGATGCATTTACCCTCTAAGCTTTTAAGACATGATGTTACTGTGATTGGCATTTAATTTCACAGTACGTTCTGCATCCTGCCACTTTTGAGAATGTAGACTTGGTGGCTCTTACTGTATATAGGAAGTTCTTAACCTTGGAAGATGCAAAATATCAGCACTAAATAATGCATAAATAAATGTCTGCATTAAAAATAAGATTCACAGGGAGCTGCTCTTGTATTTTTAACTAGTTACAATCCGAAGAGAATATTTCCAAGTGCAGTTTTGTCTTCCCGTTGATAGCACAACCCCTGCACAAACAGCCTCAGAGAGAGCAGTGTGACTGCATATGAGAGAGAGGAAGCACTCTGTGATACAGCCTTGCAGTGCCACTCCTGGCATTTAGCTGCAGTGGGAGGCAAGTGGGTCAGCTCAGCCAGGCTGGAGCTCATGGCAGCTGGAGGCACTTCCACTCCAAAAACCTCCATCCCCAAAAGCGCTGCTGCTCGTCTGGCTCTTGTATGAATCCTCCCTCTCAGCACTATTTCATGAGTAAATGGAATATGTGCAACTCTGAATCTATGGGTGGATTATGATACACGTACAATAGCAAAACAGTAGTTGAGATGCCAAAATATAAGCACTTCTGCCATTAAATATCCAGATAAATAAGCTTTTATAAAGTATTTTCCTACTCAGTCTAGCTTGCATTAAGAGTACTAGGTCAGAGATGCGAAGAAGAAGACATCTGTCGTTTGTCAATGGAATAAACCAGTACAAAATCAAATTGATATAATTATGAAAAAAATGTTAAAGCAGTCTCACCACAGGGTTTTCTGGTGTATGCAGCAATTCAGCATCCTGAAATAAAACAAATCTAAGTTAGAAAGGTTTTGACATGTGAAAGTGATGTCCCTCACAAGATATGTACTAAGCAATACATAATGCTTGAAAGTAATTTCAATATTGTGACAAATACCATCACTTACCTTGTCTTTCACCATGGTTCCTAACTTGTCAATTGTCTTGCGAATCTGTTTGTATTTTACTCTTCTGGGTGAAGCTGCAGTCAGCACCATACTGGAGCAGAAGAAAAGCATGCAGAAAATAACCATCCTCTTCATCCTGATGAGTTCTGTTTTAAAATGTGCCAGGAGCAAAGTTGTGCTGTTCAAGTGTAACACTCCAGTTTGAGCTGTGCTCAGGTATGCTCTGCACCTACCTATATATTGCTCCCTGCTGGAGATGGAGAACCCACCCATTTCAGTTTGGAAAGCTTTGTAGAATGGATTAATGAGTAACCCTTTTTTCTTTTCCACTGGCTAGGTGCATGTACGCGAGCCTGTGCGTGGGGGGGCAGGGATTGATGGAGTGCAAGAAAATGTGCCCCATCTGCACATTGGACAGGAAAAAAAGAGAAAAGGGTGAATTCCCATTTTCACTTTGAGTCAAGAAATGAACGTACTAAAAAGTATGTGCTTAGAAACCACAGGCCTAGGTAAACAAAGATTCTGCATCTTTTTCCTGTGTCATACAGTAGCGAATCTCTTCAGTCCATCTGTAGCTCTTCTATACTGTTCTGGAGAAATATGACAGGACTTCTTTGAAAATTCAAATGTATTTGTCTTACTTTATGGCTCTAAGGAATGTTTATTAGCTGGTTCTCCCTGACATCTCTGAGCTGCAAGTTTTGCATTCTCAGCTTGGTTTCTGTGAGAGTTGTGAGTAAAAGCTCATCTTAGCATTTAAACCACCCGAAATTTTCATTGTATTTGCTTGGAACCAATAGCAGATATATTAATAGCATTGTAGGGGGCATGTCCACTGGGGGGTGAAGGTTGCAGGGAGAGATGTTGTTCTGGGAGAGATGAATCCCTGGACCACGCCCATTACCAAGACAGGAGAAATACTGGAAGAGCAGGAAATAACTCCTGGTGAGTCAGTCCCAAGGGACAGTATTACTTGTGGCAGCTAAGCACATTAAATTACATCCTTCAGCAGCTAGGTTTGAGGTTAGTTTTGGAATTTAATCTCTTCAAAGAAGAGGTGATAGTGAAACCTGAGAATTCTCTTGAGAATCCAGAAGTGCACTTGTTCTGGCTGAAATCCATACAGAAGTCTGTGCCAGCACTAGGGACTTATTGGACTACCAGCTCTAGGAATCAGTTGATTTTAAAATCACTGAGCTTAATATTTCATCACAGAAAGGAAAAAAGCAACTTTAAATGCCTCTTACATATTATCATTAATTAATTATTATCAATACCATTAAAAGGTTCTGGTGTGAAATTAGTAGAGGGCAGTTAAAGTCACTTGGGCACCTTCACTGCGGTGAATAAAAAGATGGTCATGTGTCTTTCAAATTAAATCTTTGCCTGTGAAAATCCAAAGGTTCCAGATGGCTTTGGAGATGCTTTACAAAGTTTGCAGAGAGTTTGGACAGCAGCTGGGTGTGTGGTAATCTGTGTAATATGCTGACATTGAATCAAATGCATTTGTGTCTGGTGGGTAACTCTGGGCTGTCAGGCTGGGTCACTTGTTTATTATTCATTTATAAAGGAGTGCTTAAGCTGGTGAGAGCTCTATCCAACACACTCTGGCATGTTTGTTTTCTGTGTACAAACCATTATTTACACTATGCTGTTCATGTGCTTAAGTCATTTTTCATCTTTCAGAAAATGAATAGCTTAAAGGAATGGATTTTATGGGTGTATGTGTAGATACACGTAACTGCACTCAGAGTCTCATGCATGCATACACAAAATCTTTCCTGGTGAAAGGGGTAGCTAATCACACCCATTAAAACAGAAATCCTGAACAATGAGAACTGAAACAAGTAAAAAAAAAAAAACGTTCTTCTAGTACACAGTCTAAAACGTAATTCCTTGAAGAAAAGGTATTGTAATGATATTTTAATTTTTTTTTTCCTATGGGCATGTCTTGATATAATTTTAGATAAGCAACACAGCTGCACTGTGAAGTACAGAGGATCTCAGTAGGTTTTATTTGAAATGTCTGCTAATTTATCCCTAAGGTTCATTAATGGAAATCAACAGCATCTTTGGTTTGAGAAACCATACGGTGACCAATACTACTTCTATCCTCCCTTCCTCCATCCCATTCCTGTGAAGTGTTGCAAAACTTTTTGTCTGTTGTCCAACACCTCCCTGAGGCTGCTGAGAACGTGGAGCGATTATTTCCGGTAGTGGTGTTCTTTACACGAAGAGGGCACTTGGCTCTGCTCCTCTTTACCATACCTTTGCTGTAGGTTGTTGCCTGGCAACGTGGATGAACATTGATTTATCCTCAATCCACTTTTTGACTGTACTGTTGGAAGTGTTCATGGTCAAGGAATGGGCTGGTTTTGTGGGTAATGTTTGCTTCTACTTCTTATTGTCAGGATTTCAACTGTGGATTCTTTTGGGAAACTTCTTTGAGCCCAGCTACAGTAGGTGGTTGTGCTTGCTCTGTCAGCCATTTATACATCTTTATTTGATTGCTAGGTTGGAAACTTTCCACTTGGGTGTGTAAAAGGACTCTATTAGCTGTGACATCATGTGGTTGGCAGTGTTTCATGCAGAGATCACTGCAGGTTGTTTGCTGGTGCAGACAACTTCAGAACCACTTAAAAACTTCAGTTAATGCACAATGCAACTCTCCATGTGTTTTCAGAAGCACAGGGCTTGAAGGGACAGAGGCAGGTCTCCACCAAAATCATGGGAGGTGAGATTGCTCTGTCTGAGCTACTCCAAATTAAATCAGTTAGATCAGAGATTAGTTTTAAACCTGGTGGAGTAAATGGGAAGTTAAACAATGGGCATTTGACAATGTGGTATCTTGTATTTGCATATCAGGTCTCTAAAACTGTTGTATAGTCTTCTGGTTTGGGTTAGAGGCTGTAAGGCCACAGTGATTGCTTCAAGGAAGGCATCCTGACAGAGAAAGTGAAATGCAAGGACAAAGGAGGACTTCCTCTATTGTCTAGTCAGTGGAGAAAACTCCTTGATATCCCTCTTATCAGATAAGAGTGAGCAACAAGGTTTTTCAATACGTCACTCCTCTTTTGTGGCTTAGGAACATGCTGAGTCAAACAATGACACCCTCTCTCACACTGCCGCCGGCCCAGCCCCACAGGGATGGCTGGAAAGTGGAAATCTGAGAAACCTCCCAGCCCAGCCCTGCCAGGCCGAGTTTCGGCGGTGCCACCCAAGAGCTGCATGACTTCGACCCCAAAAGCCCGGTTCCCCCACCCACATTTTCCTTTACAGGAGAGCTGAATGGAGGCTTTTCCCATGGCTTAGTCATTGCTATGGCTCAGCCAAAAAACTCTGTAAAGTACAGGGCTGCTTTCAAAGAATTGTTACAACTTAGGTTTGTGAAATTTCATGTGTGTACTATCTGTGACTTGGGGGGATTGTAAGAGACAAGGGAGAGTTATGCTGGAAAATGGGAGACTAGGAAGAGGATTCGTGTTAAACAGAAAAACTAGTCTATAAAATATTTCTGACAATTTTGCAAGTTAGTTCTACCCCCTTGCAATCTTATTTTCCTATGATAAGCTTTGGTATAATTCTTTGGTATTTTAACCTTGCTTTGAAAAGAGAAAATGAAACCTGGGGGAAAAATCTATCCTCAACTCACATTTGCTATAAAAATCAGAGTAAATATAACTCTGAATATGGAGACAGACACTAACATTTTAATAGACAACAATATAAAACCATTTACATTCTTCATAATGTTCCTCCAGAGTTAACTTGTAGCCAATTTCTTTCCTCTCCTGCTCGTAGTCCAACCCAGTGATGCTTATTAGGCACATAGTTTAATGTATTTGTGTCCTTCCCAACTACTAACAACAAACTGTACTGAGAAAACATCCTGTCAACCAGAGCCCAAGACAAGCTTAGACCCACTCTGACACAGAGCCAGATATTCAGAAGTGTCCTCTTGTGGGCACATTTTTTTAAGTCTCCTTTAGTGCTGTGAGCAGCTTCCCACCTCCTGGGTCACACCTTTCTCTGAATGCAGGATGGAAGAAGCCTCCCTGGGTCACCAAGTGTGGTATTCTGCTACTGCAGTCATCCATGTCATGCAGTTCCTTCATGTCTCAGCTAAAAAACTCCTGCATAAGACCTGAATAGTTCAATCTCTGTAACAGCTTAGAGCTGTGCCTGAGCTGTGTTCCAGCTTCTATAGAGAGCTTCATTCTTTGCAGTACTGCTCATAATCTTTCCCCACTACCCGAGGACAGCCACATTCAGAAGACAAGGCAGCAGCTGACAGGATGTTTGGCTACCACAGTTCTCTTAAAAATGTGAGGGCAGAAAGGAGTTGTGTTCAGCTGAAAGCCACAGGTGGGGAGAGGCTGGGGCAATGAACAAGACAAGTCATTGCTCCTGCTCTGTGTGGCAGCCAGGACTTCTGCTGCTCGGGGGCTTGAAGCATGGCAGGTCTGCAGCTCTCCTTGTGAAGAATGGCCCACAGAACACAACCTTTCTACCACTGAAGTGTTGTCTGTTTGTCAACATTCCCAACACATTTCCCAATGATTCCACTAAGAGACAGGCCTACAGTGTGAAAAGCAGGGATGTGGTAGTGCTGACACCCAATTGTGTGTGTCATGTTAATCCCAAATGTTGAGGAAGAAAAATCACAAGAGATATACACAGGTGTTGGATTGTGAATGGAGGATGCAGAATGGCACAATGCAAAAAGCTTCCTTTGTTCATTTACTGTTGTAAATGAACAGAAGGAGCAGAAGTCGGAAGAGAGTCACTTCTATGCTACAATATCAGTAGTATAAAACAAATAACCTCCAAACTATTATAGGCTCAAGATGGATGTGCAGAGTCCACTGCAGCCTGTGGGAATGCACTACATAGGTAACGTTCCACTGGCAGCTGGAGCTCCCTATGTCCTTATATGCGTTGCATGGTGATCAGCATGACACTACAGCTCATGTTTTCTTAACAAAATAAAAGGTTTGATGTTACAGATTCTTTTGGAAGTCGCTCCCAGGGTTTGGTGAGGCTGCTGTGCTGGTGTGGGATCTCCGTAGCAGTGCAGTTGTTCCCCTCTTACACAGTCTAGAGCAAAATGCAGGTTACAGCCACTGAAGGGCTATGGCCCCTTTTCCCTCCTCCAGCAGATCTGCCCTGATTTTGCCTTATTAATACATTCTATATAAATTTATCTTCAAAATAAAATGCAATTTTTTCCTTTTTATTATGGTTATTATTGGTAGAAGCAGATGACTGAATACGAGTTTTTTCAGACTAGTTCTGCTTTCTGGTTTTCAGGTACTAGCAAAATACTACAGATCATACCCTTCTTCATCTATGTGTGTGTTTACTGTTTATACAAAGTTTCTATTAGAATTATTTTTAATGATAGTGTTGATTCCAAATCCTATAAACTCAGTCACGTTGTTCTGCCCTTTCTTTTGTGTCATCCCAGGGACAGTGTCGTGGTGCTGGGGCACTTCTGGCACAGCAAGTAGTGAGGACAGAGGAGCAATGTGAGATTGCACTGAAGGATGCAGTCTGCCTCCCTTTGGAGTGACCCCATGTCTCTGCTTGCACACCAACTGCTCAGCTTGCCCTGAGCTCCACCACTGTGTGTGCTGCAGACCACTGGATCAGCCACCAGATGCTCTGTACTTCAGGTCCTGCAGCACAGGAGAGGCTTTGGTGTCACACTGTGTAGCTGAAGGGAATGCTCAGGCAGGAGCCACCCCTGCAGTTCTCAGGGTGTAGGAATGCAGGTGCTTTCTTCAGCATCAAAGTTACAGAACCTTCTTCTCAGGTCACTGCTACTCTGTGTCACAGTTTGTCACAATCTGAGGAGCCTCTGTTACAGGGCCTTGGGCTATTAAAGTGAAATCCCTCTTGCAAAGGCCTTGAGGGCTTGTTTGTGTAGCTCTGTTTTGATTGCAATCATTTCACTATCAACCCTACTTTCTCTTTAGCACAACTGACAAGTTTGCAAATAGAAATGAGTTGCCAGAAGTCCGAAACTCCCCTTCTACTGCCTTTACTGCTGAACACAACTGTGATCGCCTACGCAACAAGTACCTCCTTAGCATGGGAGGCTGAGGGGGCCAGTGGCTCTAACTCAGCAGCATCGTTCCAGGAATAGCAATTTAGTGCCAGTGCAGACAGCATTCAGCCACTGCTGAAAGGCAAAGTCATGATTCTGCCAGAATCGTTTTATGGAATAATATTTAGCAGAATCTTAACTCTGCACCCTTATCTACATTTAAGACTCCTGCAGCTATGATGGTATTGCTCAAGCAGGATTTGTTGTTACTTTTTCAATAAAAGCCTTGATGCAGAAGTAGCTATACCCATCTAGAATTCTCTTATATAAAAATACTATTCAGTTTCTCGTACATTAATTGCTCTGTGAATGTAATGCACTTTGTTATGACTTTTAACTTCATAAATAGATCTGCTATTTAATTGTTTACAGAAGGCTAAAGACTGCTGAGGTGACTAGCTCATGCTGTCCTTAACAGATAAGCTAGTAACTTTGTAAAAACAGCTTTTCTTTATGACCTTTCTTTCCAGATGTCTCTGTCTCCATCTGTAACTAGACGTATCTAACGTATGAACGTGTGTGCCTGTGCATGCAGATTTATCTGTTATGTGCACACACATACAGATTTGAGAAGCTATATAGCACAGTTGTTTGCATAATGAGTTTCATTTCTCTTCACAGGTCAGCACCTCAAGCGAACCTTGGAAAAACTATTGTGTGAGCAGTCAGCACACCAAGGCAGCAGCACCCGTTGGGTAGAGGTTGTCTTGGATAAAAAGCTGAATGCTGTGGTTTCAGTGACTTGTCGTTGAAACCTTGTGGTTTCTGTGTAGGAGGCTGTATAGGCTGGACACGTTCGACATCCTTGTTTCTGAGCTGTGAAATCTGTACATCTAATTTATGAAAATTATCTCTGGTTCAATTTTATTCTTTTTTTTAATGAAGTCAACATATTTTCCTTGCATTCAGTGGAAACGGTAATGGAAATGTTTTAAGATGCACTGTGAGCGTGTTTTGACCTCAAAAAGCGAGACAAATCAAGATATTCTTGGCCATGATTAAGGTCTAGGAAGGAAATTTTTAATTAAATACAGAGAGCCAGATGTGAGAGGAAAGCATTTTCTGAAGTGTGGAGACAAATAGAGTAACTGTGGGAAATGACAGAGGCATTATAAAATAAAAATCTTCCACCTGAAAATTTAATTTTGAAAACTCCAAAGAGCTAAGTAAGGTAATCTGGAATAAACTATGGTACTGGTACCATTTAAAGCAACCAGCAGTATCTATAGTCTTTCAGGTGATCTGAATAAATAAATTTACATGTAAGGTAAATCCAACACTAAAGAATCTAAAGGTAGGATAGGGAGGGAGCTGCAGCAGAAGTAGTAGCAATCACAACAAAACATAATTGAACGGTTGATCAGTTATTTGCTTTTTTCTTTCGTAGTTGAGTTCCATGCTGCATTCAGTGATTGATTCATAGGATCACAGAATCATCACTTAACTGGAGCCAGGAGAGCCATGGACCCAGCCTTCATTCCTTCCCTCACTCTCCTCCCATCTGCTTGGTGAGTGCCTCCCACCCTGTAACTCCCCAGAAAGCTGAGCTGTAGCAATACAGGACACGTGAGCTTCTAATATTGGCAAGTCTTAGTCTCTTCACTGTCAGGGCCAGTGACTGCCCAAACTTTGAGTTTTCACCAACAACAGTTTTGCCTCTGCCAGGCAAGTTCCCAGAAGCATGTACACCTTTCCCTCTAAGTGAACCTATGGGAAGGTATTAAAAATGATCAAAGACCTCTGGATAGAAAACGGGAGAAGAAAAATAACATTCAAGGTAACAAAGTTTCTTGCTGAAATATAAATTACATTACTATTTGTGTGAAAAGAACTACTCAGTGTGTTTGTGGGAGTACCAAAATCTGTCTGAAAACATTAGTCGAAGACTTTTGTGTGAATAAAGATTGAAAGTGTGATCACCCACTTAGTTATTTCAGACAAGTGACTGCAAGATTCATCTTAATAATTTTCAGTAATTTCCATATTGAAACATCAATAGAAGACCATAGATTTTAATTACTTGTTACTATCTCATTGGTCGTCCCAGGACAGTTGTTCCTTTTCAAGGAAAAGAAAAAAGAATCAAAAGTGTTACTCTAACATTTCACCTTTGACTGGAAAATTAAGGTGTCTTGTCCTGCTTGTGTTTTCTTTTCAGAAACCTGAGCCAGTAAAGATGATGACTGCATCTGTAGAAGAATATACAAGAAAATAGTAAAACTGGTCTCTAAAAATACTCTTCCCGTTCCTTGAGCAGGACAATGCTGCTTCCCTGAACTATCTCGTGGGAAACCAAAAGGCAAAGAAGGAGGCAGTGAAGATCCTAGCCCAGAACAATAGAGGCTTTTGAAAATCACATTTTTCCAATTATCACTGCAAGATATGCAGATAGGCAGATAACCAAGGATTAACTTTCTTTTGAAGCACCCAGACTTTACCCAGAAGCAATATTATAGGATTCATCATTCCTTCCCTTATAGCTCAGTTTTCACTCCTGGATCCCCCTCTTCTGATTATCATAAGGATTACACAACTACTTTGTTGTTCAAACCGTGGAAAAACTCTATCAATGCCTCTTTTTCTTGGTAGCTAAGCCTCCCAGGACAGTTGCATCCCTTAAATCTCCCCTTCTGCAGATTTGAACCCCGGTGTTGAGGGCACAGCTGAGAAGTCCGAAGAGATGCTGATGGCGCTCCAAAGGCTGCAAAATAATTATACTTGATACTGCTGCACAAAGGGCAAAAACGTGAAGGGAAATGGAAACATTAAACCTGAGAACAGGAAAACTCACGAGAATCTCAGAAACGGCCTGAAGAAAAAAGGAGACAAAGATGTAATTTCCAAAACAATACCCGGAGATCAAAGGACGCTGATGTACTTTCAAACGCTGTTTGTGGCGGACCTGCAGGGAAAGGTTAAAGAACATTGTTTTCAAAGCTGCTGTGAAAAATGCAGAGGGTGGCAGAGAAGCAATTGACCCTGTAGATTATTTTGTCTTGTCTCTTTTCCTTGCCATTGCCCTCTGCATGACTGATTTGGCCGCACTGAGAGAAATGTCACCGTTCACTTGAAATTGCCTTTAAATTGAGCAGAGATTAAACAGTTCTACCCTCATGTGCCATGGAAACTCTCCTTACTCCGTGAGCTGCCTTGTTTTCTCCTTTATTGGTAGACCTAGTTCAGTGCACAAACTTTCCTTCTCATCTCTCTTCATCATATCCTGACTGATTTTATTAAGTTTGGCTGATTTCTGTCAAAACGAATAAATAACTAAAAATATTAAAATGTTCTGTGCTGACACTTCCATATGATCATTTCCATTTTCCATTAATGATATTTAATTATGACGTTTTATTTGAAATAGTTTCAAAAGCTAGGACAGAAACCTTTCTTCGTTGTTTGATGCAGGATGTCCGACCTGAATTGAGCTTTTTTTTTCTTAGCCATCTCAATAGTTGCAGTGTGTTTTGTGCCACTTCATAGGGTTTCTGACAAATTAAAAAAATCAGACGCTCTCCCTGTTTTAGGTGATCAGCCTAACATTCATAGTCGTTCTCTGTGCTATCTTAGATCTTTATGATTCAGTACACATGCTCTGAATTTTTAAAAATTTTTTCACAGGTGAGAAGCAGTGCCAGGGTTATATACAGTGAGTAACCAGTATTCCAGAAAATGGAGGAACAGGGAAGTAACTGTGAAAGGACACAAGTAAAACCAGACCTTTGGGATAAAAAACCTGAAGTTGGTCCTTGTCCTTCCTACTCAATGCAGAAGAGTTAAGTGATCTGACATAACAAAGGAAGGTCAGTAAGGCAGTGTGCCAAAGTAGAACTATCCAGGCACTTCAAGGGAGTTCATAAGGGGCAGGGATAATGTAGGTTAAACGTAAAAGAACTTCTGCCTTAATAATTTTTTGTTTGCTTCTAACAGGGCCAAGACAATTTTCATTAATTTACCAGGCTAGGGAATCTGGATTTGCCAGCTGTTTCCTTTTTCTCTGACAAAAAGATAAGTAATGAAACTTTTGGAATTCAGACTGTATCTTGATATTTGTGCTGCTCCTTGATGTTTAAAGAAAGAAAATTTCAATGTTTTTAGGAAGGCTAAGAGGATAGTCAGGAGAAGCCAGTATTTTATACATTAAATTGTCTTCTCTGCATGAAATTGTAATTCATACAATACATTGTCTTCTCCTTAGTGTAAATCCTTCTTCAGTGTTATTTAAAATCTTCCATAAGTTAGACAATGGCCTAATGTGGGTTGATGTGGACTGCTGTCCTTATTAGATCTTTAGACCCATACAGCACTTTATTGCACCTAGTGAAAATGGGGTAAAAGAGCCTTATTTAGCTTTTTTTCTCTTCCCATTTTATCCATTGACTGGAAAGACAGTCCCTTTGGCTGCCTCTTGCTCTGGACTTCTTCCAAGAAATGTGTATATTCCCTACTGAAGGGATTAAGGGAACTTTCACCTTCAGGGTGTTGATTTACTTTTCTTCTCCTATGAGCTAAGATTTCTTCAAGAGTGACACTGTGCACAAACAGGAGCAGCTCAGTGCCAAGGGTGAGCATTCACATACCCCTGTATGAATCAGGGCAGCTGAGTCCACACCTCCATTGCCTCTCAGTCTAGTACTGAGAGAGCTTTCCAGGGCTGATTAGTCATTTGAGTGAAGTGCAATAAATGTCAGAGAAATTAATTAAAACAGAACCTCGCTGAATGTGAGGCATAGCTGCTCTCTAGTGGACTTGTGAATAGTGTCAGCAGCTCTAAGTACACTTATCTCCAGAAAATAATAGTGTTAATACCCTGCTGAGACAGAAAATGAAAACTCCCTACACCTGTGAGTTCAGCCGCTTCACTTTCTCACCACCTCTTCTCTCTTTGTAGCTGACTTACACCAGAGCTACAGTGAAAAAACAATGCAGTAGCAGCTTTAAAAAATACTTTCTGTCCAGTGCTATGGAGAGACAACATTTCATTGTCTCTGTGTTGTGGGTTTGTTTGCAGAGGACGATCTGTTTCCATTTAACATTGTGAGAGTGACAAGTATCTCAGTGCTAAGGAAAACTGTTCTGTTGGAAAAGGGGGAGGTGTTCAAAGTACAAGTGTTTATTTCCTGAGGCAGCACGGAAAACAGAGGAAAAAATACCTGCTGCACAGAGGACCTTCACTTTTGGGAACGTGAGATCCTCTTGGGCTTTCTCAGGAGAAAACCTAATGGTTTCCATGGGATTGAGGTCAAATGAGTGCATGCACAAAGAGGCCCTTGGGATGGCAGGTCCTGCCCAGCACGGTCTGGGGCTGGATGTGGTAAGGAGCAGTGCTCAGCCTCCAAACACCCTTAGGCACAGCACTTTTATTCCTGACCTTTCCAGCAGCTGCACTGGCTCACTGTTCAGCCTGCTGTCCGCTACATGTCAAGGAATTCTCCTACATCCACCAAAACGCCTCCAGAAATAATCTACTTGTGTTCATTCATCGACAGATAATCTTTAAAAGAATTTCGGAACAAACCTATCAGTTACATTCTTTTGTTGCAATAATTTCAGCAAAAATCAGTGACACTTTTCATAAACAGCCCCTGAAGTAACTTAGGGACCAAATAATGTGATTCAAACCCACTAAAGGTTTATTGGAGAGACTGAAAAATTAGTCTTTAATACTATGACCAAAATTAAGTGTGCAACAAAATGCCTCCTGGGAAGAGCCTTGGTACTGTGCAAGAATTGTTCAGCCACAGACAAAGCACTGGTGAGTTTGTGATTGTATTTTGCTCACAAATCCAAACCTCAGCATCAATGGCACTGCTGTGAAGAAAGTGAACTCCGTCCTCGCTGGAACTGGGACACTCAACAGTGATAAAACTGGTTTGGTTGTGTATCCTCTAGTTACACTAAATCACATTAACTCTTTTCTGACAGGGATAAAGTCTACAATTTCTCATTGCTGTTTTGTTGCTCATCAATAATACTTGCATCTTCCATTGGGAAGGAGTTTCACTGAGTTCTTCTCCCACTACATCCCTAGAAAGAGGGGATATGTGGTTCTGTCCCTGAAGTGAGGAGCTAAGAGTCTGGAAGGGTTTCCACCTCTGCAGAGCAGAGGTATTAAACACCTTCCTTTTACTGAAACTGAGGAAAGACTTCCTTACCTTATTAAGGAAAAAAATCTGAATTCTGTAGTCTGTGTCCCCAAGTAAATGGGTATATTGCCCATTGTCCCTTCCATTGTGTACATGTTGGACATGTGTGTCTGAGGTGCTGATCTTTGCCATTACACAGGCACCTAACCCTTAATATTGCAGTATAGATGATAGCAGAGAATGAGAAGGAAGTCTGACTTTTGCTACCCTTAGGGACCATCACTTCCATCCGTTATTGGGAGTGAGGTAATGGTGGTTTAAATGAAAAAGGCTCAGACTTGAAAAATAGGAAAGGCGTTTTGTCTCCATAGGGAACTTAAAAGGCACATCTGAAGGACTGCCATAATCTGTGAAAATATATCAGTCTGAACTGTGCAGAGGTAAAAATACATACATGAAAACTAATATTTTCTATTTCCTTTCTGTTCAGCTTCCTGTATGCAGAGCCCAGGTTGTTTATTCTTGTGAATGATGCAATGGGTTAACGGATAGTATGTGGGTTATCAGTAAGGAAATCTGAAGGTACAAGGACCATAACAGTACCTAATGTTTCACTTTGATTAAACTGGTGGAATTCTGTCTAAATGGAAAATTGTGAAGGCGTACAGCCTTCATTTCATCAAGAGGATACGGTAGGAACTAACTCAAAAGATGAATTGTCATATTATTTCTAAATTATTGTCATATTATTTCTAAATTATTAAATGCCTTGAGGGCTTTCAATCCAAAATCCATGCAGTCTTTTTACAAAAGAGAAAATACATGCATGGTCCTTCCTTGCCAAGGCTGAGATTTAGGGAGGGAAGGGGAAGGGGCTCAGGGGAAGGGTTTGGTGGATTTACTTAGGAGCCAAGAGAAGTCACCAGGAGGTTGCCATTCTCTAAGTTACCTTGCACGAGGGAATGAGTGTGTTTCCTTTTGGATACTGCTTTCCATGACAGGCAGCCTTATGTATGTCTAAGCACTTTATTTGCTTTAGAAATCTGAGTAAATTTAAAATATTTTATATCCAAATTTTTAAAGTAATAAGTCTTCCTTTTGGTTTCTTTGCTGCTTTATAGAGTGTACAGCAATGCAGAATAAGCTCAGTTGCCTCTTAGAAATGAAAAGAGCTGGCACACAGGGAAGCTGCTCTTAATCCCCCACCCCTGAGAGCTTCAAGGTGCATTGGCAGATCTTCCCTCACAGGGATCAACACCAGGCCAGGTGTCACCCAAACCCTCGTGCAGTCCAGTCTGCTCCCCTCCAGGTAAGCCAGGAGAGAGGCTTGAGTATCCATGCACAGGAAGGGCAGCAGCAGGGCCATTTCAGTAGCTCCATTCACCATCAATGGTTCTGAAATGTGTTTACAAGCCCTTTTTTGTGTCTTGCGAAAATATTGGATGCCCTATGTGGGCAGCAATCAAGATTTTCTTTGAGGTGGGTCTAGTAGACATTGTTTCTGTGCCCAACTGCTCTTGCTTGAATAAACACCAATAATAATATTTTGTTAATAAACCAGTAGGGAGGAAAAGCCCTTGGGTTACTCCACCTTAACACCTCATGTTGGGGTTTTGAAACTAGGGTGGGGTGGTTTATATTTTGGTAGACCATTATCTAGGAGGGAAGCAAATAACCTGAAACCTTGACCTGATTAATGTCTGGTTCCTCACCAATATTGTTGTTTATATGCTGCAAAACTGCCTGTGAGGGCAGCCAGGAGCTAAAGGCACTCCTTTACACTAAAGGCTGGCAAGCAGTTTTCCTGGAATGACTTCACCAAATGCGTTACTTTACCCAAGGCTCTGAGAAGTAAATGCACAGGCAATATTTTTCCCCAAAATTTGTAGGTGAGAGCTATCTGAGCGAGTGCCTTCAGTGCCTACCACGTACCTCCTGCTGCAAGATGCAGGACCTATCTGCATGATGTTAGCACTGGTAAGAACCTCTGTGGCATTAGTCACAGCTAGTGGCTACCCACAGCCACTCTGGCTGTCTGAGCAAGGAAACTTGTGGGTTTGCTTCAGCTTCCTTGCTAGAAGTCTCAAAGCCAGACATCCTCATTTTGGGCAAGAGATGCACTCCCAAACCTGACTTATCCTGCTTATTACTTGCTGTGGCCTGTCCACATCACAAGCCCTGTGCTCCTCTGATGGTGAAGGAACAGCTCCCAGGGCCTCACTCTTTGTAAAACCCATATCTCCCAATTTCCTCTTTTTCACCTAATATTGAGCATTTCCCTCTCTGCCTTGGTTTTATTTTAAACAGATTCGTTTTGTTTGCCTTGAGAGAGGTTTTTTTGTAAAACTGCCTCATTGCTGCTCCACTCCTTCCTAAATCTCAGATGGAAAATGCTGCCTCCTGTCCTCAGACTTGTTTTTCTCTTCTGCTGGGACTGATTTAATTCTTATTCTGCTCTTCCAATATTGCTCAAAAGATGTTGCAGAAAACAAAGTTGTATTGTATTGAAACAGAAAACAATTTCAGAATGGGATGAATCACCCTATCTTCAACCCCCAGCTAAAAATAATTTTTGAAAAAGAATGATTCACAATAGAAAGTCTATATGAGGTTTCTCAAATTCAGTTCTGGTTTATCATCTGTGAGGCAATTCTGTGCTTGTCATTCTGGCACCGTGGTATCATTTTACTTGAAAATGGCTTGGAGGTTTTACTGATTCATTCTGGGAGATGACTTTGTTGCTAAATTAGAAGGTTATTTTTGCTTCTTGCCCGAAGTATTTGAAGCATATTTCAGACTAGAAAATTTAAGTAAATAAAAGTAAATATATAATAAAACATAACAATAAGTATAGTCAAAAGGCAACACACTTAAAGCCAGAGTGAGGCAGTGCTTTTTTTTAATGTGATACACAAGCTGTGGAAGGTTTTGCCTCAATATCATCAGGGGCAAGACCTTTGTGAGGTTGAGTACAATTAGGCACACTGGTAACTTCATCTCCAGTTAAGTTGCAGAAAAGGGATGAAAAGAAAACTTCAAACCAGGGGGACAGTGATGCCTGTCATGCCTTATTTTGGATGTAGGAATAGTGCCTGGTGCCACAGGCTGGTATCCAGAACCTCAGCTGGGTTCTGGGGCTGGTTTTCAGTCCCCTCAAGCTGGATCCAACCTTGCATTTCCCTTCACCTGGGCAAAGGCTGTGACTGTTTCTGCAGCCTCTGTAATGCTCGGCAAGCGGGATTGATGCCTGGGTCTGGTGGTGCATTGGCTTCCTTGGGTCTTTAAAGGACAGCAATCCCCCTACCTACCCCAAAATTCCTGTCCCTCTTTATCAAATCACACCAAAAGTCTGGTCCAATGTGAAGTCTGTTTCCAGTTCCATATGGTGAGCAGAATGAGTATTTCATAATCTGGCTGAAAATGTACCTTGTTCATATGCCTACTTTTGTATTATCGAATGACCTCCAAAGAGGGAGACCACAGAACAGCTTTGGTGGAAGTTCAGCTGTGCATCAGCTGCAGGAGCACTCTGGAGACCCAGCAGTGTTTGGTGGAGTGGTGGGACCGGGTGCATTTGGGGGATTTGTCCATGAGGGTAAGGGAAGTTCCTGAGCTCACAACAAATTGCACTGGATTTAAATTTTAAAAATGTAAGTGTAGTAGTAAATAAAGGGTACTGAAGTACTCTTTATTTTCCATTTCCCTAACAGGAAATAATTTTTTTTAGAATTATTGCAATGAAGATTGTGAAGTAACTAAGCTTTGCTCCCCAAGCGAGAGCAATGGAGCAGAGAAGTGGCACAAGCCTCCTCCTGAGCCCCTCCTGCTTGGCTGCCAGCCCTGGCTCCTGCAGGTCAGTGCAGTGCCTTGTAACTCCAGGAGGAAGGGTGACTAAGAGGGTGACAAAAGCTAGTGGAGGCTGCCATGAAGCCCTGTCACAGGAGGTGTGACATTTGTGGCAGTGCTGACATACTGTGAATTGCAGAAAGGGCACTCGAGGTCGGATGGCCAAGCTCCTTGGCTCTCTTGCTGAGGGCTGTCTGGACTAGAAATCAGCTACTGCCTGGTGAAAGCTTTTTATGAATCACTTTTAATTAATGCTCATGCAGGTGGTAGGAGGGGGCAGTATGAAGAGGGATCAGTGCTGAGTGTGGCCAGAAGCAGTGCTGCTGACAGGGCACACTTCCCATGCTGGCACAGGCACAGTGGCAGCAGCGCTGCTCTGAGATCTGCAGCTGCACATAAATTCCACGTGCTGACAGTTTCCCCAGATAGGCTCTGCTGGCACTGCCAACCAAACTGCCTCTGGAATGAGCCCAGAGGAGAGACACGGAGTTGATCAGAGGGCTGGAACACCTCTCCTATGAAGACAGGCTGAGAGACTTTGGTTGTTCACCTTGGAGAAGTAAAGCTCCAGGGAAACCTTAGAGCACCTTCCAGTATGTAAAGGGGCTACAAGAGGGACTTTTCACAAGTGCATAGGACAAGGGGGAATGGCCTTAAGCTGAATTAGGGTAGGTTTAAATTAGATTTAGGAAGAAATTCTTTACTGTAAGGGTGGTGAGGCACTAAAACAGGTTGCCCACCTGTGGACTCACCATCTGTGGAGGTGTTCCAAGACCAAGTTGGATGGAGCTCTGAGCAACCTAGTCTGGTGGAAGGTTTCCTGCCCATGGTAAGGGTGTTGGAACTAGATGAGCTTTAAGATCCCTTGCAACCAAAACTGTTCTATGTTTCTGTGATTAATCAAATTTTCACAATCTACACACTGTAAAACAGCTAAATTTCATATACTTACCAACCACACCTACTGCAAAGATGGTAGACATGATTTTTTTATGATTTATTTAGAAATCATTTTACATTATTAAACTAGTGTGCTTTGTTTGGGGGAATTTACTGTTCTTCTAGTGTATAATAGATATTCTTCCTAGTGTTCTTAGAGCAGTCATATTCATGTGGGGAAAAATGAAATCCCCTGTCCATAACTGAATTTCAAGCTGAATATATCACAGAGAGAAAACAATATATATATATTTTTCATGCCTTTAGTGTATTCTAAGTCTGTGAGCTGTCACACCAGCAAGCAACCACCTCTGAGGGGCAGAAACTAAAACTTCCCTTTACAAACCAGGATTCACTTACACCCATAGGTTACCACAGCTACAGCAACATGAGTAGAGTTCCTTTCACATGGACATTGGTGCCCCCTTTCCTCAGTGACAGGAAACCTGTGACCAGGAACTCTCTGTCTGCAAGTGTCAAAACCTGCACCTCCAGAAATCCCTCTGGGGCCTGTGTCACTGACGCTCGCGCTTGGGCACATGTGGGTGTCAGTCTGTTCCCTGCCAGCACACGTCAGTGTAAAAACCTGTGCTGCCTTGTGGCTAAAGGGACCCTGGGGACATTCACACATGCTTTCTATGGGTGCCCAGGCAGTGTCTTTAGCTTAGAAATGTACTCTTTTAATGTACATCTCTACCCAGATAAGTAAGATATGACCAACCCTGTAACTACCCACAAGAACATTAAGCCTGTGAATGACAATAAGGCAGTGCTTTAGAAAGAACAAGGCAGCATAATAAGAGTTTCAAAGATACCTTGTTTTGATGAAGTGAAATATAAAAATGTAGGCTTATCTTTCGTCACTTCTATTGTTTTGCCTTACCTTTTGCAATCCCATACATGAATAGCAGTAAATTTTTATTCTAACACCGGTTTGCTCACAGATTTGTGTTTCTGAGGGTAATACAGAGATGTGTTTTGTAGATTTGGTCTTAATTACAGGCAAAGCAGTATTCAGCCACCTGAGAGTTTTCCAGCAGCAGGTAATTCACAGGTACCGAAAAGGTTATCAGTTGCTCATTTAAGGTTGCCATTAAAACGATATTGTCTGTCTACTGGAAATGTTTTATTCCTGAAGACTTTGTCAGAGGGTGTTTTCTTAGGTATTATTTCTGCAACTGGGAATGGCATAAGAGAGGTTTTTACTTGGTTGCCTTCATATAAAAGTCAAGTTTCACCAAGCAGACTAGGACTCAGATACTCCATGAAGTTCTGAATTAAATAAAATAGAGTGACTTAATGTCAGTGAATGTGAAGGGACTTTTATATGAGGCAAAGGCCTAGGTAACCTAAAATAAGGATTTTACGCTTATGAAGTTAAAAAAAAATAGCAGCACTCACTGTACAGTTTTGAAAGCTGTCCTGTAGTATAGCCAAATGAATTCCTTTCCTTTTCACCCATGCTCAGGGTTAGGGTAGAAACTTTGATTTCAAACGTTGGTTATTTCCACTGAAAACTTCAGAGTACTTAAATTTGTAAGTTGATCTTTGTGGTTTGCAGTGCTGCTGCAGTTAGCATTACGTGGAATTTACTTTAGTAATTGTTCTTATAGATCTGCCCATTGATCCCAATCCTACCTAAGCCACATGCTAGTGTAGCAATGATGAAAATTTCTGCAATTTTGATACTCCGTGTTTAAGTAGTTGGACAAACTATCAGAAATCATCTGTTTTATACACACAATATTAAACATGAGAGGGATAGAAGAAGGCTTCTGCCACAGCAATGCCACCTATGTTCTACACCCTAAGGAATGACTCAAACAATGGGATAGGTTCATGAATACAGCAAAAAGCTGTTGAAGAAAAATGTCTTTATCCACATACTCATGGAGTAACATTATAACATGGCCAATCTTACCAAGTTTCACAATGAATCGTAGGTGGGAACTGAAAAAAGCAAACTGTTGCCTAAACATCATTACCGTAAGTGTAAAGGAAAAGAAACATTGTAGGTGGGGATCATAGTTCTGAGCCATTCCTTTGGTGTCTTGCATGTAACTGTCCCAAAAAAACCCCAATAGGACTTCACCACCACAAATATCCCATTCTGCAGACAGGCTGCCTGTTCTTGCCTGGTTGGCCACAACCCCTGAGCACTTCTGACAAGAAGACCAAAAAAAAAGAATGCCATTTGACGTATTTCACATTTCCACTCCTGTTTGGTGATCTTTTCCCTTCTGTCTGCGGTTGTTTGACCTTGATCCAGTCATTCAGGTGAGAACAGAGAAAAGTGGAAACAAGGCCATGTATTTTTCCTCCTGTGTGTCGAGACACAGCGCGGTCAGAGATGGACTCAGTCGCCTTCGAGGTGAAGTGTTCTTTGAAAACAAAACCATATTTTGTTTACGGCTCAGTGACATTTAATTTCTGCAGCCAAAAGTAATTATTTTACTGTCTGGAGTAGTGACTGTTGAATTTTCCCCTGGGGATGACTGGACCACAGAGGAGATTATGGGGAAGCACCATCCAGGTGCCAAGTTCCAGAATCCATGGTGCAGCCAAGGATCAGCCCTACATTTTGCAAAATCATCCTTTGCCTATGTGTGCTTAGACTTTGTTATTTGCAAACTATTCAGCTGCAACAAAAATTTCCGTGGAGTAGGCAGCAGGGAGCAGGGAAGAGTGTTTTGGGATAAAATCTAGGCTGCTGTTTTCAGCCTGTGAGCTGCCTACATTACACTGGCAGCTACGAATTAGGTGACTCAGTGCTGTGTGGTCACAGTCAGTCAGAAAATAGCAATGTTTGTGGCACACAGGGTGCTGTGGCTGGTCCCATCCTATTGAGCAAATCAGTGTTTACAGCGACCACTGCACTTTTCCTTTCCCTGCTGCAACACCCAGACCAGCCTGCTCGATTTTTCAGTAGCCAAGTATATTGGTGTTATCAGGGCCAGTGTTTTCAGAAGTGAGTCTTGGAAAGGATGTAGTGAAAATTCCCTACTCCTTTATTTAGACACCTAAATAAAATGCCTGCCTTCAGAAACACGTTCTGAAAGCCCCGGACTTTATCATTAGTGACATTTTGTTGAGATCAGTTATCTGTGTGGTTCCATAAGTGACCTAGAATAAGAGAGGAAAAATTCTTGGTTTCAGAAATGGAAGAATTTGCCCTTTAGGGAGTCCTCCATGACGCAGAAATATTCGGGCTGTCTGCTGGCCTTTGCTTTGACTATCGTTGCACGGGATGTTCTTTCTAAGCGTGTGGAATTGCCCAGTGGCAATCAATGAGCAGAAACAGCTGGAGATGATCCAGGATGGTTTTGTTGGCCGTGCTGCTTTCCCAGGGCGAGTAGAGTTGGGACAGAAAATCCACCGCAGCGTGAGTGCGCAGCAGGAAAGCAGAGCAGGGGGAATTCATGGCACACCGCAGCAATTGTAGTGACTGCTGCAGGCCACAGCCACAGTGTGGATTGAGGTTGCCCTCGGATTTTTCACTGATTTCTTTCAGAGTATCTGCAGCCAAAAAAATCAGGTCTGGCTTTATTTTAGCTTCGCTTTAGCAGACTTCCTGTAGTCGGCTGCAAAGGCTTGGGACAGGGTCTGTTCTCAGTGTCAGGAGTAGCACACAGGTCCTGAGTGCTAAGCACAGTCTGGGGACTTGTGTGGGCAGCTAAGGGCATCAGAGGGGTTTGGGCTGTGTATTTCTACTGTTTCATGTTGCACAGAGTCTGGCTGCAGATTTAAATCAGCGGGGAGTCAGGAAGCATGAAAATACCATACAACATTTCATTTTATCATCATTATTATGAAGACAACACCCCAAAGACCCTAATTGTATCTTATAGGAATTACTAGACCCTGCCTAATCTCTGCTAGGATTTCACTTCCAGTTAGTTCCAATTAAAGATACTTAATTTTTAAGAGGTAAGCCAAGAGCAGAAGGCATAGCTCTTACCAGTAGTTTCCTAGACATCAGTGGATTTAAATGGTCATTAGAGGACTCAATCCATACGCTGAAGTGTTGGTCTGAGTTGACTAAGGAAGGGGTCCTTAATTTGGATTTCTGTCTCTAGGACAATCTTGTAATTTCTCAAACATTATCTTTTTCTGAATAATGAAGGGGAAAATGGTTTCCTGAAAGGGCATCTGAGAGGCAGAGCACTGTCTAATATTTAATCTAGACAAAGTTATATTAGGCCTACAAAAAAACCCCCAAAACTTGCAGGAGACTGTTAACCACTTTTCCTATCAGAAATATGCAAAAAGAATTGCCATGCTAGGCAAAGTCTGTCTATACATTCTAGAAATTCAGTATTTAGTAGAAGTATTTACCATTCAAGATCTTCTTTCTCTCTTTTGGTAACCTCCACAAGAAAGAATAAAAATGGATAAACTATATGGGTACCCATCAGTCTTAATCCAGAAAACACCTGTCTGCACATGGAGTTATTCAGAAAAATCTGCTCTTCAGCAGATCCAGATTTCACCCTTAGAAATGCAGAGCAGGAACATCACCTTAAACAGGAGCTAAAGTTTTCCCAGAACTAAAGAAACGCTATTCTGTAGTCTTACCTTTGTTTTCGTGTGCATTCTCCTTCCAAATTACTGATCCATAAAATTGCAAATGCTAGTACCTGAAATGAGAGCTGTGCAAAAAAGTTGTGATTAAACAACTTGCCTCCGTCAATGGCTTCAAGACAAAAGCCTGTATCTGCAGTTCTGCATTTCTTTGGTATGAGAAGAAACAGGTCTGCAAAGAGGCTTCTTAAAATAAAAAAAAAAACCAAATCAGCCTAACTTCTGGTTCTGTTTGTGTATTAAATACATCTGTTGGCTTATGGGGGCTTCTCTTACTCAGAATTGAAGTGAGATTCACAGTAACATTTGTTTACTGTGAATCTCGTCAACCACATAAAACTTTACCAAGGCAACTAAATTAGAAAGAAAAGAGCTATGCATTAGGGTAGTATTGGCATTTGCAATGTAGTTTTGAAGGTCTGTTTAAGATGAAAAACATACACTGGTCACAAGCACATGTTACTGGAATGAAATTTTGCAGGAACCAGAAGACACCCCCTTTTTCAGGGCAAATATTGCTAAAAGGCATGATATGACACTGGAAAAGGTTATATATATAAAATAGAGAATATCAGTAGAATAAGATATAAATCAGAAGTCCCCAGCTACAGGTCAGATACTTTAATGTTTAAATAGACTGTGCTTGATTCCTCTAGATTCAAATTTGCAGTTGGACTTCAAAATTGCCAAAATTTGCATGAAGTGAAAGGTGTGCAGCCGAGGGCATATATTCTGTCAAATGAAAAGGAGTTCATAGTCAAAGAAAACCTGGCATCATCCTCAGGGAATACTTTTTCCTAAAATCCTTAAGCTTGTTTTGGAATGATTTATTCTAAACAAAAAAATAAGCGGGTTTGCTTTTGGGGGGAAGAAGAGGTTTTTTTGGGGTGTGGATTGCAGCCAGCACAGGTTGAGATGTCAAACACTTGGTTTGCAGCTCTCACTGGCCAAAGGTTTTATGTCAGGCAGCAGAGTGATTATCACTATTGTTGATCTTCACTTCCAATCATTTTCCTGTACTTTATGAATAAAATGGGGAAACAGTGCAATATTGCCTCTCAGCTGTCTGAAAGTAAATCTATTTCTATTGGTAAGGAATGAGGGCATTTGGATGAGTACAGCACGTAAAGGAATGTGGGGCTTTTTTTACAAGACCTCATGCTGGATTTATCTGGTGTACAAATAATGCAAACAGTGAGAAAGATTAATAAATGGTGTGCTTTTTCTGTCAATAGCGAGAATCCTATGGGAAAATCTGCAAGGTCATGCAATTAAAGGCTAATACTGGAACTCAGCAACAGGCTCAATTAAGGTTGAACAAGTGAATATAGCTGCTGCTCTTTTAATTATGAGAGTTGGCCTTTGCAAATGTGCTGCCCTTACCTGGCAATTTTCTGTGCCTCCAGAGAGCTATGGACTCTGTTTGAAGACTGGACATGAATTAATGATGCCTCTCCTGGATTCACAGAGAGATTTGTTTGAGATTCCAGTTTTACTCCAAAAGCAAAATGGTATTCTCTTACACAAACCTTATGGTATTAAATCATGGCATAATGAGATCTAACAAAGTGGGAAGTATAATTTTGAAATACCATGGTTTTTCGCTCCTGCTCTTCTCAAGGTCAGCTCCAAATCTCAACAACTTCTCCCTGCTCTCCCTCATTTTTAATTATATTGTTCAAATTTTTCCATTTTTGTCTGAGTCTTGCAAGTTTCATTTTGGGGGTCCATTGAACTGCCTAAAGTAAAACTTGAGACATTGTGCTGATATCAGAGTCCTCTTAGGTCTGTGAGCTCTGAAATGACAGTTGTCCTCTTTGAAAGTAGAAAAAACCTGTGTGTTCACAACTTCCATCCATTGCAGAAACAAAACCTCCAGATACATCACCCAGCATTGCTGTGGAAATGCCTCTGTAATGAACTAGATTCTGCTGATGTTGAAGCTGTTCTGTCCCCAGATTTTCTCTCCCAGCTGTCTAACCTCATTCACAGCAGAGCCACAGGCAGAGGTGTGGTGCGTGCCTGCACAGTGTGCTCTTATAAACTTATTTTTTGCATTAGTCTCTCACTACTGACTTGTACTTTCCTCCACCTTGCCATGCTTTTGTACCAGAGTAAATCTTGCTGTTGAGAGATGGGGACTAAGAGGAGGTGCTTGGAACTGTTTCACAGGGTTTCTGTGTACAAAAGCATTTCTGAACCACTTAAAATCCTTTGGTTAAAGTAGATCAGTATCAGCCAAAAATAAGCCCTCAGGTGCATTTCCAGAGCCACATGAAACAAGCAGCCACCTGTGACTGAGCTGTGCAAGTGGTGTAGTACCAACAGGATCCTGGTTTTCCTCATCTTTTCCATCTTCTGTTAAGACATGGAAGTTGTATTTGATAGCAAGTGCTGTGATGTGATGTAAATAAATCAAACCTTGTCTGATTTGCTGAAGAAGAAATTCTTAAGGGCTTCTATCTTTTGATCATCAATGGTGAGAGACTGACTTAGAAAGGAAACAAAGAGCATTGATGGAAAATTACCACCAAAAACCACGTTGTCCTGTATGCCTGAAGACTTTACTCTGTATCCAATGAGCTGCTGAGTTATTAACATCAGACTCAGGGCTACAAAAGTCTCTGCGCAGACTGGACTGAGGCTGTGTGCTGGTGTTTAGAAAGCCAGATGGAAAGCTTGACAACTGATAAATTTATCACACAAGCATGCATTTTTGTGCTTGGTCTTTAACACGGCTGTTAAAACCTGCTCCCTGTCCCTTTCCTTTAATAATTGAAGGCAAACCCTTTATTGTACATAGAAGAAGCTGTCGTAATGCTCGTTATAAATGAATAAAGAAGGAAGTGTCATTGGAGATGTTCAAGAGAGGAGCTGAATGGTACCATGTCTCTGCTTGCTGCCAGATCAAAAGCCAGGCCCTGAAGTTGTATGGCTGCCGTCAGTTTCAGAACAACACCGTGTTTCCCTGGGCTCTGCATTGTGTACACCTGAACGAATCACAGGTCCCTGGGCACAGCTGGGTAGGAAATGTATTGGCAATTACATTGGAGAGGCCCTGCTGGAGGAGATCATCTTAACACAAAGCAGGGAGGAGGAAAGATGGTACTCAGCTGGTTAGAGTACATTGTATCTGTCAAAAATATCTCTCATAGTTATTCCCATAGTCATGTAAAACAAGCAGCCACCTGTGATCACATTGTGCAACACATCCTGTGTTTAAAGATGTTCATCCTTTTGTGCCAATCCGCCCATTGGGAGGGATTGGGATACAGAACCTGCACTTTCACCCTAAGCCCTGGAGAACTTCCTCCATTGCTCTCTGGTGTGTGTCTCTCGTTTGTGCCTTGAAATTGTCCTCTATTGTGTTATTCTTCAGTTAAAGGTGAAAATGCATCCAAATCTCTTTTAGAATTCAGTTTTTAATCTTCAAAAAGGAAATCTGGAAAAACAGTACAGATGTTTACTGTTAGGAATTAGACTGAGGATAAGTATCATCTTTGTCTAGGACTGTTCTGTATCCAGGTGATGCTTAAACCTGGATGTTTGTACTCAGTAATGTGAAGATTTTATTCACAAGGTTAAACTTTCCTTTTGTATCTCTGTTACTTCAGGATTCTTCTTGGCTTTCACGTAGTCCTTGCCTGCTACTGCAAAGATAATTTTCCAAGCCCACCCTTGCGCTTAAATAATTTCTGTGATCTCTCTGCTATTAGGTGCAAGTGAAATGCCTGTTCCTCCAAGGCCAGCTGTGAGGTACTCTCAGCCTCATGATCATCTCCCACTTGCTGTTGGTATATTCTCTTCCAGCTCTCACTGACCTGTGCTCCAAGGCTCTTCCACCCTCCTGTTACATATTTAAGAGTGCACATTTTTTGGTGTTCCCAAGCATCCCAATTTCAGTCATCTTCAGACGGCTTTTTTAAGAAAGGACTGTTGGAAAATTCTTAACACTCCTTGGATTTCTGGCCGATACGGTATGTTATCTGTCTTCTGCTGAGGCTGAAAGCTTTCTAGGGCATGGGGCTATTACAGTTCTGCCTGGATAGTCCCTAAAACAACTCATATGCAAATAAAAAATAGTGGTAATTGCTAGGAACTCAGTGAGCGTTATCAAGTAACATCTACTGAAGTTGATGTAATGTTTTTAATGAGATGGTGCCTTGAACAAGCCAATCTCTCAATGGAAACTGCTGAAATAAGTGTGAAATGATCTCTTTTTGTCTACGACTTATGCCACCTTTTGAGCTGCGAAAGTTTCAGGATGGCAACAATGCCACAAAAAATTACTGCTCTAAACTCCATTTTCCATTAAATACCTAGATTCAGTTTGAATCAGTGCTTCACTCTTAAAAAGAAATCATTTTGTATCTTAAAAGGAATTAATCGGACACCTTGACATTTGCAGGTGCTATTCAGAAACCACCTTAAACTTTTGAACTCCAGGACAATGAGCCAGCAGCTCACAAGAGTAGTTGATGTAAATTCATTCTGACTCCAACATGTAGAAGGAAATTCACTCCAAGAATGCAGCTGTAGATATTTAGAAATATCCCAGATGGCCATGATATATCTGTAAACTATCACTATAAAGCAGTTTGGGTGAAAAGGGACTTTCTGAATGCAGTAAAGGGAGAACCTGTGGTGTAACCAGGCCCATGATGGAGCCAACCTGTGGCACTTCCTCAGAAGAAAATGCTGGTGTTGAACACCAGTGTTAAAACATCCGAGTGGTGACCCAGTCGTGGTAAAGGATTTGTGGGGCCTCGTTCTTCCCCTGTTGGCATAGATTACAAAGGCAGGCTCTGGTCTGCCCATCAGGCTGGGCCAAAAGCACTCGGTCTGGTAAATGGATCCATGCCTAGACAGAGCTAGGAAGGGCTGGTTTGTTTTTCCCTTGACACGGAGCTATTTTCTCCTGTCTATCCTTCCCTGTGTTTTGGTCAATATGAGCATGGAACAAATGTGAATGGATGTCAGGAGAAGTTTCCTCTCCTTTATTTTCTGCATGGTCTTGCTAGGACAAGTTTCAGGTGGCTAAAGAGAAGGCACATGGGCAGCAGCTTCGGTAAGGATGCACAAGGAGGAGGACGAGAAGCCGCCGAGGAAGCACAGCACTGGCGAAGAAGGATTGCGTTAGGGTTGTGAGATTGGCTGAGGTGCTGATGCCAGTTTTGATCCTAGTGGCCCATAAGCCATTGGAAACTTGGGGTGGGAAGGTTTTGTACTGCCTAGGGCTGACTGAGGCTGTTTGATTGCTTTCCTAAGACAACCTTTCCTAGTGCCAGCAGAGCTCTCCGGTTGCCACCTCGGCGTGGAAATGCACATTTAGGAATGTCAGGTCTCTTCTTGTCCCCTTTACAGGAGCAGCTTCTCAAAAGAGCTTTTGTCTGGAGCACTTGCCCAGACAGCTGGGCAAACCCATGCCGGACTGTTCCTGTGTTTTCTTTCCCAAGAGCAATACTCAACCCCAGGTTGGAGAGCCAGGCATTGGCTGCCTGACCTGAGATGCTTGCGGTCTTCTCAGAATAACACCACCCTCAACATAAGCTTGGCAAGTGCCACAGGGAACACATGGAAGGAAACAAGATGGATCTGTGAGCAATGTCTTGGGTTGCTCTCCCAGCAGGATACTTGGAGAGGCATCATCTGAAGCAGCATTGGCAGCATCTAGACAGTACTGGAAAATTCAGAGTTTAAAGCCACCCTGGCTGATTGCACCCAGCTCTGCAATCATGGAGTATGGCTGGGAGTGACATGGGTGGGAGGTGAGAGCAGCACCTCTGGTGATCCTCGCTGAAGCCATGAGGGCTGTGCTGGCCACAACAGCACAGCAAGAACTGACGCTTCTGTAAGCCCCTGTGCTTGAAGGCAAACAGCCTGGGCTGGGGAAGACCAGGAAGGGCAAGGTGTGACGTGCTCCTCGCCAAAAAGCAGGGAGACAACATGAGGTGGGACAGCAGAGGCCGTTTCCTGGTGGCCCTGGTGGGTCCCCATGCGGGGAGGTAGAGCTGGTGACACACAGTGTTGGGGCTGGCAAACGAGCGGGGCTATGGGCAGGCAGGGCTGGCCCGGGCTCTGCTCACAGCCCCTGGGGATGCTGTCGGCAAGGGCCTGGCACGCTGGCCCTGAGCCCACAGCCGCTGCCCGCACCACAATCTCCCCTTTGTTTTTTGTGCCGACGCATCCAGAGGTTGTAGCTGCGTTTCCTACACCCACTGGGAGGATGTGGGATTTTCCTGGCTGCGAAATGCAGCAGCAAGAAGCTCTGCAGGCTGAGCCAGTGACTCAGCTGCCGGCGATGGGTAGAGGACAGTTCAGATGGGCTCTCCCCTCTCTGTGCGTGCAGCAGCCCAAGCCACAGTGCCCTTGCAAACCTTAATCCTTTTGTTTCCCACCCCACTCCTAATTTTGCCACACAAGAGGAGAAGAAATTCTTCTCACTAGCAGGACATACCCCAACTGGTTTGGAGAAACAAACACATGATTTTATTTTCAAAATATTTCATTCCTTTCATCATAGTCATTTCTGCAGAAACACAGTCAGAAGTTGCTGTGTAGGAGTATGGATTTCTGGTAACAAGGCCACCTACACAAATCCACCGCAGGAAATAGGAAGCCCATACCTAAAGCCTCCATTGCCTAAGGCCCAGTTTTGCAGAAGTGCTAAAGCACCGCTTAGTCCCACTGCAGGCAATGGGAATAGATGGTGCTGAGCCCTTGGCAGGAGGGGCTCAGGATTGCACCATCCTCGACCTCGACTCAGTGAGTCATGGCATCGCAGGCGTTCGATAGTCGGCAGAATTCTGAATCTCAGCGCAAAAATCCCCGCGCAATAAATAATATCCTGTTTAATTCATCTGTTGCATCTTGAGTTGGTACTTGGAAGAATAAAAGTACCTGTTTCTTCCCTCACGCCTTCTAAAAGCCCTTTCACTTCTAGAAAAAAGTCTTTTAGTTGTGATACATAAGCATTTTCAACTCATATTTTCTCTTGGCTTTGTAATATTGCTATTTTTAATGTTGTTCGCAATAATAGAGTTGTTTTCTGTAGAATGATCCTAAGCATTTAGCCCATCCAGACAGTGACCCAGTTTATCAGGATTCGACAGAAAATATTTATATATTTCACAGCACAAAGAGAATTAATATTCAAACCTGTCGGCCATTTTGTTGAATACTTTATTGGTTCCTAATGGTAAGGAGAAAGCTGAAAAAGAGCCATGTGAGGGGTACGTTTACCAAAAACACTAGTCACAACTATGGTAATTTTCTGCTTACAGAAAATAGTTTTAGCACCTGTTTCGCCTGTTTTCTGCTCTAGATGGACTGTACATTCACTGACATGGATTTTTTTCATCTAGGAAAAGAATCTCCTTTTATTTCTGCAAAAGGTACCTGTCATTCCACAACTAACATCAATAACTTCATCAATAATTTAGTTAACCTGATAGACAAAAACCCAAACAAACCCAAAAAACTTTGTTACATTTATGTCCTTTCCAAAAGGAGTTATTCTGCAGCAATTCTCTTCAACCTCATGAGTGCATTATGGACTGATGTAAACAAAACATGCAAAAGATTTGTGGAAACCATGCTTCTGTAGATTTCTTTGGCCAGCCATGTCCTAAGCTCTCTAAAGAGGAAACACAGGGAACAGAGTTGAACTGATATAATCTGACACTAATTTTTTAGAAGTTGGTAAAATACTGCCTTTTTTTTACTGCAATACCTTCTAGTGTTTCTAACTCAATCTAAAATGTTTGTGTTCAGTTTTTCCTTGATGTTTAGAGCTTTCATAGTACTTCTCATTTGGATGTCTGAAAAAATTTAGAGGAAAGTGTGTATCTGTATTCTCTGTATTGAGGTGGAGAAGGAACCATACTAGGAAGTAATTTCAGACAATAGCATGGATGTGTGAGTTATGCTGGTTTTGTTTCGTTGCACTAAGCTACATTTTTGGGTTGAGAATGGTTCAAAATAATGTTGGAAATGGTTTAGGTTAGCTGTTGCATTTACTTCCTAGGGAAATCTGTTTTTTATGGCTTTATTTAATGTGGGGGGATTAATTTAATAGTGAAACTTATGAGAACCAGTTAGAAGCTTTCAGAGGAAATAAAGTGGCCTTGAGAGCAAGGGAATTTTACACCTTTGCAGCTCAGGCTTGACAGTTTTGCTTTGTTAATATTCCCTGTGTCAAATCTAATTCAGATAGGCAAAAAAAAAAAAAAAAAAAAAGAAAAAAAGAAAAAAAGAAAAAAAGAAAAAAAGAGAAAAAAGAAAAGAGCCGTGAGCAATTCCAAGTTCAGTAATTAGTGGCAGCCAGGACTGCAAAGAGTTTCAGAGCTGTACTTTTAGGTCCCCACAAGGGCCATTAGAGTTATGCCACATCCCTAAAGGTCGACACACTCACCTTGGGGACAAGAGTCTAATTCTCAAATCCTTGTTCCTCTTGAGTCGAAGCATTCCAGCTTTCCCACATCCCAGGGGAGGGCCACAAGCATCCTGCAGCGAGCCTGGCTCTGTCTCTCTGCTGGAAGTGGTTCCATTTGATAGCAGCATTCCCAGAGGGAGAAACGAACTCTACAGAGTGGTCAGAGCGCTCGGGGGGGACTGTGTGAAAGGCGAGTTGAGCCCTCTGCTCTCCTGAGAGCATGTCTGCAATTATTGATACAGAGTGGGAGTTTCAGAAAGTGTGGTTTGGGAGTTTAGCTTTGAACAACTGACTAATAATTACAGCATTTTGCACATGGGTTGTGAGAGAAGCCTTGCGTTCTTCCTTTCAGAGAAAATAATTCTGGATCCAACCACGTATTTCAAGCCCAGTCTGGACGGTGTTTCTGAGCCTACTTTCCCTCCTCACAGCCACAGAGGAGGCAAAGAAGCATCAAAGCCTCCCTCACCTCACACGTCAGTAACTGGATGCCCTCTAGCGAGGCTGCCACGCTCTCAGATCTATCGGCCCTCATTTGTATTGAGATGTGTGACACAAAGGAAGCTGTCTTTGCAGCATTATCCCCTGAGGGTGCCTTTCCTCAGCTGCCAAGGCTCATCCCAGCCTGTAGACGGAGCAATTCAGCAATTCGCTGCCCTGTGCCCTGCTCAAAATCCATTTATGCTGTCCAGGGGCATTTAAAAGCAGCTGTAGTGTGGCAATATTTGATTTATTTAACTCAGCGAGGAGGTTTCCAGGGAATTAATCTTTAGCATTAAAAATACGTGGCGTGAGTTCACCAGGCAGTTTGCAGGATGTGAGAGTTAGTCTTCAAAACTGTTAAGTGATCAATTTAAATATTTTAATATTAAATACCTCATCAGTTTATGGGACTATTTGGGCTCTGTTAGTAAGACTCCTGGCATGTGAAAGTACACAAATGTTTCTTCTGTTGCCTCCCCCCACCTCCTCTTTTAAATGCCAAGATTAGGTGTACCTGAAAAGAAGCCTTTTCTGCAATGTTAGAAGCTGATCCTGTGCTCATTGTTCTGAAAACAAACTCACACGTAATGAAGTGAGAACACAGCACTCCTTGGCAGTTCCTTGGGTCTTTTTTCCCTAAAGCCAGCTGGAGATTTGCCTTAGTGTGGGACTGGTAGGATTGTGGGACTGTACTGTGCGCCTGAGAGGTGATAAAGAACTTAGAAGTTGCATTTGGGAGATAAAAAGTGCTGTACAATTTTTATATTTTGGAATATAACTTGTAAGCAAATCTTTTTCCTCTGGAACTATTTTGTATTTTATTAAAAGCCAGGTACTTTTTAATTTCAAAACATATTTAATTAGAAATCCTTTGTAATATTATCTCCCAAGCAGCTATTTATTGCCCTTAACAATGTTTTGATATTTAGGTGCTTGCCAGACATAAACTGCAGTTCCACTTTCCTTTCTGTACAGTGTCTGCTTAGAATGAACACCCGGAGTGAAAACCAGGCTTTGCTGATGGTGCAGAGGAAGGATCTCAGCTGGGTGCACAGAATGAACGCCTGCATTGCAGCCAACCCAGGGGAATTTGCAGATGCCAGGTAAGGACCCACTCTCCATGCCAGCATCAAAGGCAAGAGGGATGCAAAGGACAGGGTTCACAGGCAGCTGCCAGGCTGAGAGGGGATGATTTCCCTCACTATCCTGCAAACTAAAGCACCACTTGTTAACACTTGCAAATTTTGTACTCCTTCAGACACTACTTGACATTCCAGACTTCAGAGATTAATGGGCAAACCAGAAATAACATTTCACCACTGCAGGATACGTGGCAGGTATGATTGTGTGGCTTTTTCCTCCCTTCAGAGCAGGTAATGGGATTACAACAGGAAGAGAGAAGTGACATGCATCATAGGTAAACCACAGCCATCCAGCTCTTCCTGTGGCAGCAAAAAAAAGTACAGCCACTCTAACAGGCTTTGGGATTCCCCATAATCAACTAGAACTTCAAATTTCCCTTTCTGAATACATGTGGTTAGTACTAGAAACTTTTAATCAGCAGAGTGGAAGAGGAATTACGTGACAGACTACTGCACCTAAGAATTCCTCTCTTAGAAAGAAGAGACAAATGAAAGTGAAAATGTACTTGGTGAACCATTTAAGACTTTAAAATAATTAAGAAAAATACAGAATAAGCACAAAAACTCCTTAACTTGCAAAACAGTTTTATTTAACACTTATACAAAGTTAAGACATTTTAAACCACTTACAGTACTATAGATTACATCTACTGCCACTGTGTTAACAGAGGACTTCTCAGGCCTCTGGAGCTTTACAGGATTTGAAAGTTTTGAAGCTGATTGCCTATGAAGGATGAACCCTCCTGCAGAGCCACATAATCAGATATCAGGTTGTGTGTCACTGCTCTGTAAGCTTAATTCAGAAGGAGATGTGGCTCTCCAGTAAGTCCTAGATTGACAGTACATGCAAGGAATACTAAAGAAAATCAAGGTATTCCTAAAAAAACCACCCTAAAACCTATGATGTGCAAAATGAATTTGGACTGCGTGGATCTAAATATATTCAGTGTTCCACAGATGTCCATGGTGAGCTATTTTTTCACTTCAGATGCAAATCCTCTCTGCAATGTAACTGTCAACAAGACAAAATTTACTCTAGTGCACCATGGAACTGAACTTTTTAGGTACCTGAAATTCTGGAGTGACAGCAGCTCTGTAATGTCTGGGGAGTAAGAACAATGGCACAAGATGTTGCCTGGTTATAAAAAATAAACTTTGGTCACCCAAGCAGGTTACATTCAAGTGTCATTCTGGTTTCAGGTGATCAGATAAACACAAGAACATCTATGGATGGCACACAGCTCCAAAGGAAGGACCAAACCTACATTTGCTTTCCATTAAATCCAAAACCAACTTGCCATAGGAAAACAGTGTCTAATACAGAAATACAGACAACTATGCAATTCATTTTAGAATCTTTCATGGAAATAAACAACAGGAGACAAATACCAAAAGATAACCTAAAAAACCTTCAAAGGAATAAAAAATACTGTGCTTGTCCCTTCAATCTGTAGCCTCAGGAAAGGCAAAGCAGCCTTTCCCAGCAGCAGTGGGAATCTTCACATCTCAAGTGAAGTATCTTTTAGTTAAATAGTAAAACACAGCGGTTTTTATCCAAAATGGCAATCAGGGAAGTTGTTATGGTGCAGGAGAAGCGACCCTGCCTTGCAGGCTCAGTTCATCCTTCCTTTTGACTTCTGCAGTATCTCATTTTGGCAATTTTGAGTACTGCAGCCCTCCTTCCCCAAGTATCTTTGCTGAAAAAGAGGAATAAACCAAAAACTCTGTCCTTTCAGACTTTTACATGGCAGAAAATATGCAGGAGGCACAAGCCCAGTTTTTAAGCCTTTTCCAGGTTATCTTTTGGAGCAGCTGTACAGCAAGGCAACAATAATTAGTATAAGCTAGTTTTCTTCATGATTCTCAGAAATTCTTGCTCGCTTACTTCCCCATCTCCATCTCGATCAGCTTCATCAATCATTTCCTACAAAACACAGTGTACATTTGATCAGGCACTGGACTCTAAACACAAGATATTCCACTCCTTAGAACAACAGTAAATCAGAGGCACTTCATGTGAAAACATAACCATGTATTTGACTGCTCTTCCTTTTTATGACCTTTCAGCCCTTTCTGTACAAGCCTAAATTCCCACCCAATCCTTACAAGCTATGGGATTGGTCTGTGCCTGTTAGAAAAGCTCTGGTAAATCAGAATTTACCTGAAGTTCTTCATCTGTTAAATTTTCTCCCAGCTCCTTGGCAACCCTTTTCAAGTTTTTGAATGAAATTTTTCCTGTGCCATCATCATCAAATAATCTGAAAGCTTTCAGGATTTCTTCTTTTGAATCCTTTTCGCTCTAGACCAAGAGTAAAACACATGTTAATCAGTAGACTCCTGACACCAAGACGTTCCTTGTTCTTACGCTGCCACAAGAATTTCTACTGAGAATTCCTACCATTTTTTGTGTCATCATAGCCAAAAAGTCTTCAAAGTCGATGGTGCCACTTCCCTCCTTGTCAATGTCTGCTATCATCTTCTTAATCTCTTCCTTCTTTGGTTCAAAGCCTAAGGCACGCATTGCAACCTGTGCCAAAACAGCAAAACCAATTCTGTTAAAAGGCCACCAGAATTTTGGTGTAAGGGCTGAGCTAAAACTTGTTTCATTGCCTTGTCCAGAACTGTAGTAACAACTCACTGCCATGAAAACACCTTGGTGTCCTGTACCAGCTCCTTTCATCTTGCTGAACAATAACAGTGCAGGTTTAATATCCTTAAGATGTCATTTTTTCTATATTGTCCAGTGGAAATCCTAAGTTATAGTAGGCAGAGGTAACTCATGCTTCCAAGTTACATATGCATTAATTGAGCAGACTGTATGTGAGAAATAAAGGTAAAGGAGATAATTAAAAGGGTTCATGCTTAAAAAAGATCAGACACATAAAATCACAGGGAGATAATTGAGAATAATATTCCCCCTTGTATTATTGTATGAATGCAAGTGCACACACACTGCCTGAATTGTTACTGAAAAGCAACTCTGATCCCCATTTTGTTCTTTTTTAAATTAAAACCCAGGTCATTTTTGGATTACATATATGCAAATATGGTTGTAACTTTCCTGATTGTGTGCAACATGTGCATTTAGTTCTCAGGTGAAGAAAATATTTGATATTCTGAAGCTCATTGCAGAACAACAAAACTCCACTTCCCAGGAACAAGCACCTTAGTCATGAAAATTGAAACTGTTTAGTTTCTCTAATGCTCAGCTATTCAAAGCTGTCAGATCTAAATATCCACACAGTAGAGAAGCCTGTCTGCCGTGAAGAGTGCACCCCAAATTCAGTCATGACACCAACCCATTACACTCCTTTGTACTCCAAAACTATTTTAAAATAGGGTTGGACAAACTGAAAAAGCAGCTACAATTTCGAGATCAAAGATATCTTCACCCCAGAGGGAAAAAAAAAATTTTGAAAACCTTCAGTTCTTTTATGTCAATGCTTCCAGATCCATCAGTGTCAAACAAATCAAAAGCTTCTCTGATCTCCTGCTTTTGCTCTTCTGTAAGTTCAGGTTTCAAGCCACTCTTCTTCCGCTGGGCTGTACCTAAACCAGGCTTTCTGTAGTTGGATGCCTTCAGAAAGTGAGGGAGAGAACAGATAAGAAATAGCCCATTCCAGGGAGAATTCAAAATACACTAAATTATAAATAACAACAGTAAAGGTGCAGCAGAGATGAGAGACTTTCCTTGCTGCAAGTGGTAGACACTGGGTCTCTACATTCATTTTCCTTAGGTTATTGTAGAAAGAAAGACTTTGTTCTTGGGGAATGCGCATTTGGGCTTCCTGTTTTCTGTTTTAAACATACAGATCATCAATTAAAGGAGTAATGTCAGAAAAACAGGCAGGCAGCCTGAAAATGAACACTCCACTGAGGTGACCATGACCCTCTGAACCTCCTGCCAGTTGTCCTCCCTGCAAGTTTACCTGAAAAATGTGAGTACAACATCCTCACAGCTAAAAAGGGTGGTTGCACAGGGTCTTGGCTGTAATTGAGACTCAAAATCAGCCACTCCTGTGGGAGCAAAGTTTAACGGGAGCTGTGTGGCTCCAGACTGCCTGTCCATCGAGCAGCTGTGGAGCCAGGTAGCAATGTGCCACAGCAGTGAGATCAACACAAAATCTGTCACATAAGAAGAACTAATCTGCTTGTGCTGAGCTGGTGCATCATTATCTAGGACACTTCCGAGACCTTTCCTGCCTCTGGTGTAAGCCCGTGCAGTACAGTGTTCCCCCCCACATATAAAGCAGCAAAGATGCTTTCCTCAAGTGTAGTTTTGTTTTTAAATCAGCAGCAGACAGATTTTAGTCCTGCAGTCCTAAATCTGCACAGAATCGTGTAAGGAAAGGCAGTCCCTCCCACCCCCAGCTTCAACTGGTTAGGCTTCATAAAAGTAAATAAAACAGACAAAGCAAGGAATTTGTTACCTAGCTACTGGTGACCAGTCTCTTGCCTCTGCTGAATTGTTATCGTTTTTTGGGCTGGGATCTCTCTTTTCAATACCCAGTGTGTAACACAGAAGATTCCATTTTCTTGTATTTGGAAATGAAATTTCAGTTTTCAACGTGATTTGTCCCTCCCAGGTTGGATTGCAAAGCCATTTGTCTCACCCCTGACCTTCCTCTGCTATTAACACAGGTATCAGACTTTAACTCTTTGGGAAGAAGATGTACGAGACCTTTTCCTGACTATGATGACTTAACGTTCAATTTATTCCACATTTGAGTTGTGCAAATCCCTTTCAGATTCCACCACCGGGCCTGGCCGGTGCCATTCCAACAACGCTGCGGAGGTCTGTGAGCTGTGCCAGGAGGAACCGGGCATGCCAACAGCAGGTGACGCATTTTGCGAATCCCGGTGTTTTTCCGGGTGCGTTTTCCCCGCTGGAGGCGGGGTGGGGGGGGAGGCCTCTCCGGGGTGCGTTATGCGCGGTAACCGGACAGCAGCAACGGCCTGGGCGGGGGTGGAACCTGAAGGGGGTTTGCACAAGTCCTGCTGCCGACGGGAGGGGCCGGAGGGTCTCGGGGGAAGCGGCGGTGGGAAGGGAGCCCGCGGCGGGGAAGGCGCGCTCACCATCCGGCCGGGAATGCCGCTCCGGGATGGGACGGGACGGGGCTGGACAGGACGGGACGCTCCGCACCGCCGCCCCCACGCGCCGCACGGCCGGCCAATCAGCGGGCGCGACGAGCGCGGGAACCCGCCCCCCTCACAGCGCGGGCCAATGGCGGCGCGGCGTGCCCGTGAGGGACGGCTGAGGGGGGGCGCGCGGGCGGGGCGGCGCGCGGGGCGCCTGAGGGAGCGGCGGCCGTGTCCAGGCAACTCGGCGTCCCGGGAAGCGGCGGTAGCGCGGCCCCTCCGCTGAGACACCCGCACCGGCCCGCCAGGCACCCTCCGGCCCGCAGGAAGCGGCCAGGCCGCCGCCAGCGCAGTTCCGGTGTGTCCGCTCCCGGCGGCTTCCCCCCACCCCGGG